>SJYT01020219.1:338137-412616 GCA_006410635.1 Cephalophus harveyi | reverse complement strand
GGTATTAAGTTGAAAACATTCAAATAAAGTGAAATTTCTAGAATGTAAAAAATATTAGATTAGAAATACAAAAGATGCTATACTGAATTAAGAAAATCATGTTTTAAAAAATGCTCTATGTCAGTTTTTCTTTTACTCATTTCTTGTACTAAAATTTTTGCTAAAAGTTATCTATATATAACTCTTCCTTTCCAAATATTTCTATACATCTTAGAATATGATCATAATGTATCCTAAATCTCAGTAGAAAGGTTTGTAAATGATTCAGCCAAATCTGTAGAAGTCATTATAACCTGTCTCTAATGGTGTATAATCTTCTCACAATACCATTTGGATATAGGGGAATCTAGGTCAGTGTGATAATGCCATCTATTAAATAGAATATTTAGAATATCATTCTAAATATTTCACTCATTTTAATATTATTTTCTGGAAAATTTTAGAGGATTTATATTTACCGCTATTATCATCAATAATAATTCCTTATATCCTAGACAGCATTATAATTTTCAAACATTTATACATTGTTCGATTTATTATTTAAATTCCTATTCATGGTACAAATACAATCAATAGTATTCCTTTGCCAACAAAGATTCATATAGTCAAAGCTATAGTTTTTTCAGTAGTCATGTATGGATGTGAGAGTTCAGCCATAAAGAAGGCTGAGTGCCAAAGAATTGATGCTTTTGAACTGTGATGTTGGAGAAGACTCTCGAGAGTCCCTTGGACTGCAAGGGGATCAAGCCAGTCAGTCCTAAAGGAAATCAACACTGAATATTCATTGGAAGGACTGATGCTGAAGCTGAAATGCCAGTACTTTGGCCATCTAATGCAAAGAGCTGACTCATTAGAAAAGACCCTGATGCTTGGAAAGAGTGAAGGCAGGAGGAGGCGGGGATGACAGAGGATGAGATGGTTGGATGGCATTATTGGTTCAGTGGACATGAGTTTGACAGGCCCTGAGAGATGGTGAAGGACAGGGAAGCCTGGCATGCTGCAGTCCATGGGGTCGCAAAGAGTTGGACGCGACTGAGCAACTGAACAACAACTTTGTATGGTGACAGATGATAATTAGACTTAAAATGGTGATCATTTTGTAATGTATAAAAATATCAAATCACTATGTTGTACTCCTGAAATAGTATAATATTGTTAGCCAGTTATCCTTAAGTTTCTGAAAACTGTGGGAAAAAAAAGACCAAAAAGCCTATGGATGTGAGGGAAAATTTTTTTTTAAAAAGGATGAAAAAAAATCATGAGTAAGGAAGTGGAAAAGTATTAGATGTGGGCAGGAGAACATATGAACAAAGAAATGATATACTAGCCTTAAATAATATTTACCTAAATTAATTTTGCTGAGTTTAGAGAAACAGCACTCTTCTGTTTACAACTTCTTGTGTATGCTTTGTTATCTAGAATTAGACTTTTATTCTTGTGTCTAAGCCTGCATGAAATTGATTAAAAGGTGTATTAGCTTTCTATCACTGCTCCCCTCAAATTATAGCATACCCAGTGGCTTCAAACAATATGAATGTATTATCTTATAGTTCATAGTTCAGAAGTCCAGTGGGGACTCACTGGGCTAAATCAGTGAGTCAGCAGAGATGCATTCTGTCCAGAAGCTCTAGGGGGGAATTTCTTTCTTTGCCTTTTCCAGCTTCCAAAAGTCACCCACATTCCTTGGCTCATGGCCCCTTTCCTCCATCTTCAAGGCCATCAATGTTGCATCTTTCTGGCCTTGCTTCTCTTGTCACATGTTTTCTCTGACTCTCTTTTCTTAAGCTTCCTTCATCTACTTTTAAGGACACTTGTGATCACATTGGGCCCACTCGGATAATCCAGGATAATATCCCATTTTAAGATCCTTTACTTAATCACTTGTGCAAAGTCCCTTTTGCCAAGTAAGGGAACATATTCATAGGTTTGGGGAATTAAGTTGCAGACATCTTAGGGGGAGCGCTGCTCTGCCTATCATAAATTTAATGTCTCATTCTCAGACCACAACCTACTATCTCTCCAATGTGTCCCCTTTCATACTGATTCGACAGCCCTTTAAGCCCCCTTGAGACCTTTACTTCCGTCTACTGCTTTTCTACTATTCCTTATTTCCTGTCTTCTCTTCACTCTTTATGAATCTAAATTTCCCGAGTTATCATTGCAACACCTCCTGACCTACGTCCTCTATTCCCTTACCTCTGTCTTATCACACTCACTTGGCAAAAGCCCAACTCTGGTGACTCCTACCCTCTCAGTAATCTGTCCTTGTCCTTATGTAGCTGAACATGGTCAGAGAAAAATAGCCTTGCTGACCCATCTCCAGTTAAGGTCCACACCACAGGGAATTCCCTGGCGGTCAGTGGTTAAGACTTCCACTGCAGGGGGCACAGATTCTATTGCTGGTCTGGAAACTAAAAAATCTTATGCCATGTGGGGTGGCCAAAAAATTTGAAAACAATTTTTTTAGTTAAAAAAAGAAAGGTCAATATCGCAAAGTTCATATGTGCCCTTCAGTTCAGTTCAGTTCAGTCACTCAGTCGTGTCCGACTCTTTGTGACCCCATGGAATTGTAGCATGCCAGGCTTCCCTGTCCATCACCAACTCCTAGAGTTTACTCAGACCTGTGTCCAGTGAGTTGGTGATGCCATCTAACCATCTCATCCTCTGTTGTCCCCTTCTCCTCCCGCCTTCAGTCTTTCCCACCATTAGGGTCTTTTCAAATGAGTCAGTTCTTCATGTCAGGTAGCCAAAGTATTGGAGCTTCAGCTTCAGCATCAGTCCTTCCAATTAATATTCAGGACTGATTTCCTTCAGGATGGACTGGTTGGATCTCCTTGCAGTCCAAGGGACTCTCAAGAGTCTTCTACAACACCACAATTCAAAAGCATCAATTCTTTGACACTCAGCTTTCTTTATCGTCCAACTCTCACATCCAAACATGACTACTGGAAAAACCATAGCTTTGACTAGACAGACCTTTGTTCGCTAAGTAATGTGCTATCTAGGTTGGTCATAGCTTTTCTTCCAAGGAACAAGGATCTTTTAATTTCATGGCTGCAGTCACCATCTGCAGTGATTTTGGAGTCCCCAAAAAAACAGTCTGTCACTGTTTCCATTGTTTCCCCATCTATTTGCCAGGAAGTAATGGGACCGGATGCCATGATCTTAGTTTTCTGAATGTTGAGTTTTAAGCTAACTTTTTCACTGAGCCTGGCAGGCTACAGTCTGGGGGGTCGCTAAGAGTCAGACTCAACCGAACATACACACACACACACCGCTAAGTGTACATTACTTGTGACCCCAAAATTTCACTTTTAGGGATTAACTTAAAAAAAAAAATAGCATTAACAAGTAGAAGTATGAAAATATCTAGGGGACTTCCCTGGTGGCTGTCTCTTATACACATCTAGATGTGTATAAGAGACACCTCCAGTCCAGCGTTTCTCATGATGTACTCTACATATAAGTTAAATAAGCAGGGTGACAATATACAGCCTTGACGTACTCCTTATCCTATTTGGAACCAGTCTGTTGTTCCATGTCCAGTTCTAGCTATTGCTTCTTGACCAGCATACAGATTTCTTAGGAGGCAGGTTAGGTGGTCTGGTATTCCCACCTCTCTCAGAATTTTCCACAGTTTATTGTGATCCACACTATGGATAGCATATGCATATGCTTTGGCATAGTCAATGTTGTGCCCGAAGTCTGAGTCCCCAAAACTGAGAGAATAAGACATCCACAGCAATGCAAAAGCAAAAAGGGGTTTTATTGCTAGCTCGAGCTAGGGCTCCCATCTCGTCCAGCGCAGTGGAGTCTTGACGAGAGCCCCGAGTCCTGAATTACACCAGTATTTATAGAGTTAAGACAAAGACAGGGAGTTGGTAAGGGTGGATTGGTTGCAAGGGTTTTATGGTATCTACTAATTGGCTAAATTTTCGCGCAGAGTCCCCAAAACTGAGAGAATAAGACATCCACAGCAATGCAAAAGCAAAAAGGGGTTTTATTGCTAGCTCGAGCTAGGGCTCTCATCTCGTCCAGCACAGTGGAGTCTTGACGAGAGCCCTGAGTCCTGAATTACACCAGTATTTATAGAGTTAAGACAAAGACAGGGAGTTGGTAAGGGTGGATTAGTTGCAAGGGTTTTATGGTATCTACTAATTGGCTAAATTTTCGCACGTGTGGGGTTTCTTAGAGGATTTCCACCCTCTTCCTGATAGGCTGAAACTAGCCCTTTTCTTCCTGGCAATGACTTAGCTCCTCTGCAAGGGAGATTTTGGCTTGCCTTGGCCCCCTGAAGCCTGTTATGGCACCTGTTTGGGTCCTAACAGTCAATAAAGCAGAAGTGGATGTTTTTCTGAAATTCTCATGCTTTTTCGATGATCCAATGGATGTTGGCAATTTGATCTCTGGTTCCTTTGCCTTTTCTAAATCCAGCTTGAACATCTGGAAGTTCACGGTTCGCGTATTATTGAAGCCTGGCTTGGAGGATTTTGAGCATTACTTTGCTAGCGTATGAGATGAAATGTGCCCTTAGTGTGCCCTTAAAACCTACTATTTTCCTAGTCCATTCACTTTCTAGCTTCCCTAGAAGATACCTTCATCTGCTGAGTGAGTATGGCCCACCTGCCATCCAGCCTGCCACCCATCCCATTCAGTGTCATAAAGTCCAGCTGATCTACCTCAAAAATTTTTTTGTTTTAATTAATCTCTGACTCAGTAATTCCACCTCTAGGACCCTATCTTCAATAATTAGAGGGATGTCCAAATACATATATGTTCAAGGATGTTTATTGAAACAATATTTATAAAAACAACCAATAATTCCCACAATAGAGACAGGTTTACAGAAAGTATGGGACGATCATACCATGGACATTTTACAGTTATTCAAAATCATGTTTTTGCAGAATACTCAGTGATAGGGAAAAATGTGTATACCATAAAGTTTAAGGTTAAAAAAATTCAAGATGTCAAACTGTACATAGAGTAGGATTCAATAATTTGAAGTATGAATACATATAGATGCATATATACATATACCACAAATTGAAAAATGACTAAAAAAAGTATGTATAAATTTAATGCTTGCTATTTTTATGCAAGGAGATTAGACACTGCTTGATACTGCTGCCTCAGTACCATTACCTGAACTGTACTGATATGTTCTTTTATAAAAAACTGAACACTTACTAATCACAAATGCAAAAGGAATGTGGATGACATTTGGGCTCCCAGGGGTTCAAAGGCCTGAAAACAGAAAGCAAATAGGGAGTCTTCATTACTCTGATCTTATGAAAAAGGTGAAATTCCTTGTTTGATAATACAGTGAGCTTACTTTCTGATGGATGTGTAATTTAACCAGATGTTAACAGGGGCCAACATAAAAGCCACATCACGGTCGTCTTAATAACAGACCAAGTTTACCCCAGCAACCTTCTGGAACAGCCTTTTAAAGGCAATGGTCCAAACTGTTCCTTCTTCTATCCCGTCTCCTAACCTAGGTCCTTCCTGCTTACGCCCACCAGAAGTAAGTGTACTCAGAAGTTCAGTATTTCTGGTGTGTTTCAATATTACTGGATTTATTTTCTAGTCACTTTTTATTTTTAAGACAAGAAAAACCAATTGGAGGACTACATTCAACCTTTCTTTTTTTTTTCCTTGCCTCTAAATACTCATGACACATTTATTTATACTTTTAAGTTATCAGACAGACCTCATGCTAATCCTGTTTCCATTCTTTCATCCTCCCCTTTCTACACTCACAACCCTTCTGCGACATTTCTTTTCTCTCAGACAAGACTACATATAAACAGTGCAAATCTTTCCTTCATGTGCTAACTTGATAAGAGGTCAGTCAACTGTTGAACTTCAATCCTCCTTCAGGTTAAAGTACAAGTTCGGCCACCAAGTGCTCGGGGGATGAATCCCTGTGGTTGAGTTGAGTACCTCTCCCGTTAACCCGTTTTGGAGTTTCCAGGTGATCTTGGCCAGTTGATGTGGGTTGGCATTGGCTGTCCCAGGGTTGAGAAAGACGGCCACCATCAGGAGAGTCAGGATGATCTGTCCAAGACCTGCTGTCAGATAAGCTTTAATTTTTAAGGGATTGGAGGGGTGCAGTGTTGACCTCCATTCTTTTTGGGCCTTTTCTTGTTCTTCTGGAGTGGCCTTCATGAATTTTTCGTATCAGTGACCAGATGCTTACTTAAAGCTAGCATCTCCTGTTGGAAAGTACGTAGCGAAAGAGATGGTTTAGTTTTTCCTTCAAACATTGGACAAGCGGGGGGTGGACTTCCATATACAATTTCAAAGGGAGTCAGACCTAGTTTTATAAAAAGTAAGGTTACTAGCTTCCAGCAGACATTGTTTTGAAAATGGTGGCATCCAAGCCTGACACGACTCAGAAAACTCAAGTGTTTAGCAATACAAGGACTAATCTGAAAGTACACCCATAGCATCACCTAGTTATTTCCCAGGATATCTGAACCATAGCTACTCTATTTTGACTTTTAATTGTAAACTTTTCCTTAATAGCCAAAACAGATTTCACCATTAATGATGTCAGTGTTTCTCTAGGTACGAGAAGATGCAAGAATTGGGACTCATAAAATCTTCTCCTGAAAAGATCTAACTAACTGAAGGCCTGTTCTGCCAGTTTTTCTCAGAGCACAGAGTGCCTCATTCCTGATTTTCACCCTGAACTTCTTTCAGGGGCATTCAAAGTCAGCAGTTGCAGCGGCCATGATTTAATCTTCATAGATGTAGATGGCAAGTGGCAATCTTCAGTTGGCAAAGCCCCTTTTTGCTCATAAACTTGACAATGATTATGAGGGAGGCACTTCATGACCATTTTATCCCACGGTGCTGAGAACATCCATTCTCAGGTTTGGCAAAGATTCTGTTGACAGGCCACTCAATGTGCTGTTACTGGACTAGGCCATAAAACAGTATCCAAAATTCTCTGGACCACCTGTCTTACTAGTTTTTTTTGGTCCAGGAAAATATTCCCTCTTGTTGCTTCTTGCCATATCTAGAGTTACACTGTTACCATCATCGATCTCATATGGGACTATATATTATTCTATTAGAGGCCTCACACACATATTTGACAGTGTAAGAAACAGCAATTTTGTAAAACAGGTGAAATACAAATAACATAGCCAGCAGTATTAGTAAAGTCACAAGTAAGACTTATGTTAAGAACTTCCATTAGATGTAGCCCAGTATATCCTCAGGTCATCTGACTTAGTCTGCCCTTTAGAATCTTTATCTTCCAGGGAAATTACATGTTGGCACCATCTATAAGGCACATAGCCCAGTTTTCTAGTGTTACTAGACTGATTATCTTTAGTATGATTTTATTTTTTTTTTTTTTCAACACAGAGGAGACTTTGAACCTAAATTACTGTAGCCTGGTATTATCTATATAAATCCATCCCATAATTGTGGGAGATTTTCCCCTCCTTTGCGGAAACTTTTCTTGTTCTGATTGAGCTTGGGTAATAGAAAAAAGCTCAAATTTATAGCCAGAGTCAGAGCAGGCATTATTGGCCCAGTGAGGGGATCCTATCTAGTAATATCACAGTGACCTGAATATGACTATTATTTTTTTAAGTAAATTTTCTCAGGGCCAACCAGTTAGAGTCTGGTAGTAGAGAAATTTACCAAGGTAACCCAGAACTAGGCACAGGTAATTGGCCACAAACCCAACAATTGGATTGATTTTTAAAACTAGCATAGGATCAGGCCTATGATAGAAAAGCATTTGACTTATATGCAAAGGTCTAAGAAATCAAGAAAACATAAATGATCATATGAATCAGGTCCAGCATCTTGGGGAAGCTGTCTACCTCTGATGTCATCGTCTTCTCATCCTGGTGTAGTGTAGTTTCTCCTGATAAAAAAGTCCTTCCATCCATGTTGGAGACAGTCCCTTAAATTATGTCTTTTTCCAGTCCTGGTTGCAGGTCATGAGGCATCTGATCTTCATCCAAAGATAGATTACTGAGATAAGCTTCAGAAACAAACTTAGGGTGTTCTTCAAGAATTCAATTAAAATTTTACATTAACATCACATAACAGCAAAGAACTATCTAAGAGATGAGTCTTACTAGATGCAGACCTCCATTAACAAACTGGTATTTAACATTTTGAAATATCTTTTTCTCCTTAAAGTTACCCTTATTTTTATTAAATATAACAAAATTAAGGCTAGTTTGTTTGCAAAATAGGTCTGTTCTCACTGATTTTGGTCTGATGATTTTTATAACCATAATTGATTATAGGCTTTTTATTTTGCTGAAACATTTATAGAGTTTCAGACTGAACTTTTAAAATAAAACAGGGCTGGGAAACTCACACCGAAGGCTTATCACAGATTTTGCCTAACAAATCTAGGTGAATTCTTCCCTTTTTAAGGTCTCAAAAATTTCTTGAGATTTTTGTACCCGTGAGATAACCTTCCTAACTCATTTGATAAACTTACTGGAAACCTAAGAACTTCCAATTTTTAGAGGAGTCAGAAAATATAATTGTTTTGTTTATAACGTTTAATTTTACCAAAGTATTGTCATAATTAGTTTGAGAGGAAGATTTTCCCTTCTCCCTGGAAACATAAGATTCAAACCCATAACTTTTCAGATAGAAACCATAAAAGTTATAAGCATATTCACTGGTTCATTCAGTCTTTTTGTTAACTTTTGTGGAGTCATCAGGTTTTCCATTAAAATACCAGGACATATCAGAATGTTAAAAACACCATATAATTTCTAGGATATCTGTATTAGTTATTTTACCATACATTATAACTTGAGCGTATTTATTACTCATTTGATAATCTTTTCTATGTAATTTAACCAACCAATTAAACACAGTTTAATATCTCTCTGGGATGCTCCAGGGGCCCTCTGAAGCACCCCAAAGTTAGCTAGAGATATAAAAACTCATATCTCATATTTCCTTGTTGACAAACTTATAACAGATATAATATTTAACTTATATTAAACCTAGGTACAATGAAAATATTTTACTTAATGTTAATTACTCTAAGACATGTCTATATTAGATAGGTCAACAAACAAACATTAATATTAGGTATTTAACATTGAATATTTCCCAATTCACATGATCCTGGAATTTATTGTTTAATTTAGAATTACTTGATTTGTAAGCGCTTACCTTTTTTTTTTTTTTAAGCCAAATAAATAGAGCTCGTATACAAATTAACCACAAAAATATTACCAAGACATATTTAGACAGACACAGTGCAAGATCTAGCTTCAAGTCTCTTCTTTTTTTTTTTCCCTCAGTGTCAGGAGTTAGAGATGGTCTAGATAAATGTTCCTGAGAGCCCTGGTCTCAAGGCACAGGGAAAGAAAATCAAGTTCTAAGACAGGATGGAGTCTAAGAGATCAATAAGGCCTTGGGGTTTTTCAGAAAAAAAGGGGTTTTGGGTTTTCCAGTTATACAAATCACTCGTGGAGAAGGGCCAGTACTGATATGTGTGCTCGCCGCCCAGATTAGTTGGCCCGGCACGGACCGGAAACACCCGAACGGTGGACGAAGGAGCCTCTCGGCTCCCGTAATCAGACAAGTCTCCGCCCCCTCGGGCCCTTCTGCGAGTTCCCTGGGCTGGCCCCACCTCCTGCTGTGGCACCGAGGGCTCCGGTTCCCCCCTTTGTTCTCTGGTCGACACCTGTGGTACCTGCGGGGGCAAGGGTGGTGAAATATATGGGGGGAGGCAATCCCCACAGTAAGCACACAAAAAGCCAGCATGGCGCCGGCACACAGAGACAAGCAGACAAGCGACAGAGAGACAAAATATCGGCCGAAAACACTGAACTAGGTTTACCTGGGTGGTTGTTATCCTGTTTCCCAAAGTTACCTTACCAAAAGACGTCCACTGCCCACCAAATTCAGGATCGGAAGAGACGTCTTCCCCCATTCTCTTACAGAACGGCTCACAAGCCAGTCGCCTTCCAGCTTGAATGCTGGGCCCTGGACTCACACTGAACTTTTCACAAAACCAGCTGCCTTCCAGCCTGAATGCTGGGCCCCGGACTCACGCTGGATTTTACCAGAGCCAGTTGCCTTCCAGCTCGAATACTGGGCCCTGGACTTACACTGGACTTTTCACAAAACCAGCTGCCTTCCAGCTCGAATGCTGGGCCCCGGACTCACGCTGGATTTTACCAGACTTAACACCGGTGTTCAGATATTTTTCCTCCAAGTGAGGAAACCCCTTCTACCAGGAGAGTGTTATTCTTCCCAGTTAGAGGGATCCCGGACAAGCCCCCAAATGTTGTCCCCGAAGTCTGAGTCCCCAAAACTGAGAGAATAAGACATCCACAGCAATGCAAAAGCAAAAAGGGGTTTTATTGCTAGCTCGAGCTAGGGCTCTCATCTCGTCCAGCACAGTGGAGTCTTGACGAGAGCCCTGAGTCCTGAATTACACCAGTATTTATAGAGTTAAGACAAAGACAGGGAGTTGGTAAGGGTGGATTAGTTGCAAGGGTTTTATGGTATCTACTAATTGGCTAAATTTTCGCATGTGTGGGGTTTCTTAGAGGATTTCCACCCTCTTCCTAATCGGCTGAAACTAGCCCTTTTCTTCCTGGCAATGACTTAGCTCCTCTGCAAGGGAGATTTTGGCTTGCCTTGGCCCCCTGAAGCCTGTTATGGCACCTGTTTGGGTCCTAACAGTCAATAAAGCAGAAGTGGATGTTTTTCTGAAATTCTCATGCTTTTTCGATGATCCAATGGATGTTGGCAATTTGATCTCTGGTTCCTTTGCCTTTTCTAAATCCAGCTTGAACATCTGGAAGTTCACGGTTCGCGTATTATTGAAGCCTGGCTTGGAGGATTTTGAGCATTACTTTGCTAGCGTATGAGATGAAATGTGCCCTTAGTGTGCCCTTAAAACCTACTGTTTTCCTAGTCCATTCACTTTCTAGCTTCCCTAGAAGATACCTTCATCTGCTGAGTGAGTATGGCCCACCTGCCATCCAGCCTGCCACCCATCCCATTCAGTGTCAATTTTTTTTTTTTTTTTTTTACTTTTATAAATGGCTAAATCTTCCAGCTAAAAAGTTTTTATTTCCAGTAGAAGTAGTACTTGTAGTACTTGCATTCTTTCCTTGACTGGATTTGGATAGAGGATCCACTGCGACATATTTGATTTGGAAACCTCCTGCAGTCACTGAAGCATCACTTAGGAACTTCAATGTCATGACATTTCCTGGGGAGGAGGAAGATGAGAAGAACCAAGATGTTATTCTCCTTCAAGTTGGCTGACAGTTCAAAGACTCATCATTCTCATATGGAGAACATAAAAATTCATGAATAAGACTCCTAGAATTCAGAACTATATTTTCAAGTTGCTGAGTCTGTAGCATCATTGCCAGGTGAAGCAAGGACTTCCAGATTTTTCCTGTGGCTCTCTAATCTGTCCTACAGGAAATTTTGTCTATTCTGTTTTAAAAGGTTTTCTTTGTAGAAGGAACATCCATAGAATTACAGGAGAACAGCATGCAGTCCAAACCAGTGAGATATACATGGGTTATTTGCTAAATGATGGCAACAAACCTTGCATTTGTTAAGAAAAAGGAAAAAGCCACAAAGCTAGATCTCTCCTTTAAACAAAGCACTTAACTACATTTTACCTGCATTAAGGACCAACATGTACCAAAAATAAAAAAGAAAAACTTCATTATATGAAATATGTAGGGATATTTTTCTTTTTCATGTGGGAAAAGCCTTCTTAATCCAAATCATAAATCCAGATTTCTTTGCAAAATCCCCATACACACTGAATGCTAATGTTTGCTTTTGTCAAGCACAGCTTAAGTATCTTTCATCTTATCTTCCACAGTAACATGATGAAGTGCATACTATTAAAATAGTCATTTTATAAATGAAATTGAGGCACAGAGAGCCTGAGTAGCTTGCCCAAGGCCACAGGATTTTAAATGGCAGAACCAGATTTGAACCTAGAGTTCATGCTCTGGTCTACTGCACTCTTCTCAAACTTGGGAGAGCTGCTTAAATGAAAAAAGAAAATTTTTCTTGTAGACTACTCAACTGGTTAAAATAAAAATTGGCACAGTAGGGCCTAGTGCTAATTTGCTGGCATCTATCCACATCTATGGCTTCCCATGTGGCACAGTAGTAAAGAATCCACCTATCAACGCAGGAGACACAAAGAGTTGTGGGTGTGTTTGATCCCTGGGTCAGGAAGATTCCCTGAAGAAGGAAATGGCAACCCACTCCAGTATTCTTGCCTGGAAGATTCTATGAACAGAGGAGCCTGGCAGGCTACAGTCTGGGGGGTCGCTAAGAGTCAGACTCAACCGAACATACACACACACACACCGCTAAGTGTACATTACTTGTGACCCCAAAATTTCACTTTTAGGGATTAACTTAAAAAAAAAAATAGCATTAACAAGTAGAAGTATGAAAATATCTAGGGGACTTCCCTGGTGGTTCAGTGCCTAAGACTCTGGACTCCCAATGCAGGCAGCCAGGATTCAATCCCTTGTCAGGGAACTAGATCCTACATGCTGCAACTAAGACCCAGCACAGACAAATAAATAAATATGTATTTTAAAATGTCTAGTGAAATGTCGAATAGCAAAAGACAAAAAAATCAGCAACAACTGCCTTCAGGATGTTTAATATTGGTGTATGACAAAGTATGGCATCTATTAAGAGTCATTAAAAGGAATTAGAGTCATCTAAATATACAGGGCTTCCCAATTATACTGTGACTTTGAAGTAGCTCCACGGTCTCCATGTATGTAATGTTTGTTACAAGAAGACATCTGGAAAGGTGGACACCACATAGTTGTCCAATGCCTTTCTTGGGTAGGGAGAGGTGAGAAGAGTGGGCACTTTCTTTCCTTATATACCTTTTATTAAAGTGGTACAACTATGGGTAGTTTTTAGTTTATTTTCTGTTTTTGTTTTTTAATATAAATATCCTGGGGTGAGTAAGCATATATTTAAGAAGAAAGCTAGATCAAAATGTTAACAGCAGTATCTTGACTGAGAGGATAGTACTTTAAACTTATTTTATATATTCTTTTTCTATTACTCTGTATCAGTGTGTGTTCTTCTTGCTGTTTTGCTAAATCTTTGGCCTTTTATTTAACTATGTTCTTTCTGTTGATTTGTTTCTCTTTGAATAATAAATTGTGTGGGTTTTTCTTTTTTTAGTTTCTTGCAGTTGTGCCAGAAAAACACTGATTTAGTATTACATTTGGAGGCTGTTTTAGACAAAATAAGAAAAATTTCAAGTTTCAGGCTTCCTTTGGATTTTCCCTCTGTTTCACTTTTTTAAAAATAGAATTCTCACCCCCCTCCCAACTACCCTCCTACATCTCATAAAATGTCTTCTTTCAGTTTTCTGTTAACATGAAATATGTTCTCAAGTCAAGAATAAGAGATAAATAAAAAGTTTAAAAGATTTCTCTTCCTAAGGAGATTGTGACATAGTAATGAATTAATAAATTTAAGCATTAATCATTCCAATATTGAACAAGAATTTCCACCTCTTGTAATGATTCATCAATGAAAATTGCATGCACCACAAAGCTAGGGTGTGGGACTAATTCAGCTTGTGGTATCTCAGTTTAAGGACTGTTTGGAAATTGCAGTTCAATGGAGCTTTGGTGTTTTTAGTTGCAGAAGTATCGTGATAAATTTTTTTTTTTAATGTTTCGGAGGAAAACAAGCCAGAATGCGAATTACTGGTGCAAGTTATGAAAATAAAGAGAAAAATGACGACATCGAAGAAAGTAAAAGTTCTTAGCCAGAAAGTAGCAGTTTGAGGCAATAGCAGTGGTATTGCTCATTGCGATAAATGTATGCTGCTCCTGGAACATTTCTTGGTGCACATTTCAAGGAACAGTCTCATAAAATAATTAGCAAGAGGAAAAAGATCTGGAAAACATTGCTCACTATAGTTAGTCTTTTAATTTTAACTATGGCAAATAGTGAAGAGGAACTAAAAAGCCTCTTGATGAAAGTGAAAGAGAAGAGTGAAAAAGTTGGCTTAAAGCTCAACATTCAGAAAATGAAGATCATGGCATCTGGTCCCATCACTTCATGGAAAATAGATGGGGAAACAGTGGAAACAGTGTCAGACTTTATTTTTTTGGGCTCCAAAATCACTGCAGATGGTGATTGCAGCCATGAAATTAAAAGACACTTACTCCTTGGAAGAAAAGTTATGACCAACCTAGATAGCATATTCAAAAGCAGAGACATTCCTTTGCCAACAAAGGTCCGTAACAGTGTCAGACTTTATTTTTTTGGGCTCCAAAATCACTGCAGATGGTGATTGCAGCCATGAAATTAAAAGACACTTACTCCTTGGAAGAAAAGTTATGACCAACCTAGATAGCATATTCAAAAGCAGAGACATTCCTTTGCCAACAAAGGTCCGTCTAGTCAAGGCTATGGTTTTTCCAGTGGTCATGTATGGTTGTGAGAGTTGGACTGTGAAGAAAGCTGAGTGCCGAAGAATTGATGTTTTTGAACTGTGGTATTGGAGAAGACTCTTGAGAGTCCCTTGGACTGCAAGGAGATCCAACCAGTCCATTCTGAAGGAGATCAGCCCTGGGTGTTCTTTGGAAGGAATGATGCTAAAGCTGAAACTCCAGTACTTTGGCCACCTCATGCTAAGAGTTGACTCATTGGAAAAGACCCTGATGCTGGGAGGGATTGAGAGCAGGAGGAGAAGGGGACGACAGAGGATGAGATGGCTGGATGGCATCACCAACTCGATGGACGTGAGTCTGAGTGAGTTGGTGATGGTTAGGGAGGCCTGGCGTGCTGGATTCATGGGTTCACAGAGTCGGACATGACTGAGCGACTGAACTGAACTGAACTGATGCGTAATTAGCATAGTAAAAGTTCTCTAATGTCTTCTAACAAAGAAACCTGTTTAACCCAATGTTTCCCCAATTTACCTGAATTTAGAGCCCTTTTATCATGTAATATCTATTAAAAACACCTAACAGATCTGTGATTTTCATAAGACTTCCTTGGGATTGCTGTACTAATGTGAAAATACAATAAATACAACTTAAAAGTTTTTTCAGTGATAAAAAAATATTTTTAACAACTTGACAAATTACTTCAATCCTTTATCGATGAAACGTTTGGCCCTTTTGTTACCACATTTTATGGGAATTATAAGATACAGCAGTATTTATGGATTTGCAGACTCAAGACTATTTCAGACTGCATTTCCTGCAAGTAACCAGAGACTACACACTTTTTAAGTATAAATAGTTCTTTTCCTTTTACAAGCTAGCAAGCCATGTCTGTCTTCAGTTGTCAACTTTAAAAAGTTATATAGTAATAACTGTTGGATCCTTCATTTTTAGTGACACTGAGAAAGCAAATCATAGTTTTGTTCCTCGATGTAGAGCCATTACCTGTACTAATGATGTCTTCTGGAAGCTCATCTCCACAGTATCTAAAAGAGAATTTTTAAAAAGGAGAGGTCACATGAATGATTATAACATAGCTCTTGCAAGTGACTAACTGATAATTGATGCACTTTATATTCTCCCTAAGAGGTGCGTGTGTGCTCAGTCCTGCCTGACTCTCTGCAACCCCATGGACTATAACCCACCAGGCTCCTCTGTCCATGGAAATTTTCCAGGCAAGAGTACTGGAGTGGGATGCCATTGCCTACTCCAGTTCCTCTAAGCAATGGCTCCCTTTTCTATTATTTACAACATTGGCACCCCACTCCAGTACTCTTGCCTGGAAAATCCCATGGACAGAGGAGCCTGGTGGGTGGGCTGCAGTCCATGGGGTCACTAAGATTCGGACACAACTGAACGACTTCCCTTTCACTTTTCACTTTCATGCATTGGAGAAGGAAATGGCAACCCACTCCAGAGTTCTTGCCTGGAGAATCCCAGGGGCGGGGGAGCCTGGTGGGCTGCCGTCTATGGGGTCACACAGAGTCAGACACGACTGAGGTGACTTAGCAGCAGCAGCAGCATTGATTATTTATTTTTACTAGAATTTATAAGAGAGCCTGTGTGAGTGCTAAGTTGCTTCAGTATGTCTGACTCTGTGTGACCCTATGGACCGTAGCCTGCCAGGCTCCTCTGTCCGTGGGATTCTCCAGGCAAGAATACTGAAGTGGGTTGCCATGCATTCCTCCAAGGAATTTTCCCGACCCTGGGATTGAGCCCGAGTCTCTTACATCTCCTGCACTGGCAGGCGGGTTCTTTACCTTTAGAGTCACCTGGAAAGCCCTTGTAAGAGAGAAGAGAGGCTAAAATATTGTTTGAAATAGACTTCTTGCAGTATTGAGACTTCTAGGAAAGAATTTGTGGCATTTCTACTCTGTGTGTCTACAAAGCTTTATGTGTGGTAGACAATTTGAATCTATTTGGGAAATTTAAAAAATTTGTTTCTGATTAATTTCGTGAAGTTTTCTTCACAGTTAAAGAAGAATGAGGGGTATGACTGATTTAAAAAGGAAAAAATTACGTTGGACCTTATAAGATGATGTGATTTTTATCTGAATCATGGCTTGAAAGGAATTCCCTTGCACATAATTATATAAAAAGTAAGGGTTTTTGTTAGTTTCTAAAGAAAAAGTAGTTTATTCCAGAGAAGGAGAAAGTCTATCATAAAGGTAAATCACACAATATAATCCAATAAATAACAAATTATCCTGTAAATTAGAAAGTCATTTTATCTAGAACTGTAATTGATTTCTGAAACTAGATTTAGAATAAAAATATTATCTTAAGTCCCAAGGTAGAAGGGCCGTTCTTTCAAAACAGACTTTGTTCTTAATTCCTCAGATCCTACTTCTAGTCTTCTTCAAACTGTTTTTTAAAACTATTTGTATTTCTTTCCATAGTAGTAGTCTCAGCTAAAGAACAAAACAACAGCAACAGCAAAAAAACACTTTCCATCCAAAAACTGCTATTTACTTATGCAAGAAATACCTTTGTCTGTCTATTTAAGTTACAGATTTCAAAGTCAATAAAAAGATATTGTCTATTATTTTAAATTATCCCCACTACTATTTTCTTTCATTAAATTACTATCATGGATAATAGAGAATTGATAACCAATAATCCATTGATGATAGATATTTTAAAATACACATTAAGTGGGGACCTGAATCTATAAAACACCTAACTGTGCTCTCTTTAATTTATAATATTTCATACAATGTTGCAAAATTTGTATTGTAAAATGTAAACTATATTAAAGATACTGGGTGAGAACACACACCAAAAACATTGTGTCCCAGCATGTTGAAAAACCAGGAGAGAAATACTGAGGAAAGGAACATTTGTTTTTTCATGGCAAAGAAAGATATTTTTAAGAAGATATCCATTGTATAATTAGCTGAACTGTATGAGAGAAGGGGCTCTAGTGTACTTGTTTACTTTGTCTCCATAATGCTTAGTACAGAAGAAAGGCAACAGTTACTGAATTTAGGTTGACAGATATCAGAACACTTAAAAACCCCAACAAATTTCCCATCCCACATATCTTCCTTCTCCTGTTAGTCAGATCTTGAGGTCTGCAGAAATAGAATATTTAACTGTTACAATTTAACAAATCAAAAAGTAGCTA
Organism: Cephalophus harveyi; assembly: GCA_006410635.1. Lineage (NCBI taxonomy): Eukaryota > Metazoa > Chordata > Mammalia > Artiodactyla > Bovidae > Cephalophus > Cephalophus harveyi. Next base: position 394,994 of record SJYT01020219.1, on the reverse strand, counting down.
TCACTGTTTTAATCATCAGTAGAGGTAGCAGCTGACTATGGCTTGTTAGGACTAACAGTGGAAAGAAAAATCTTGGTTAGGAAAGGAAAGGATGTTGCAAGGGAATAGATAAACTGGAAAATCAATATTGTAGGGACAGTTGGGGAGAAATTAAAGAAGCATCATGCAAAATATCAGATGTTCATTAGCTTCCTGTATGGAGAAGCAACACATACCTTCCCACAAAGCCATGGACATCATCGTAACTGTCGTATACTTCAACATAGTCAGCCAAGCAAGCTGGGTCATCTTCAAGGTCAAAGTCCAAAAAACTCAGGTGAATGCGCTGACCATACTTGAGTCTAATGTGCCAATAGCAGATTTGGTTATCATCATACTCATTTGGGAAGCCAGGAGATTTAAAAATTCTCTTTGGATCTGTAAACACACCACCACACTCCTTTGCTGAAATGAGAAAAGAAAAAATAAAGCATTTAAAAAGATGATTCCTACTTTAAAAAGATATTCATTCCTTAGTGTCCATCTATTTAGTACTTTTTATGAAATAAAAATAAAGACATGAATAAATATATAGCCTCCATAGTATATTGTATGTAATTGTAGCTGAAGATTAACTGTATTTTTTTGTTAATAGTTGCTAAATTCTCGAACATAAACATAGACCACATTATTTTTTTTTTAAAAAGTAAAGTAGCAAAAAGAAATAATTGTGCTCCTGTTTACATTTCTTGCTCTGTTCACATTTTAAGCACAGAGCACACATCTTCAGTGCACACTTAAATGTGTTTTGACAAATCTTGATACATATACCTACCTGTATTACCAACATATACCTACTTCACCAACATATATCTACATCACCAGCCATGACAGGGATTTTGTCCTGTGGTGTCACCACTGTGTCTTCAGGGACTTTAGAATCATGCATCCAATAAATTCTGTTTGGAAAATCCTTATAAAGACCACTAGGGAACTTGAAGGTCATTCCAATCCAGTTAAAAGGAAGAATTTATAATCATTCTATACTCCTTTTACTGGTTTAAATTAGCAGCTTAATTCTAATACTATTTGAGGATTTGGTGGAGATATCTATGTTGATTTTTTCAAGTCATTTACCATTTCATAGATTTCTGTCATGTCCCATAACCTCTTATAAGAGCAAACAATCTCTACCAGAACAGTAACTTTGCAGTATGACCTAGAAGGAAAGCTATAGAAGGGTCCCAGTTCATTTTAATTCCATATCAACTAAATATCTAGTGTCTTTAAAAAAAAGATAGAAACTGGAAATTCAAAAATAATCTGACTGGTGGTGTGGAAGTGGTGACTTTGGTAGTATTCAAAGATATTTTTATTGTATTAATTAGAAGCTTTTTACAAGAATATTCTTCTTTAAAATAACTATGATAAAAAATTGTGCTAGAATCCTTAACACCATAGAGGTTTAAGGAGCTTGTGTCTCCAGGGCAGAATAGGCTCTTAGAAAGGCTAGGGAGTGACAAGGAAGGTCAGCAACCTAGTCTGAGCTCGGTAACCAGTCTGTACCTCAGTGTCTTCATTGATAAAATAAATGTAGTCATGCCTCTTCTGTTACCTCCCTCACAGCACTATTCTGAGGATAAATATAGAGGATAGCTTAATGGTATCATGCAAAGTGTAAGCTATTCATATTGTGTTATTAAATATTATAAAATATATAGTGTTTATGTGCACATAAGGGGCTTCCCTTGTGGCTCAGATGGTAAAGAATCTGCCTGTAATGCAGGACACCTGGGTTGAATCCCTGGGTTGGTAAGATTCCCCTGGAGAAGGGAATGACTACCCACTCCAATATTCTCGCCTGGAGAATTCCACGGACAGAGGAGCCTGGTGGGCTACACAGTCCATGGGGTCTCAAAGAGTCAGACATAACTGAGCGACTAACAAGTGCCTACTTTGGGAGTGATTTTCCCTGTCCCATAGCATCCTACATTTACATATATACAATATCTATATATAAATTATATATATATATATACAGCCCCGTGTCTTATACATATATATGTGTGTGTGTATATATATATACATATACATATATATACATACATATACATATATATATACATATATATATATGTATATATATATACAGACCCCAGGTCTTGCGGTTTGCACTATCTTACTTCCCCATCCAGGGATTGAAACCACATCCTGGGCAGTGAAAGTACGAAGTCCTAACCACAGGATCACTAGGAAATTCCCAGCTTCCTGTATCTTTGATGTTTATATCACTAGATTAGGGAAAAATCCAAATATTGAACTACTTTGGTTGTATATTTAGCTATATCTATCAGCTCTATATTTCATGTTATGTATAACTGTTGCCTCATCTCTGGCTTATTTAGAAAATGACAGATTTATGAAGCAGACTTCTTAAATCTTGAGGACTGACTGCTAATTGGTTAAGAAGTGTTTATGCAGGAGGGAGTCAGCATCAAGCCACATGGTCAGAACTTGAATGAGCAAGGTTACTTTTGAACACTTCTAAATGATCCTGTTCTTCCTTGCTTCAAGCAGCTGTAACTTGGCGTTACTGATTAGTTTATAATCATTAATTTATTTTCCTGATACTGTTATGATTTTTTTCATTCTAATCATTTTTCAGTGAACTGTGCTTCTATTCTGTACACATTTTCCCAGAGTGAAAAGTATTCAGCCTCTATGAGAAATAAATACAACTTACAAAAATTTGTAAGTTAATTTGGCATTCTTATAAAAGAGCAATGAAATGTACAGAATCCTAGGAGACTTGTTCTTACTCAATTCTCAGCTTACTTTTAGATTCAGTGACATGCTGGTTATTTAGGATGTGGTTAACCTGAAGGGGACTGGGGGCTGCCTGAACTAGCAATGGGAGAAGCACAGTTCACTGAAAAATGATTGGAATGAAAAAAAAAAATCATAACAGGATCAGGAAAATGAAGATTACTAATTAATCAGTATCTCTAAGTTAGAGTAAAAAGAGAAGTGCCTGTATAAATATATTTAAGGAAAAGGGGGAGTTCCCTGGTGGGCTAGTGGTTTGGATTCTGGGCTTTCACTGCCTTGGCCTGGATTCAGTCCCTGGTTGGGAACAGATCCTGCAAGCAGCGCAGCACAACTAAAAAAAAAAAAAAAAAAAGGAAGAGAGGAGGGGAGAGAGAGGAAAATAAATTATTAACAATGACTAAATATAGGACTAAATGTTGTATGTGTGCTTGCGAGCTCAGTTTTATCTGACTCTTTGCGACCCCATGGACTGTAGCTAGCCAGGGTCCTCTGTCTGTGGAATTTCCCAGGCAAGAATACTGGAGTGGGTTGCCATTTCCTACTCCATAACTGTAGTATAGTATAGGCTTAATGTATGTCAAAGTGGTTTGAAAGAGTCTATATGAATGCACTGTGTTTATTCATATTTTGTCTCAAGTGGAAGTAGGTGATAGCTCTAGACAAAATTCTTTTCTACCAGAGTACATATTATTTTGAAATATAGGTTAGCTACAAACATGAGAAACTGTTCTCCAATGACTAATATTATTAAACGGTAACATATTCTATCATACAATGCTAGAACTTCACTGTAACTCTCCTACTGTGCTACAGACTTTCTCATAAAGTAGATCCAAATGGGACACCACCTGAGGATATTTATGATCATAAATGTAGGAAATAGTTTGTGACATGTTGTAACAGTTTGTAATATTATCCTGGGGGAAATAAATCCCCAAACAGTCTACTTTTTCTCTAAGAACATGGAGCAAGAATTACTCTTCATAGTAATTATGATGAGCTAATTTTCTCTTTAAAGTTTTCCTGACTACAATCAACCATGGAAAAATAATATGAATAAAACATATACAATATAACAATAACTAGAATATCCAGTATATATGCATTAAAAAAAAAAATGGGAGTTGCTTAGTTTGGAAGTTTAAGAATTTATATACAAAAAGAAATTAGGAAAAACAGTTTGTTTATTCTGTCTCCTTTTTCTCATTCTATTAAAAGGATAATTTTGAACAGTTAACATTTTATAGTATTATACTGCTTCATAGTTTTAGCTAATTCACTGTGATAAGTTTGTAATCTGCTTTTTTTTTTTCCCTTTGTGCTCAGGAAGTTCCCTGGCACAGAAAACTAAATTTGAGATCTCACTTGCCTACTAATTATCAGCTGTCTGATCTGGGGAAAGTACTTAAGTTCTTGAACTTTCAGTTTCCTGAATTCTAAAATGAGTATAACAATAACTCCTTGCAGAGTCATGAACATTAAGTGACAGTGTGGATGAAGGGACGTAAGTCAGCATTTGGCACAACATAATCATTCTATGAATGGTAGTTGTTATTAATAATTATCATTACTGGGGACTTCCCTGGTGGTCCAGTACTTAAGAATCTGGCTTGCAGTGCAGGGCCCGCAGGTTTGATCCCTGGCTGGTGAACCAAGATCCCACATGCCATGGGGCAGCTGAGCCCACACGCTGCAACTAAGACCTGATGCAGCCAAATGTATATTAAAAAATTTTTTAAATTTATCATTATTAAATTGATTTGTCTCTGGAAAAAGAAGACATTTCTTTTTCATAACATGTAACTGTTTTTGTATAGTATAAAATTACTGTTTTCCACAAACCATGTGGGTTGTAGCAATATGCGTCCCATCTTTCACTTCTATTGAGACGGATTCCATAATCGATAATACCAATTTTTCCAAATCCACAGTTGGGCCCTGGCTTCACAATAGGGTATCCAACTCTGCCCTTGGCCATCCACCCAGCAGCACAGACGTGAAATCCTGCAAGAGAATGGAAGGGTAATGGCTTAACCTGTATGTTCCCTCAGCTGAGCAAAGGTCATCTCGACCAAGATAGCCCCTTCCAACAGGGACAGTGTCTTAACTGCCGAAATCCAGTTCATATATAAGGGGGAAAACAGTTTTCTTAAAAAATAAAGTTTGAACACATATAAAAGTTCTTATAACATCTGACTTTTACTAGAAAATGACATCTTGGCAAAAAAAAAAAAAGACGGACTGAGAAACAATAATACCATGGATATGAAAGCAATCCAATTTCAGAGCTGGCTTCTTTTCACAAATGACCCTACTAGTGCCATGAGATAACTAAAACTATCACCAATACTGAAAAAAATCTTTTCAAATGATAGTGTCTCTCTCAGGATCAATTAAGATATTGCTAATATTTTTAAAAATTTGAATAAAGATAAAAGTACTCAACATTTCAAACAAAGCCTGAGCCCTGTTTTCCTTGCTCAGCTTTGGAGGCTCTTTTAATATTTGCCAATGCCATCCAAGAACGATTTGACTACAAGTCCCTGGTGGCTAGTAATGGCTCTGCTTTTGCATGCATCGTTCCAGTTACTGAGTCACACACAGCCCTGTGGGTATAGACTGAGCAGTCATCTGGGGAAGACTCTGGGCCATTTTTGAAAACACCTTTATTTTTGTCTTGGGTAATATAAAATATTTGCATGAGCTTTGCCAGGTATGTTCCTATAAGCAAAGGGATCTCTTTAATGGAGAAGATAATTCTGAATGGAGATGGCCTTTTGGATTCTCCTGGAAGGCCAGGAGAGACAGTAGCAGCCCCCTCGCTCTCTCCCAACCCCCAGCTTTTATCATAAAGAAGCAAACGGTATTTGTTAATTACTGGGTTTTCACCAGGTGTCCTGACATCATCTTCCCAGTATCTTTCATCTGGTGCTTTACAACTCTTTTCCTCATGGCTTTTGATCCTAAAGTACAAATGCATTCTCCCACTTAATGTTAAAAAAGAAAAGGAAAAACTTGAAAAAAAAAATCACTAAATTCACTGTTTATTCCACCAAGTGAATTTCTTTGTAAGATTCAACATAGTAATATCATTTAACAGCTAAGGAAACCCACAGAGATCAAGAAAAGATAAAATGGTATAATATTAAAAATGAATAGCAATGGCTTAGAATTAACGAGTAAATTAAATGATATCATGATGATATATTCATTTTCTTTTGACTTTACTTTATTTGCTCGGAATGGGAAGTGACCCCAGCTCAGTTGCTTATTTTAGAAAGTGTCCACCATCTAGCTCTAGGCGGAGAAAACGGGAGAAGCAGAGGTGGGGAAGTAAGTCTTAATAAGAGGTTGCAGGAAAGGTGGAAAATTTTTTTTCCAAGGGTGAAAAAGAAGAAATATTCAAAGCAGTTACCAATTTTTCTGGCTGCCTCTAACTGCTTGTAGGTGGCAAGACGGCCACCTTCATATTCACACACCGCCTTCGCTTCTGCATAGGTGAGCTTGTATTTGCCAGACCGCGCTTCTCTGTGGTACACGCCTGCTGCTTGTTCTGTAAATTCACAAAATGTTATAAATGCACTGTTATCCATTCTTGTCAAACAAGGGAAATTTTGTGGCCTCATCTGGAAGATGACATCAGCTATTGTTCCTGCCAAAGGGTTCCCTGGGTCGGCTGCCTTGAGTGGCTGAGTTTTCATTGTTAGAAAGCTTTGGGAAACATTTTGAAGGAGGGGAATTTTGGGGGGACACAGAGAGAAACTTAAGACTAAGTTATGTTTTTGAACTGAGAGCCTGAAAGGAAGTTTTAATACAGCATTGTATTTCTGCACTATCCAAAGGTGATAAAGTTTTAACTTGCTTTTTGGCTTTGTTTTAAAAACTTGGAAAGGTAAACACTAGGAAAAGAAAAGGAATGAAAATTGAAAAGAAAAGCCAATGAAAATTGACTCATAATGAAGGAGAAAAATAAGCCAAAATATCCATTTGAGGGAAATGAGTAATGCAATGTAGTTGAGAATTTAGTAAACAAATCGAAAACTGAGGAACAGTTTGAAAGAATCCAAAGGCACCAAATAGTGCATTAAAGAAAAATAGATATAACTACAGTTGAGAAAAAGTGGGACACACCTAACTACCAGTTCCTAAGTTCTTTACCTGGTTTGTCTTTTTTTAGTTCACATTTGTTCCCAGCACATTTTAGATGGTATTAAGTCATACATGAGCTGTCTCCGAGTAGATCACTGTTTAAATTGATTGTTTTGAGTTTGGAGTGCATTTTGCCATAGAAACAATGTGAAAAGATTCCCAGGACAATAATCATAACATAGCTCTAATAGTTCTGTGTAGACTATCAAGATTATAGTTAAGTCTTTGTACCCCGACCTGTGTAATCAGCCACCATTAAGACCATTTCCAACAAGAATTTATATTTCTAGCCATGCAGCAAGATATGAATCCAGCAGTATTAAAAATACTGCTCTTTATTCTCTACCCAAAGCTGAAGTTGACAATGTCAATTCAATAGGAGATGCTGCTTGGCATTTTCCCTGCTTTTCTAGACTCATGAGATCCTGCACTTATACCTTATATGGTAAAAGCATATCATGCATACACAGTGCGTTAGTCAGTCTGATACTTAGAGGTCAGAAAACACAAGGAACATCAAAGTCATTCGCTCTTTTGAGAGTTACCTACTTTCCAAGTGTCCTTCATAGGTAAAGCCTCATTAACTCAACTTTTACCAGTTTCCAATGTAGCTGTTTTGAGAATTTACCATGAGGTACTTTGCTAGGTTCTGGGGAATCAAGCCCTGTTCTTAAGCAACTTGGGCACTAATGGGCAAGGCAAGTACATCTATTTTGAAGTACAGGGATACTGAGGCTTGTAGTAGAGAAGAGGGACACGTAGTACTTAATAATATATGTGATGGAGATGATTGTTACTTTAAAAAAATGTTAGAATTGTATTTGTTTTCTAAAAGGTGTTTATTTGAAAAAAATTTGATTATTTTGTCTGCCCAGATTTCTCAAATTAAAATATCCTTTATATTTTACTCCCCAAATAAAAATCTGATGTATTAGAAACAAGACAGCAAGCTAAGTCCCACATCACCAAATGAAGACTTAAGTATAGTTTCAGCTTACTCAGAAATGGAATCTTAAACCAGTCAGTCAGAAGATTCCTGATCATCACTAGTTAGATCATCTGCCTGATAGACCGCTACTGTTCCCTAAAGGAATGTAACTTAGCCATCAAAAGCCTACTATTTTGCTAGTCAAACTTCCTTATGCCTGCACCTTTCTGCCTATGAAAGTTTTGCATTTTGTACTACTCCTTGGAGCTTCATCTGTTAAATTGGATGCTCCCGAATGCAAATGGATTGTTGCTCAGATAAACTCAAAATTTTAAGTATGTCTCAGTTTTTCTTTTAACAGAGGTTTGGAGGGGAAAAAAAGAAACACAAAGATTAAAAAATAATTTTAGGTTTTCTTCCCAGTAGTTTTTCTTAGAACTTTGGTACCTCTTGAAACTTGTCTAGTAATAAGATAGTAACTTAAATAGCAGCAATGTCTGTACTATAATTTTTAATTGATTAAATGACATTAATATTCCACATTGCTCCTGAAAGAGACCCAAACTTCCCATTATCTTGCCTTATGAACAAGTTGAGAACTTTTGGCATACGTACTTGAATATTTTAAGCACAGATTTATTTTAAAGTATTTCTTAATTCAGAATTTATAGTACTAAAATGGTCCTTTGATTAATGAGTCTTAATCTAAAGAGTTTCACCTTTCAGAAGAAGTAATAATTTATTAATTTTTCTAGCTATCATTCATTAAAATTGAAAATCTGCTTAACCAATAATTTCCTTTTCCTTTTATTAATAGTAAGTGGTAACAGTAGCAGGTTGGCTCTGATTTCTACTTCTGGTTCTGTGATAGACCAGTTGTGTGACCTTGTATAAATTACTGCCTGAACCTCAGTTTCTTCATCTATCAAATGGGAATAATGACAGTTATTTTTTGGAATATACAAACCATGAAACCTGTAAGCATTGCTTCTGGATCCTAGTAGGAGCTCATGATAATGTTACTTTTCCCTTCTCCTTTTTCAGATTCGAAACAATGGTTAAAAGGAATTGCTTATTTGTACATTTTTTGATTTTCCATTTAAACTAGTTGAAGTCACTTGTCCTTATGTGTCTTAAAATTTACTATCTAAGAAATTAAGAGTATACAAGAGTTAAAAATAAACCTTAGGGTCCCTTACTTCAGACTTCTCATTTTACCAGTATGGAACTGAGACCAAGAATTTTAAGTGCCTTGTTCTTGATAGTTGCTAGCAGATTCCTGCCTTATAATTCAACTCTCTTCCCCCTCTAAACAGTTTTCTAATACTAGGTGATCTAACCAACTATAAACAGTTTATGCCAGGCTGACTGGTCAATAATTTGTCCCACTTTGAAGCAATATGCAATCACTCCAGGCCCCAGATGTGCAGCATACTATTAACAAATATTTGGGTTTGCTTCCCTCTCCCTCTGGGACAGCACTTCTATTGTCCAGGTTCCTATTTTGGTGATATACAACATCACTTAAAAAAAAAACCCAAAACTACATTTTACTTCATCATTAGAGAATTTGACAGAATTTCAGTTTATCCATTTGGGTTGAGCTCTTACTAGCTTTATGATCCTCTTTTTCATTTCTGACAAATAGGTGTAGGTTTCCCAAGTTCAATGGTGTGTAATGAAAATAAACAGAAAGACTTGCTCATTCCTCTAGTAAATTCCAGACCCCATCTTGGCCAAATGGATTGCACTGTTCAGCATGAAAGTAGTTCACTGGCTCAAGCTGAAAAAAGAGGCGGTAAGGCTGTGCATTGCAAATCAAGCTTTTTAATGAAATCCGCATGGCTATAGTTATTACCAGAAAGAAATACACTGAAAGGGAAGATATACTACAACTCTGTGCCGCTTAGCAAGCATAAAATCAAGATCTAGGTTAATTTTGCTTTCTCTTTATTTCTTTGTTTTATATAAAGATCTATCAATTTTCTTCTTGAGCAATTCAAAAAATTTTCACCATCAGATACAACAGTGAACATAAAGCAATAATAATCTGTATCGTGAGAATTAAAACATTGTTTAGAGTACTCTATGGAGCATTTGGGGTTTTATCTATTTAGTTTTTTTTGGTCTATTGTTTATATTCTTAGTTAGGCCTGTGTCATTTCCTTACATTTAACAAAACAAAACAACAAAAGAAACTTTCCTTGTCTAACAGAAGAGGTAGTAAAGTAATTAAATGGCTAGCTCAAACAAAAGAAATCAAGTGATAAGAACGCATTCAGAAATACAAGCTTTTTTCATTTTTTCTATATTACAAGATGGCTTTGTAAAACTAGTTGAAAGATGTTTGGAAAAACGTGAGTTATACTACAGGTCAGAGTACACAGAGCAGTGGTTGTAAAATTATTTTATATTCAAATTTACCTGTTATAATTCTCTTATGGTTACCTGTTATGAAATCTGACTGCAAATGCATTGAAATAAGAACAAAATAATGTATTAGTAACTTTATTTTGTTAAAGACACTTTCCCCATTATACTACCACACCTGCTTTGAAAATTTTAAAGGACATATTCATATGGACTATAAATATTAACCTCTATTTTCTACTCAACAGTTCACTTTATAAAAAGCTATTCTAAAATTTTAGAAGGCAGAAACACTTAAAAAAAATGATATATACACTCCATCAGCTGTTTTTCCCAAACAAGTTTCTTAGAAAACATCAGCCTTAAATAGAAGAGAAAAATTTACAGCTTTGATTCACTTCTGTATGAATTCAAAGAAGTGACTTCCCCAGCAAGAAGCTCATGAGTGAAGTTTCTTACCAAGCCATATGGAGTTATGAAAAATTCCGTTCTTGAATCCCCATCCGTGAGCCTCTTCCCATAGCAAGACAAATAAGTAAATTAAGATGATCATATCTCAGTCGTAGAGAAGGAATGTCCTGTCAGGGGCTGCTCGGGATAAATTCTCAGAGCAGAGGCTGAAATGTGTCTGAAACATCTGGTTTCCACATCTTTTAAATGTTTTTTTTTTTTTTTTCAGCTGTGAGGTCAGCAAGCGCTCTCCAATGGCATTTTCTGCTGTAGAGTTACACAATTAACTCACTGTCTGAGGCAAATCCTCTGACTCATTTGCATTGGCAACTCAAAACTAAGGATATAGAACGATTATCTACATTTTAAAATTCACTTACTTGGAAAGGGGATAATTTATTCTGTCTGTCACGGACACTCCTCTGTTAGGAAGTTCTTTATAACTTGGTGCAGATTCAGCAGTGGTTTCAAAAAACAAAAGAAAGACACTTCAGTAGGAATTTTAAGAGAAACCCCGAGTATCTCATTTGCAATAAGTCAAATGTGGTATGGGATTTGGGGTTAAACACTAATCTTGAACTTGACCCTGGTAGAATTATTAATACTTCAGTTTCCCCTAAACATTGTCAAGCTTGAATAGAAGGTTTGAAACAAAAAATGTGCATAGTTGGCCAATTCTGAACTGTCTCCAGTGTTGTAGGATTTCTTTACTTTCTTTTTTGTCTGCTTCTGTCTTAGGGTGAGGTTTGTTGCAGTCCTTAGATTATTGTGGTCGAAGGTAGGTAAATACATCATTTTTCAGAAAAGCAGTTCAGTTTCAGATGCTTAGGACATTCCAGCAGTTTGGGGCTATCTTATCAGAACACAACATTTTCCAGGTCACAAATCCTTGTTATTCTGGGAGGAAGGTGGGTTGGTAGATTGTCATAAAGTTAATTAGAATACGGTGCTAGCTTCCCTACTCTAACTTTGAAGATTATCAAAATAATAGATACAGTTATCATAGTGAAGTCACCATGCCTTAAAATACCCAAACTTTCCTCTCCTCTTGTGCAGGGTCTTTGGGTAACCTGTTTGGTAATACCCCACTGCTCTGATGCTCCCTGGCCTTTCCTGTTGATTGACAGCCATTCGGGGAGGGGCAGCTTTGACATCTCTTTCTCACTGGTCATTCTTTGCTACTTATCCTCTCTACTCCTGCTACGAAACTGCTTCCATTAGTTCCTATTATATTCATTTCTCTCATGCTGTCTTAGTTCCTCCTTTGATATTTAATCTTTTGAAATGGTCAGCTTTCTGGACTTGCTCTGATCTAAAGTTAACTGGAATCTCCTAGGCATCTTTGCACTGTACATCAAAGGCTTGCCCTGATCTCATCTCCCCTGGAAAGAGCAGTTGTAGGAGGTAGGCTGAGGTTACAGAATTTACTAGACACTCATGGAGGTTGGATAGAGCTGTCAGGATTCAAAAATCTCTATTTTGGACCCAGAGCAAATGAGAGATGAGGTGATTATATACCAGCTCACTCACAGAATTTCGAGGGTTTGAGTTTGGTGCCAAGAAGAATCTAGTCTAGACCGGGTAGGTGTGACTATAAAGACAGGTGTGGTCAGCGGGAATAGGATGAAGAGATAGTTGGAAGGAACAAACCATGATATTTCTCTGGAAAATGGAATTATATGACTATTTTAAGCCATAGTTTAAGAAGTAAATATAACTTTACTTGCTCAAGGCAACAACTCAACCGTCACAGCTTTTCCCATCCTTTGCCTGGTCACATTCTCTGCCCATGTGCTTTCTGCATCTCTCGAAGGTACTCAGTCCCTTCTTGTCCTTATTTATAAAAAATTATTACCAGGAAAGCGTTGAAAATTAACCTTTAACTAGGCCAAATAATGAACAAGAGATACTCTTCTTTATTCATCTTATTTATTTATTCATTTTAACAAATCTCCAAGTATGACAAGGTGTACATGTTCACCTTATTTTAGCATAAACATTTAATGATTACTTTAATGGATTAACCCTATTAAGGGGGGAGGGTTTCTTTCTCCTCCTCCCATTTCCCCTGGGCACTTGCCACCATCTCTGCACAGTGTTTGGAAACCCTACGTTAAGCAAAGAGGAAACACTGACTAATCTTGTGAGTTCTGGTTTTGAGGGGGTGTTCAGTTCTATTGTGGAAGAAAAAAGGGAGAATGAGGGTTTTGTGTGGAAAAGATGCTGTGGGTGTGGGTGGGAATTCAGGGAGGAACCAGAGGGAGAAGGATAGAGGAAAGAAAGAGTTTTGTTTGTGAACTTAGCTTGAAAGTTGCCCAAGAAAACAAAGCTTCCCTGCCCACCCCTCCCCGCCAGTACACAGTACCCACGATGTATAGTACACAGTACCCACGATGTATTTGAGGAGTTGAGAGAAGATACACTGATGAAAGTTCCTTTCAAAGGCTAGGAGACTTTGCTAGTCCAGTGTTCAGCCTTTAGAGATAAATGTCACCTTACCTCCCCTACTCCTTCCATCTCTTGATTGCACTTGCCAGTCACTGACTGAAAGCCCAGTAGGACCTTTTTTTTTGGCAGAGGCAGCTCCCCTTTCAACCGCTTTCCTAGTGTTTCAGTGCTCATGAGCCCAGTCCCTTCTAGACACCTAAAGACAAGGTGGGGAGATTGTCATACTTGATTTGGGCTAAGAGTGCATTGAACAAGCTTTAAGATCGCCTGAAGTGGCACAGTGGTATGGTGATGTCACTATCCCACAAACTTTAAAAAGAGAGACTCTAAAGATAGAATTTCAAATGTCAGAGGAAGAGAGGAGACATTTAAAACCTTTTCGATATGTTCAACCTCAGCTAACAGGGAAAAGCTATGGAGAAGTGTCAGGTGGATGTGGATCAAGCAGTAGAGAGAAGAAGAGAGGAAAAAGAAACACATTCTAAGAAATCACAGGTCTAATTATAATAATCTAAAAAGAATACACTTTTTAGAATAGCTAGACATTGTGGGGAAACAATTGTTTGGCATACAGTATTAAAACTAAAGCATAAATTATATAATTTGTTGATTATATCATGTATTTTGTAATCTTGGGAAGTGAAGGAAAGAGCAAGAGGAGAAGATAAGAGAAGAAAAAGGTGGAGCTCAGTGAATTACAAAATATGTCAGTAGAGGACATAATTAAGAACATTGCCTGTAAGGCCATGAAATTACAGTACAGGAGTTCTCCACCCACCCCAAGAGCTTCATACAGACCATGATGTGAATAAAGGCAATAAAAGAAATAAAACTCACTTCCCTAGTGCACAATTTAAAGTGATTGGAGAGAAATTCTAATGCATGGCATAGAGCAAGGTTTAAGAAACATGTGGCTTCTTAAACTCATTTATTCAATAAATAAATATTGAATAAATTTAAGTTTCCACTCATTTATTCAATAAATAGTTAATCTTCAAGTGGAGATACTCAGTCTTCAAGTGCTGCAAACTTTTACAGCACCAGTGAACTGAATGGAGTCTATGTAGAACAATGGGAAATATATAGAAAAGTGAAACATTTAATTATTTTCTATCAAAAAGCTTTTTAGAAACTGAATATGACATTGGACAGAACAATGTGCTTTCAAGTTTATGGGAAAACAGATGTCGGAAAGAGATCTGAAACACATTGGACTTGCCGTAGGCATATAGTGTGACAGTAATTAGTAAAACCTGCCAAGTATTTCTTGTTCTTCGACCTTCCAGCAGCACTTTGGTAGCATTGTACCCTATGGTTTGGTGAGATCATGTGACTATTTCTGGCTGGTGAGATATGAGCAGAGATTTGATGTGTTATCTCAGAGATGAGCATTTGATCGCTGATTCTCTAGAGCTCTCTTTCCCTCCGGCATGGAGGGAAATGTTTGAGATAGTGGCTGGTCTATCACTTGAATCCCTGACTGAGTCTGATGTTATATGTGTGTGTGTGTGTGTGTGTGTGTGTGTGTGTGTGTGTTTAGTTGCTAAGTCACATGTTGTGTCCAACTCTTTGTGACCTCATGGACTGTAGCCCATCAGGTTCCTCTGTCTATGGGATTTCCTGGACGAGAATACTGGAGTGGGTTGTCACTTCCTTCTCCAGGGGATCTTCCCGACTCGGGATTGAACCCACGTCTCCTGCATTGGCAGGCGGGTTCTTTACCACCGAGCCACCAGGGAAGTTCCTGATGTTAAGTAGCGTGAAAGAAATATAAACCTTTATTGTTTTATGTCACTGAGATCTGGGGGTTGTTCATTACTGTTAGCATAACTTAATCTGTCCTAGTTTATAGGAAGCAGTGAGTATATGTGTTGTGCTGTGCTGTGCTAAGTAACTTCAGTCGTGTCTGATTCTGTGTGACCCCATGGACTGTGGTTCGCCAGGCTCCTCTGTCCACGGGATTCTCCAGGCAAGAATACTGGAGTCGCATATCTGTATATGGGTATTCATAGCAAAGAATTACTTCAGAAGTTTGGAGATCTAGGGACATTCACATACAAAAGTTAAAGCCAGAAGAAGAAAGAGGAAGAGGAGAACTAAAGAGAAGGAGGTAATGATTAGTATACTTAATATCCTTCCTTTCCCCACCCTGCCTTCTTATAATACACAGCACCCCAATTTGCATATGATCTGTCTTCCAATTTTTTTTAATTGGAGTATAATTGCTTTACAATGTTGTATTAGCTTTTGCTGTACAAAGAAGTGAATCAGCTATATGTATACATACATCCCCTCCCTGTGGGACCTCACTTCCACCTCCCGCCTCCCACCCCCATCCCACTCCTATGGGTCATCACAGAGCACTAAGCTGAGCTTCCTGTGTTTTACAGCAGATTCTCACTAGCCATCTATTTCACACTTGGTAGTGTATATATGTCAATCCTAATATCCCAGTTCTTCCCAATCTCTCCTTCCCCTCATGTCCACATGCCCATTCTCTACATCTGTCTCTATTCCTGCCCTGAAAATAAGTTCATCTGTACATTTTTCTAGATTCCATATATCTGCATTAATATATGACATTTGTTTTTCTCTTTCTTACTCCCCGTATGCATTCATTACCATCATACAGTTCCCGGTACCTCTGGTAAATCTTGAAAGCTCTTGCTTCCTCCTCTCTACCTCTTATCTTCCCTTACTCTAGATAGAGAATAATAGAACTCACTTTTGGGGACTTAAAGATCAACTGGTTCAAATTCTACCTGTATTGTAAATCTCTGCTACACTGCCCTTACTTATATTGACCTGAAACTCTTTTAGTTAAATTTTGACTCATTTGTGTTATTGAAGTCCATAGAGTAAGTGTTACCTATATCTGCTTTTAGGAAAAATTACCATGATGTGTGAAGCTGGAACAAAGAACACATATTTGAAAATAAATTTAAAACATTCTCAATTGGAATTTGCTTTTTAAATAATTTTTAAAATGTAGGTGCAGAAATATTAAGTTCAGAGTGATCCTATCTTGATAAAGGAGGGATATGTATAAATTTATATGAAATATAAAGTCCAGAAGGGTATACATACAGATGCCAAATATCTCAGCGTGGTTTGGTTATAAACATTTTATATTTTCTTCTTTTTGGTTTTAGTTTTGTATTTTGTAAATTTTTGTTCAATAAATTTGTATCATTTGTATAATGAGTGAAAAAGTTGTGATTCATATACATAGATTTTAAGACATTAACTTAATTGACATGACAATGAAATTGATAACTGGTAGAGAATACCAAAAAAAAATCATGACTAGAATAGAATATTAAATTTTTTTAGGACTGTCTCTTATACACATCTTGAGTGAAAAAGTTGTGATTCATATACATAGATTTTAAGACATTAACTTAATTGACATGACAATGAAATTGATAACTGGTAGAGAATACCAAAAAAAAATCATGACTAGAATAGAATATTAAATTTTTACAAGTTCTTAAGAAAATTAAGCATTTTGCATCTAACTAGATAAATGGTTTAGGATTAAACATCTTGCCAAGGAAAATGAGATTAGTCATAATGGGATCAAAACTGAAGCCAAACCATAGTTCATAAATTTGTACTGAGGTCCTGTAGTGTACTTGCTTGCTCTCAGATAACTTGCTATATATAAACAATCTTGACCTTTCAGTTCAGTTCAGTCGCTCAGTCATGTCTGACTCTTTGCGACCCCATGAATCACAGCACGCCAGGCCTCCCTGTCCATCACCAAATCCCAGAGTTCACTCAGACTCACATCCATCGAGTCAGTGATGCCATCCAGCCATCTCATCCTCGGTCGTCCCCTTCTCCTGCCCCCAATCCCTCCCAGCATCAGAGTATTTTCCAATGAGTCAACTCTTTGCATGAGGTGGCCAAAGTACTGGAGTTTCAGCTTTAGCGTCATTCCTTCCAAAGAAATCCCAGGGCTGATCTCCTTCAGAATGGACTGGTTGGATCTCCTCGCAGTCCAAGGGACTCTCAAGAGTCTACTCCAACACCACAGTTCAAAAGCATCAGTTCTTCAGTGCTCAGCCTTCTTCACAGTCCAACTCTCACATCCATACATGACCACAGGAAAAACCATAGCCTTGACTAGACGGATCTTAGTCGGCAAAGTAATGTCTCTGCTTTTGAATATGCTATCTAGGTTGGTCATAACTTTTCTTCCAAGGAGTAAGCGTCTTTTAATTTCATGGCTGCAGTCACCATCTGCAGTGATTTTGGAGCCCCAAAAATAAAGTCTGACACTATTTCCACTGTTTCTCCATCTATTTCCCATGAAATCTTGACCTTTAGCCTACATATAAATATTTAATTTTTTACAAATGTTTCTGCTAAGTTGCTTCAGTCGTGTCCAACTCTGTGTGACCCATGGACAACAGCCCACCAAGCTCCCCTGTCCCTGGGATTCTCCAGGCAAGAACACTGGAGTGAGTTGCCATTTCATTCTCCAGTGCATGAAAGTGAAAAGGGAAAGTGAAGTCGCTCAGTCATGTCCGACACTTCGTGACCCCATGGACTGCAGCCTACCAGGCTCCTACACCTATGGGACTTTCCAGGCAAGAGTACTAGAGTGGGTTGCCATTGCCTTCTCCGACAAATGTTTACAGAGGGCATAGTTTATGTTAAGTATTATGCTGTATACTAGGTTTGGATATAAAGATTTAAAAGGTGACCTCAAAGAGTTCAAAATTTCCTTTTAAAAAGTTATCAAGTAGGCTTGATTTTCACCTGGGAGTCTGGGGAAGGGGTATAGTTAAAAGTAATACTATGCCCATTGTCTTTGCACATCCTCTGACTCAGTGAAGGGAAAACCTACCAGGAAGATTTTTGGTCTTAGCATCTTCAGTATGAACAATGCTGAAGACTAGCTGCTGCTTGCTGCACCAAGACTGACAGCTGCTTACTTAGTATTAGGTATACTTAGCCAGGTGAGTACACCCTTCTTCAGGGAAATACTTTATATCATCAGGGACAGCTTCCCTTTAGAATAACTTCCTCCCTCTCTGCCTTCATGTTTTGCTCAATTGCTATGGGCAAAATCTTTGTGTCTCCTTCCATTCATCTTCCCTCATAACAGGTGAGATCAGAGAAAGGTGAGGAATCAAGCACACATCCTAGGCGTTCTTCTATCCCCGTTACCAAGCATCACTAGTGAGAGAATTCTGAGACTTCCTTTTTTGGGGAACATTTTATTTTTTATTGAGGTATAAAGAAATGCAAAAAAGCAAAATGGCTGTCTGGGGAGGCCTTATTTCCTGACCTGCATACAGATTTCTCAAGAGGCAGGTCAGGTGATCTGTTTTTCCCATTTCTTTCCAAATTTTCCACAGTTTATTGTGATCCACACAGTCCCCCTTGCTTTTACTCTCAGAAGGGTAACCTGTTTGGTTGCTGAGTAAAAGCCATTGTATGCATTTTCCCCACTAATGGAGATAATCTACCGAAAGGTATAAACAATTGGATTTTGTCTCTTCTTACATTTCCATTTCAATCTAGTGTAAGACGGAAAAAAAGTGAGTTTTTGCTCTACAGTCTTAAACCCTACCCCAGTTGTGCTCTTGCAGGCTTGGCCTGGGAGTCACTCCACTGGACTCTTGTTTAAGCTGTGTCCACCAAGGTAGTCATGAAAGGCCAACATTTTGGCCTATTTTATCTTTTTCTCAATTTGTTAGGGATGTTGAGAGTGGTGAGAGGTATTTCAAATCTTAGATATTCTTCATAGATAAAATTCTGCATTGGTATCAAACTCAGCACATATGTTTTCAACTTTGTATTGCAATTTTACTTGTAAATCTCATTCTTCCAGTGGTAATGGTTTGCTACTTGGTGACAAAATTGCCACACATTCCAGTCCATTTGACTGAGCTAGAAGAATAGGTATATGATTTATGTCTCTCTGTTAAAAACAATAAAATATGACCAGTGTAAAATTATCTATCTCATACTGAAAGCAAAATACACCAACATAGATCATTATATTTTTTACTGAGGAAAATTTATGTGTAAGGAGCTTATGCATAGATTTCACATATGTAATTAATTGTGTCCATCGCTTCATGGGAAATAGGTGGGGAAACAGTGGAAACAGTGTCAAACTTTTTGTTTTTGGGCTCCAAAATCACTGCAGATGGTGACTGCAGCCATGAAATTAAAAGACGCTTACTCCTTGGAAGAAAAGTTATGACCAACCTAGATAGTATATTCAAAAGCAGAGACATTACTTTGCCAACTAAGGTCCGTCTAGTCAAGGCTATGGTTTTTCCTGTGGTCATGTATGGATGTGAGAGTTGGACTGTGAAGAAGGCTGAGCGCCCAAGAATTGATGCTTTTGAACTATGGTCTTTGGAGAAGACTCTTGAGAGTCCCTTGGACTGCAAGGAGATCCAACCAGTCCATTCTGAAGGAGATCAGCCCTGGGATTTCTTTGGAAGGAATGATGCTAAAGCTGAAGCTCCAGTACTTTGGCCACCTCATGCGAAGAGTTGACTCACTGGAAAAGACTCTGATGCTGGGAGGGATTGGGGGCAGGAGGAGAAGGGGACAACCGAGGATGAGATGGCTGGATGGCATCACGGACTCGATGGATGTGAGTCTGAGTGAACTCCGAGAGATGGTGATGGACAGGGAGGCCTGGCGTCCTGTGATTCACGGGGTCTCAAAGAGTCGGACACGACTGAGCGACTGAACTGAACTGAATTATCCCTCATTTGCAGGCAAGTAAATGGAGACTTAGTGACATTAAATGAGCAATGTCTGAGGTGGCCTAACTGAAAAGTGGCAAAGCCGAGAGTCAAAATTAAATGATATGACTCTGAAAACCTTGAACTCAACTTCCATGGCAATGCTTCTCCAAGCATGAGCCATGAAACATTTACATCAGTGTTAGTGGAAAATTCCAGGTCTTTGACTTCACACAAACCCTCCTAAGTTTATGTCTAACTGTAATAATTAAAATTGACCAAGCTCACAGTAATTCTTAGTACAATTTCAGTGCATGTCTTCTAACAGTCAATGTATCTGCAAAGACAAAGGATAAACACAAGAAACCACTTTATCTATAAAATCAAGTCTTGGAATGAGGTAGAAACAGTTTTTGTCTACTTTCATTTTCTATGAAAATCGCCTAAATATCATAATATCTAAAGGATGATTCTTTTTCTTTTTTGCTAAACAGGAAATATTTTTAATGTATTATATGCAAATGGTTCTCAAATATTTGGCTGCCCCTTCACACACCTAAGTAGTCAAATGTGCTCCTGTCTCTAAAAGTGGTGACTAAAGTGTTTGAAAAGGAGGAATGAATAGACTGTGTGTGAAAAAAAAAAGCAAACCACTGTTGGTAAGGGACTATGATCTCTCCAGATCATTCTGTTATAACTCCTATCATTTTTTTTACTTTCTATTGATTATAGTTGACATACAATACTGGTTTTAGGTGGACGACATACAATATTGGTTTTAGGTGGACAACATAGTGGCTCAACATTTATACACTTTAGGAAATAATCACCAAATCTGGCAACTGTCGCATACAAAACTCTTACAATACTGTTGATTATATTCTTATGCTGTATATTGCATCCTTGCAACTTAATTTTATGACTGGAAGCTATAACTTCTAGTTTATTTGAGAATTCTTGATACCATTTTTATAAACCACTTTTACTGCAAATCTCATTAATGTGCTATTTTGAATCTTGGTAAAAAGAAAATCAGGGAATAAATTACTGACAATATGCACAAAATACTTGTAGATCAAAAATCACATATTAGAGTAACTGAACCACAAAACTTTCAGAAACTAGCCAAAGGAGGGTTCTTTTCATCTTGTTTTATTAAAGAGGGAATCAAAAATTACTTGCTATTCAATGAGGGGGAGACATATATCCTTTCAATACAACATTCTGATTAATACATTTTATTTTATAGTTGATATTTGTAAGCAAAAGGGATTTATAGTATATTGTCCATGTTGACATAGAATATTCTTTTTGATATGTGCTATGCTTAGTCGCTTAGTCATGTCTGACTCTTTAGTTTTCAGAAAATGATTCAATTATTTCTGAGAGTATTTTACATTCCATTGCTATAGATTCTAAATATTTTGATGCTGAAAAATCAATGATCAGATCTAGTTTAGACTGACAGATGTCCCCAAATTAGAATGTCAGATATTTGAGCTATTCATTGTGAATAAAATCACAATGCCAAATTTTACTACAAAGTGTATAGGAAATTGTCATAACAATTAAGATGAAATCAGTAATGATCCATATGCTAAAAAAACGTAATTGTGAAGGAAGACTGAGCCATTACTTAGGAACTTGAGCTTTATATGTTCATAAACACATCATTGATATAATGACTATTCTTTTTTATCTAAAGAAAATAGTGATATAGAAGAAAAAAATGATTTTTCTTAACAAATTTCAAACATGTTTTGAATTTACAAAAGAGAATTTATTGTAAATGGATGCACTGTAGACATGTCTCTATAATCATAGCTCTTCGTATCCACGGGAGTACAAGATTGTCACAATAGAGTGTCAGAAACCATCATTTTCTTTGTAATTTTTATACAGTTTATTGCCTCTTGAAATTTTGTCTGTATTGCCACTCTCTGCAAGCATCTTTTATCAATCCTACTGAAATATAAGCTCTTTGAAGGTAGAGTCATGGTGTTCTTCTTTGCATCCCCACTTGTAGTGTGCAGACTTGACAGTGGTAGATTTTGAATAAAAAAACAATGTGCTTTCCTGTGTCTGGTCTTCCCATGAAGACCTAAGTAGAGAGGTTATGAAAACAGATATTCCACTTCCTTGATATAAACCACAGGAGAGCCAGGCCCTGTAGTTCTACAAGCCTTTGTCACAGAACCAGGCTATTATAGTTGTCCTAAACATTCATCTCAATGACAGAAAGATATTTTAAAGCATTTTTCCATGTGGATATAACTGCAATAAGATTTTCCAAGTTTCTTCTCTCCAATACATTGTCAGAATAATTTAACATAATTTCAATTAAGTGAAGGAGAAGAAACTTGAGAAGGAAATATAAGTCCCTGTCAGCTCTCCACATGCCTTGCTGAGTAAACATCCCAGAACTACAGCAAACAGGATTCAGTCTTAGGTTACCAAGTTGGAAGGAAGCATTGCAATTTATGGTAGAAGGAGGAAGAGGTAGAGTTGAGGACTATTAGACCTCATTCTGTGTACCCCATCAGGGCAGTGCATTGTGTACCTTGCACTGGGCAGGGCAGTGCATTGTGCTGCCCTGTGTTCTAAGTGCATTGTGTGAAAGTGTATTGTTAACATAAGATTGTGGGTCATGCATTTTGCTGTGAAGTCAGCTCTCCTTCTAGAACATTTTCAAAGAAAGCCTGAATGGGATTTTTTAAAATTAAGGAGCGGTGGCTGCGCAGGTGCAGGAGGGCCTAGAGGAGCTATCCCACGCTGAAGGTCAGGAACGGCAGCGGTAAGGAGATACCCCTCGTCCAAGGTAAGGAGCAGTGACTGTGCTTTGCTGGAGCAGCAGTGAGGAGATACCCCATGCCCAAGGTAAGAGAAACCCAAGTAAGATGGTAGGTGTTGCAAGAGGGCATCAGAGGGCAGACACTAAAGCTGAAACTCCAGTACTTTGGCCACCTCATGCGAAGAGTTGACTCACTGGAAAAGACTCTGATGCTGGGAGGGATTGGGGGCAGGAGAAGAAGGGGACGACCGAGGATGAGATGGGTGGATGGCATCACTGACTCGATGGATGTGAGTCTGAGTGAACTCTGAGAGATGGTGATGGACAGGGAGGACTGGCGTGCTGCGATTCATGGGGTCGCAAGGAGTCGGACACGACTGAGTGACTGAACTGAACTGAGCCAGTTTGGATGTGAGAGTTGGACCATAAAGAAGACTAAGTGCTGAAGAATTGCTGCTTTTGAACTGTGGTGTTGGAGAAGACTCTTGAGAGTCCTTGGGACTGCAAGGAGACCAAACCAGTCAATCCTATAGGAAAACAGTCCTGAATATTCATTGGAAGGACTGATGCTGAAGCTGAAGCTCCAATACTTTGGCTATCTGTTATGAAGAACTGACTCATTGGAAAAGACTCTGATGCTGGGAAAGATTGAAGACATGAGGAGAAGGGGTGACAGAGGATGAGATGGTTGGATGGCATCACTGATTCGATGGACATGAGCTTGAGCAAGCTCCAGGAGTTGGTGATGGAGAAGGAAATCTGGTGTACTGCAGTCCCTGGGATTGCAGAGTTGGACATGACTAAGTGACTGAACTGAAATGAACTGAACTGAACTGATAGCCAGTTAACAATGTAAACTGAATATTGTGATAGTTTCAGATGAACAGTGAAGGGACTCAGCCATACATATACATGTATCCATTCTCCCCCAAACCTCTCTCCCATCCAGGCTGCCACATAACGTTGAGCAGAGTTACCTGTGCTATACAGTAGGTCCTTGCTGGTTATCCATTTAAAATATAGAAGTGTGTACATGTCTGAGGCTTCCTTCTTGATTCCTCTCTTCCCTCATCAGTGTCACACAATCCTTTTCCAAGTCCTGTGATCTCTACCTCTAAAAGAAAATGGCAGCAGAGATTGATGATTACCAAACCAGGTTCCCTTTCTAGCTGGGCATAGTCATAGATTACTTTTCCCTGCCTCCTTGGCAGTTAGGTGCATGGAGTATGTCATTAGTTAACACATAGTATGGGATTCTAGTTAACATAGTGTGGGTTAGTTTGATGCATAAGAGTTTCAGACCAGGCCCATAAAAATCTCCCACAATTGGCCATGTATTTGCCATCTGATAACTGAATGAGGAGGTCTTCCACAGCCCTGGAGGGGACTGCAGTCAGAAGGTAGAAGGAGCCTCATCCTCTATGTACCAACCATAACAGCACACCAGTCAGGAAGACCAAAGAGAATTCTACTCTGCTCAGCCACGGAGATCAGGATTTACTTGTTACCCTAACTAATATAATAGAGTTATATGGTATTTGGGGGCTTCCCTGGTGGTGGGTAAAACAGGTAAAGAACCCCCCTGGAACGCATGAGACACAGAAGATGCAGGTTCAATCCCTGGAATGGGAAGATCCCCTGGAGGAGAAAATGGCAATCCACTCCAGTATTCTTGCCTGGAGAATCCCATGGACAGAGGAGCCTGGTGGTCTATAGTCCATGGGGTCTCAAAAGAGTCAGACACAACTGAGCGGCTAAGCATGGAAGCATATTGTGTTATATCTGCTTCTTTCTATCTCTATGTTTTCATCCTTTCTATCTCTATGTTTTCATCCCGTGACACCATAATCTCTTGCTTGGACTATTAGTCTCCTGTGTCCTTCCTTCCACTCTTGCTTTCTACAAGTCTGAATGATCATTCAAAAGCATAAATCAGAACTTGTAACTCCCCTGCTTAAAAACCTAAGTTTTCCTGTGGCACAAAAATAGCCTTAATCTTTTGATTTTGGTTTCTAACCTCTCCCCTGTTCTGGGTCTTGTTCACTTCAACCTCACACACTGTGCTCTAACTTGAGTATGCAAAGCTCATTCCCACCATAAAGATTTTGCAAAAAAAAAGCCTTTCAATTCACATTCTTCCTTCCATTCAAATCTCAACTTAATTACAACCATCTAGGTGAGGCTTTGTTGTACAACCCAAAGCAGTCTTCTGTAGCTTTTTATTATAGGATCCTATTTTTTAAAGGTCAAGGTTTTCAAGATTTAATTAACCACCCTAAGGAAGATGTAGAGCATCTCAAAGAGTGGATATATGTATATTTATAACTGATTACTTTGCTGTTCACTTGAAAGTAACACAGCATTGAAAATCAACTGTTTCAATTTTTTTTTCTAAAATATGTAGAGCATCTCCATCACCTCCAAAAATTCCCTTAATATCCCTACTTT
The DNA here is from genome assembly GCA_006410635.1 of Cephalophus harveyi. NCBI lineage: Eukaryota > Metazoa > Chordata > Mammalia > Artiodactyla > Bovidae > Cephalophus > Cephalophus harveyi. The sequence goes on along the minus strand of SJYT01020219.1, from coordinate 369,883 downwards.
AAATCCATCATAACCTAATATTCTTAATACACTTATTGCAAACTAATATTTTTCTTGTTTATTTATGTATTTGTTTATATTTTGATTCATTTATTTGTTTTATTATTTGTCATCATCTGCTAGGATATATAGATCCATGAAAGCAGGGACCTTATCTCCTGGTTTACCTCTATTTGCAGCACTGAGAATAGTACCAGGTTCATCACAGATTCTGAACAAATATTTGTGCAAGGAAGGAAGAAAGAAAGGAAAGGGAACTTTTTGAGTCTTGCTTGACTTTGGGCTCCAAAATCACTGCAGATGGTGACTGCAGCCATAAAATTAAAAGACACTTACTCCTTGGAAGAAAAGTTATGACCAACCTAGATAGCATACTCAAAAGCAGAGACATTACTTTGCCAGCAAAGGTCCGTCTAGTCAAGGCTATGGTTTTTCCTGTGGTCATGTATGGATGTGAGAGTTGGACTGTGAAGAAGGCTGAGCGCTGAAGAATTGATGCTTTTGAACTGTGGTGTTGGAGAAGACTCTTGAGAGTCCCTTGGACTGCAAGGAGATCCAACCAGTCCATTCTGAAGGAGATCAGCCCTGGGATTTCTTTGGAAGGAATGATGCAAAAGCTGAAACTCCAGTACTTTGGCCACCTCATGTGAAGAGTTGACTCATTGGAAGAGACTCTGATGCTGGGAGGGATTGGGGGCAGGAGGAGAAGGGGACGACCAAGGATGAGATGGCTGGATGGCATCACGGACTTGATGGATGTGAGTCTGAGTGAACTCCGGGAGTTGGTGATGGACAGGGAGGCCTGGCGTGCTGCGATTCATGGGGTCGCAAAGAGTCGGATACGACTGAGCAACTGAACTTGACTCATGTTTTCATATGTCCAACAGGGATATGTAATATCCCTTTTGGAGTACTCATGAGGACTGCAGGAGATGTTGACTGACTCTAAGTGCCCCTAGCACCATGCTGGCATTTCCTAGCCTTCAGTACAGAGAGCTCCTGTAGCGTCTGAAGTCAGTTCACAGTCTTCCTTGGCCTGTTTGGCATTTTCAGCTGGACTGGTCTTACTTCTGCTTTTGCTATTTTGTTCTGTGGTGCTGCCCTCCATGGGTCTAGGGCTTCTCTCTCACTAGTGGCATCTCTTCAGGTCAGGGTGGTCACTGACCTGCCTCAGTGGCCTCCATAGTAGCTGAAGAGAGAAGCTTCCAGATTCCCTCCTGCTCTGGTGTTTCTTTCACAAGACCCAGAGGGCTTTATGAGGAGCAAGATAAGGGATTCTCTGTTATCTCCTGTCTTTATGGTTCCAGTGACTCAGCAAATCGAGTAGCTCACCTAGCTGTGAGGTTCTGGGTTCTCTCAAGGATTTACTCCCCTCTCTAAGACCTAGGCAATGCTCATCCTTGGCCCAAACCTCAAGAGAGTCAATCCCCTACATATCAGCCCTGACATTCTTCTCCAAGGGACGGCTGCCCACAGCTGATATTCATCTAGCTCCAGGTTACAATTGTCAGACTTCAAGGGAAAGTGCTTTGTCGCTATTCTGAAGCTTCCATCTCTAGGGGACTTTTATCTGCATACACTGGAGACTTTTGTTTTCATGCTGCTTAGCCAATAATCCCATGGGCCAAGGAGCCTGGTGGGCTGCAGTCCATGGGGTCGCTAAGAGTCAGACACGACTGAGCGACTTCACTTTCACTTTTCACTTTCATGCACTGGAGAAGGAAATGGCAACCCACTCCAGTGTTCTTGCCTGGAGAATCCCAGGGACAGGGGAGCCTGGTGGACTGCCGTCTATGGGGTCACACAGAGTCGGACACGAGTGAAGTGACTTAGCAGCAGCAGCCAATTTATGGTGGGAACAAAACTCAGAGCACAGACTTTTTGCTGTAAGTAAAGCAGATACATTAGAAAATATGCAACTTCTTACCAGGATGTTCCCTCTAACATTCTGTATAATAAGACAGAAAAATAGAAGTGACTGTGATGTACATCAGCAAAGGAATGATTAAATAAAAGATGGTCTGGCAATATCTTGGGGTACTGGGCAGCAGTGCAAAGAATGAGAAGGAAGAATTCTGAGAACTGATGGGAAACATTTTTCTTTTAGTGTTATTTGAGTATTTTAATAATATCGTTTGTTACTGAGTAATTAAAATAATTCAGAATTTAAAAAAAAACAAATCTATTTGATCTGCTACTAAATTTGAAACCTGGGAGAGAGGTGAAGGAGCACCTTTCTAGCACCCTCATGTAGAGGATACATCCTCAGTGTAGAAACCGAGGCTGAGAGAAATTTAATTGATTTGGTTTGTCAAAGTCATATTGATCAGAATCTGGATTAAGACCCAAGTCTGTTGAATCCTGTTCACACATCATTACTGAAGTCAATAATGTTATCATTCTTATCTCCCAGAGAAGGAATAATAAGGTGTTTCTGAAAGTCTTTTTACCTATCTAATACCCTGTCACTGCCCAGGTAATGCTCCAGAGATATTGATGGTCTTAGGATCAAGGAGAGGCTGACTGGTAAATCATGCTCTGGCATCCTTGAAAAGGAAGATAATGTTGCATGTCATGGGATGAAACATGGTAGCTAATCATAATAAATACATTATCAGTTGGAGTCTTTAAACAAAGAATTATCTTTAAACAGTGTTAATATTTGGATGTGAAAATCCTGCTAGGGCCGAAATGTTCCAAGCAAAGAAAGGCTCAGAAGCTGAAACTGCTGATAAATTTGGAGAACAGCAAGTTCTCCAGTTTAGCAGGGAAAGGGGCATAGTAGATGGGGAAGTGTTCAGAGGTGAGGCCAGAGGGAGGTCAAGCCAAGTCTTCTTTGCAAACCTAAGGAGTTTGAATTAGATCCTGAAGTTATAGAGGGTGCCTTTTAAGGGCCAAGAAACAGTCTCCAACATGTTTCTTTCCTTAATTCTTTCAAACTTCACAACTCTTTTTCAGGAGTCCTCTAGTTCATAAACTTCTATGAATCCTTGGTCCAGTTAAATGCATTTATTTGAGAGAATTAAGGACTGCAATCTGTTTTAAAGGAAGAGATTTTTTAATTGAATGGCAAAGTGTGTTTGTGTGTGCATGTGTGTTACCATATATTTAGTATATTTTGCCATTAGGTACTATTGGGAGAATAAATAAATAGAAATAAATAAATATAGGAACACACACACACATATAATTTTTTTTTTTTTTGGCCTCATCATTACTGTATGTGGGATCTTAGTTCCCTGAGCAGAGATTGAACCCATGCCCACTGCACTGGAAGCACAGAGTCTTAACCACTGTCTTAACCACTGCCAGGGAAGTCCACAAGGACAGACACATATATACAAATTTTTGAAATAATTATTTATTTACTCATGTTTCAATAGCACTCAATGGCATATCATCGATATTTAAAAGTCTCTGTAAAGTCAGACAAAGACAAATATATGATATTGCTTATCTGCAAAATCTAAAAAATGATTATACAAATGAACTTATTTACAAAAGAATAATTTTGTAATAATAATTTACAGAAACAGACTCACAGACTTAGAGAACGAACTTATGGTTGCCCCGGGGGAGGGATAAGGGGAAGGAATAGTTAGGGAGTATGGGATTGACATGTATACACACTGCTATATTTAAAGTGCATAACCAACAAGAACCTACTGTATAGCATAGGGAACTCTGCTCAAAATTATGTAACAACCTAAACAGGAAAAGAATTTAAGTCTCCTCCATAGGAACAGATTGTAGCCCTTAAATCTCTCCTATATAGACATTCCACAGCAGCCACAAAATAAAAAAAATTAAGAGAAAAATATATTCATAGAAGGACTAATAATGAGGGAAAATGCCATCATTGCACAGAAATTTTGAAAAATTCCAAAGAGAAACACACATGATTAGCTCAGAAGAGGGAAATACATAAGCAGGAAGGTGCTTCTGCTGAAGGTGGGACTGGCTCCAGGATTGCTTTGAACACGTAACAGTGACTGTAAGGAATCGAAAGGATCTCTTCAGCAATCGTTAGTATGATTAAGGAAGCATCCAGAATGGTCAACCAGGTCAACCCTGGCCCAGCAAGAGGAAGCCAGCAGAACTGTCCCCTCCTAACTGAAGCAGTGGGGGTGAGCACTTGAGTTCAAGGCAGGGCAGTATCCTGGGTGATTTTTACCCTCAGAAAGGAGCTGGTAGTTCCAGAAGATAAACTACTGTAAACAGGCATCAGATTCAACTCTTTCCTGATGATAACTGATGCAGACTCTGTTGAACAGAAGCAGAATTCTCAGACAGGTAAATGTAGGATCTCAAAATACACAGAGGAACTGAAAACCAAAATCATCAACCATTAAAGGAAAAGTCAAAACCACAAAGGGAAACATTAAACCCAGCTAACATCTGCAGAGGCTGGATTTATAGAGCAAGAGGTAAGAGTGGATTGTAACCATGAAACAAGAACAGAATATTATGAAAGAGAATCAGTGAACAATGACGGCAATGAAAAATATGATCATTGAAACGAAAACTAGATGAGCTGAATAGCGGAATGGACACAACTGAAGACTGAATAAGACCTGGGAGATAGAAAGAAAGAATTATCTTGGAGCTTAATATTGCAAAAGGACAGAAACTTGAAAAGTATGAGAGACATTGAGAATATCTTGTAGCCCCACAGTTTTCACATTTACTTAGTTAAATCCTATAACAATGAGATAGAATATAGTCTCATAGGCTTATTGATCATTTGTATTTCTACCTCTGGAACTTCATTTTTATGTTAGGCTGAACTATTAAAACTGGGCAAATTTTAAGAATTGACAGGAATAATGATTCAGACTTATCTGAGGTTACCTTTGCCCAAGGTCAAGGAAACAGTTGTGTAGGGATGCTCCTTTCTAATGCACCTCATAGTTAGCATGAAAGCATGTCTGAAGTTTGGTCATCTCTGCTACTTGTAAGAATGTGGAATTCTTCAGATCAAGAGATCCCAGAATTGTGGGCTTTTTATCCCCTTTGGCTTTGTTTCTGTTGTTATTCAGTCACTAAATCGTGCCTGACACTTTGCAACGCCATGGACTGCAGCATGCCAGGCTCCTCTGTCCTTCACTGTCTCCAGAGTTGGCTCAAATTCATGTTCACTGAATCAGCTTAGGGAAGAAGAAATATAAATAAGGAATGTTAGCACTCATGATTGTACTTTATGATCATTTCAAGTATTACAAGGACATATTTACAAGTTTCATTTTCACAGTCCCCCTGGATCTGCTCAGACTTTCAGTGTTCAGTTCAGTTCAGTTCAGTCACTCAGTCGTGTCCGACTCCTTGCAACCCCATGAATTGCGGCACGCCAGGCCTCCCTGTCCATCACCATCTCCGAGAGTTCACTCAGACTCACGTCCATCGAGTCCGTGATGCCATCCAGCATCTCATCCTCTGTCATCCCCTTCTCCTCCTGCCCCCAATCCCTCCCAGCATCAGGGTCTTTTCCAATGAATCAACTCTTCACATGAGGTGGCCAAAGTACTGGAGTTTCAGCTTTAGCATCAGTCCTTCCAAAGAACACCTGGGGCTAATCTCCTTTAGAATGGACTGGTTGGATCTCCTTGCAGTCCAAGGGACTCTCAAGAGTCTTCCCCAACACCACAGTTCAAAAGCATCAATTCTTCGGACTGGCAATCTTGATTCCAGCTTGTGCTTCTTCCAACCCAGCGTTTCTCATGATATACTCTGCATAGAAGTTCAATAAGCAGGGTGACAATATTCATCCTTGACGTTTCAGTGTTGGAGGCCTGCAATTGCTTTTCACACAAACTTTGCCATTTTTGGGTGTTGACATTTGCCATTTCTAAATATGCCACATATGTCTATGTTTGCCCCTTCCTCCACTAGAAAAAAATCTATTTGTAACTCAAAATTTTGTTCCCTCTCCTTTATGAAAGTTTCCGTTATCCTCTCTAAGTAGAATGAATTTCTCTCAGACTATCTTAAGAGTTCATTATTGTGATAGTGTTCTCTGAATTAAAAGTGATTTCAGGACATCATTGTCACATGGTAAGGTTTGTTGAGCAAATGAACAAACATATTCTTGAAAACCAGCCTGTTTTGGAAAAGCCCTGCCACACACATAGCAGTTATTCCATTTAATTCACCTTCAATCTGAGAAGCATAGCCATAATAATAATAATGATAATTCATAAGAGAGAGACAGTATGGTATTGAGAAGAGAACAAATTTGAAGTCAGACAAATTATCTTTGTGACCCTGAGCGTGTTTTATCTCATTAAACTTCAGTTCACTTGTCTGTAATATGTGAGTAAATAGATTGCAAGGTTCCTGTGAGATTTCAGTGAGCTAACACATGAGAAGTACTAGGCACATAACAGGCACTCAATAAAGGCTAATCCCTTTGGGGCTTTATACCACATTTTCCAAAGAAGTCTCTGTTGATTATTCCACCAGAGTATCACAATCCAGATAGCATTTTTAATTTTGGAAAATTAGTTATGCTACATGAATGCTAGTCCCAGGATACATCATTTGAATTAAAACATAAATCTGTATTTTAAACATTTTAGATTTTATTTATTTATTAATTTTTGGCTGTCTTGGGGTCTTCATTTCTGGGTGGGCTTTTTTCTCAAGTTGTGGCAAACGGGCTACTCTCAAGCTGTGGTGAGGGTTTCTCACCGCGGTGGCTTCTCTTGTTGTAGAGTATGGGCTCCAGGGTGCGTGGGCTTCAGTAGTTGCAGCTCCTGGACTCTGAAGCATGGGCTTAATAGTTGTGGCACATGGATTTAGTTCCTCCCATATTGGGGATTGAACCCATGTCTCCTGCGTTGGCAGATGGATTCTTCACCACTGAGCCACCTTGGAAGTCCTAAATCTGTATTTTAAAAGGTCTCCTAAGAAAAAAAGTCTTCCACTTAAGTTGTCATTGTCTTCGTACCTCTCCCCCTCGCCACTAGAGCAGGGTGGCAGAGACAGCAGAAGGGAAAACCAAACTGGCAGCTGAGCAACTCCAAATTCCCTCTCCCTCCCTCCCACTCTCCTTCTCTTCCTCCTTCTTCTCTCTCTCTCTCTCACACACACACAGTTGGCTTGAGGAAATAAAGAGAAGAAAGATATTCCAAGAAATAGTGTCCATTTAGGATTCTCCAAGTGGAGTTTCCTCTCTTTCCATTCTTGGCTTTTGTCCCTCTCATCTATGTACACAGCTGGATGTGAGGAGCAGGAGAGTCCTCAGGGGCACTGTGTACTCTGACGCTGCCCCATCCCCTTCTCTGCCTGGGGTTTCCCAATTATGAAGCAATGAGGAGAGGGAAAAAGAGATTTTCAGGAGGATAAGGAAGGTTACTCTAAACCCGGGGAAAGAGGAAGTGGGGAAACTCAGTGCAGACAGACGTTTGCTACTCTCTTTTCTCTTAGTTAACATCAGTTACTGCCAACTGTCTCCTGCTTTTTAAAAAATGTATCCCAAATTTTCCTCATTTCTGTCACTCTTTTCCTGTGCTTGTAGTTGAATGGTTATAGAAGTTCATTTGTAAAAGTGGCAGACACGAATTCTTTATTAAAATTGATTTTTTCCAAAATAATCAATATATTTCTCAAAATAATCAATAATCATAAAAAAGACTGAGCACCAAAGGATTGATGCTTTTGAATTGTGATGTTGGAGGAAGACTCTTGAGAGTCCCTTGGAATGCAAAGAGATCAAACCAGTCAATCCTAAAGGAAATCAGCCCTGAATATTCATTGGAGGGACTGATGTTGAAGCTTCAATACTTGGCCACCTGGTGAGGAGAGCTGACTCATTGGAAAAGACCCTGAAGCTGGGAGAAATTGAAGTAGGAGGAGAAGGGGATGACAGAGGATGAGATGGTTGGATGGGATCACCGACTCAATGGACACGAATTTGAGCAGCTCCAGGAGTTGGTGATGGACAGGGAAGCCTGGCATGCTGCAGTCCATGGGATCACAAAGAGTTGGACATGACTGAGCAACTGAACAACAACAAAATCAATATATTTATTTTAAAATATGGTTATTTTATTCTTTAATATTGAATATAATTATAAATGGTAGTGTGACACTTCAGGCTACTTGCCACTACTTGCTCATACCCACTCCTTGCTAATCTGCCTGCCCTTTTGCTTGAAATAAGTTCCATATTAGCTTCTTAAATATTTATCTCTATCTTAGCCTTGTTGTTTAATGTTCTTCTTTTTTTTTTTTTTTCCCGATTACAGGTGTTTGGTGGTTGAGGGGTGGGGAGTATTGCAGATGAGCGATTGCTTAACTTGTTCCTGTGTTATGATTTTAAAAGCAATGTCAGGAACTATCTCCCACCTCTCTAGACATATGGAAAGCCTCAGTTTGATGAGTATGTTTTTCCATGCTGCTATGGTTTTTTATCAGGTCAGGTTCAGGTCAGTCACTCCGTCGTGTCCAACTCTTTGAGACCTCATGTACTGCAGCACGCCAGGCCTCCCTGTCCATTACCAATTCCTAGAGTTCACCCAAACTCATGTCCATTGAGTCGGTGATGCCATCCAACCATCTCATCCACTGTCGTCCCCTTCTCCTCCCACCCTCAATCTTTCCCAGCATCAGGGTCTTTTCAAATGAGTCAGCTCTTCGCATCAGGTGGCCAAAGGATTGGAGTTTCAGCTGCCACACCAGCCCTTCCAATGAACACCCAGGACTGATTTCCTTTAGGGTGGACTGGTTGGATCTCCTTGATGTCCAAGGGACTCTCAAGAGTCTTCTCCAACACCACAGTTCAAAAGCATCAGTTCTTTGGCCTCAGCTTTCTTTATAGTCCAACTCTCATATCCATACATGACTACTGGAAAAACCATAGTTTTGACTAGATGGACCTTTGTTGGCAAAGTAATGTCTCTGCTTTTTAATATGCTGTCTAGGTTGGTCATAATTTTCCTTCCAAGGAGTAAGCATCTTTTAATTTCATGTCTGCAATCACCATCTGCAGTGATTTTGGAGCCCAAAAAATAAAGTCAGCCACTGTTTACACTATTTCCTCATCTATTTGCCATGAAGTGATGGGACTGGATCCCATGATCTTAGTTTTCTGAATGTTGAGCTTTAAGCCAACTTTTTCACTCTCCTCTTTCACTTTTACCAAGAGGCTCTTTAATTCTTCACTTTCTGCCATAAGGGTGGTGTCATCTGCATAGCTGAGTTTATTGATATTTCTCCTGGCAATCTTGATTCCAGCTGTGGTTTTTCACAGTGATGCATAATTTTGGAGGAGTGTAACTAACTTCTGAAATGTTTCTGTGTAACAGATGAATATTTATTACTTCTTCAAAATCCTATCAGAATGACCTCTCTTGTGAAATGAACTTGCCTTCTCTTAAACAGTTAATTTCTTGACTCTTCTACTTCTCTGTTCCCACAGCACATGGAACACATCTCTACTATTCATAGTATGGTGTCTTTTTCATATATGTCTCCTCCATGTAGACTGTAATGGGTCTGAAGCTTTTAAGGACTTTTAATACATAATACCAGCTTGCTGTCTAGAAAAGTTTGCATTCATACATGCCACCTTCAGTAGGAGTACCATTTTTCCTGCACGCCAACAAGTATTAGGTAACATAATTTTAAAAATCTTTGCTAATTTGATAGACCAAAATTGACATCTCGTTACTACTCAAATTTATGTCACATTGTGATACAACATTGAACAATATGTTTTGTATAATATCGGTTATTTGCTGTTTGAACTAATCATATTTTGAGATCAGTTCAATTCTATTATTTTCCTATGAAGTGCCCCACCCATCCCAACCCCTTACACCATTCTATTTAGCACATCTGGGGATTATAGTACTTATGTTGCAAAACATTGCACTATGGTGATCTGATTAAGTTCCTTCATGGGAAAATACTGTTAAAGTCATAACATTTTCCTGGAAAATAGTAGTGCTGACTTAATTCTGTGTGGTCATCCCTGCTTAGTCACACTACTTCTGAATTACACATCACTACCCGTAAGTCCAATAAAAATTTATTACAAGTGACATATCCCTCATAAATCTGGAAAAAATTTGAAAAGTTCCTGGGAGTCAAGATAAAGTTTTTTTATGCTAATAAAATTTATTATATATTTTATGTGTTTGTGTTGAAGAAACTTAGCAGGGAAAGAGGAAAGGAATTTAGTAAACGATTAGAAACTTTGTGAGTATTTGATTTCATGTGACTTTTCATAGTTCCCTGTTAATGATGATAATGATAGTGAACAAATAGTAACAACAACAATAATGGGTAAGATATATTGAGTGTTTAAAAGGTGATGATCAGGGACTTCCCTGGTGGTCCAGTGGTTAAGAAGGTTTGATCCCTGGCTGGGGAACTAAGATCCCACATGGCTCAGAGCAACTAAGCCTGCACACCACAACTAGAGAGCCCTCGTACCACAGCTAGAGAAAGCCTGCATGCCAAATGAAGACCCAGCGTAACCAAAAATAAATAAATAAATAGTGATGGCCAATATTCTAAAGGCTTTATGTATTTAAACAAATCTAGTCTTTATGACTTACTCTCCCTGTTTTCACTTTCCTTAGTCTCCTGGGAGTTGAGGTTTACAAACAACACTGGTAGAGTTCCTCATCTTCGGGGTGTCTGGTCCATGGGAAAGAGGCAGGAAGGAGACTGAAGGGAGGCAGGGGGAGAGAGGCTGGGGCCTTTATTTCCTGGTCTCCTTCCTGTCAGCTTGAGACAGCTATCTGCATCCTCTCCTAAAGGATGCAGCCCTTGTCTTAGGACCCTCTGCATGTTAGGAATTCATTCTTCTCTTTGTGCCCTGGTGGTAATAGGCTCTGCTTGAACCTTCACAATCAGCTCCTTTGTTCAGCCTTCTCCATTATCCTCCCGGAGGGCACCCTCTTCCTGACTGATATGCTTGATTGATAATGTATAGATTTCTCAGTTAGAAATTACCTTCTTCAGAATTATAATGACATTGCTTCTGAGATTTTGATTCCTAAAGTGTCTGTCTCCCCAAGCCCAGAATCTCGTTAAATCTTCTCTTTTTCTCTGGTACTATGAAGTTTCACAAAGTTGTGTCTTCTTTGAGAGACTTTTCCCATCATAGCCTTGGACAATGGGCTCTTAGAATCTGGAATTTATGCCCTTGAACACTGGGAGTTTTTCTTGATTATTTTGTTGTCTTCGTCTGTGTTTCTCAAGTTCTTTCTTTCTAGCATTTTGTGTTCCTATATAGTAGATGTTAGAAATTCCTTTCTTACCCTCTAGTTTTCCTAATCTTTTCTTCTGTCTTTCATACTTGTCTTTTTTGTTTACTGTTTGAGAGACTTACCTAACTTTACCTTCCAAAACTTCTATTGAACTTTTCATTTTGGCCATCATTCCTTCCCTGCCCCCCATCACTCTTATTCTCCTGGAATTAATCATTTTAAAAGTTGATATTTATAGTTCGTGGATATACTCTCCTTTTTAACTTTGTGAGGATATTGGTTTGTTAGATTTTGGGGTTTGTTAGATTTTGAATTTTGTTCTCTCTGCTTAGTCTCCATTTCTTCCACATTCCTTTCATTCATATATTTTCATCATTGTTTTTCGTATTGCATACTTTCTCAATTCCTGGTAACCTTTGAGTGTTTGTTCGTATTTAAGAATTGGAAGTAAAAAAAAGGAACAGAGATCTAGAGTGCACAGGTTAATCTTGTTGGCCGTGATCTTCATTTTAGGGTGACTTGGCTGAGCTGTGTTTTTGTGAAATATAGCTTAGGTCTGAGCTTTTGCTGCTGCTACTGCTAAGTCACTTCAGTTGTGTCCAACTCTGTGTGACCCCATAGACAGCAGCCCAACATGCTCCCCCGTTCCTGAGATTCTCCAGGCAAGAACACTGGAGTGGGTTGCCATTTCCTTCTCCAATGCATGGAAGTGAAAAGTGAAAGTGAAGTCGCTCAGTCATGTCTGACTCTTTGCGACCCCATGGACTGCAGCCTACCAGGCTCCTCCGTCCATGGGATTTTCCAGGCAAGAGAACTGGAGTGGGGTGCCATTGCCTTCTCCTAGGTCTGAGCTTTTAGACTGGTCCTTTTCCCCAGATGGCTTCCCAGGTGGTACAGTGAAAAAGAATCTGCCTGCTGATGTTGGAGATGCAGCTTCGCTCCCTGGGTCAGAACGATCCCCCTGGAGGAGGAAACGGCAACCCACTCCAGTAATCTTGCCTGGGAAATCCCATGGACAGAGGAGCCTGGCAGGCTACAGTCCGTGGGATCACAAAAGAGTCAGACACAACTTAACAACTAAAAACCAACAGTTCCCCAGATAAGAATCTTCCAGTGATTTATTTTGGAGGGACAGTCTGGCTGCCATACCTAAAAGCCAAGTAGGGAAAGAAGCTAGGGCTTCATCATTCATTATGAAAATATCCACTTAATCGCTCTGTTTTAAGTACATCATATCTCCTCTCTATTGTAATTTATTTTTTTTTTTGTATCTAGACATCTTCTACTTTGCCCTCTTCAAAGGGGAAAAGACGCAAAAACCTGTCTTCTACAGGAGGAGAATGGTGGTTAAGCTGATCAGCATTGGGTACAGATCTGGGAGTTATGATGATTCCTTTACACTCTTTCAACCAATTCTCATTATTTTACCACTTATGCAAGTATATGGCACTATCAATTTTTGAGCATTTTTTTTTTCTGTGCAGTGTAATTGTTGCTTCTCAGCTTCCCTCACTATTAAGACAGGATTTAATTCCTTGTTTTGCTAAGGTAGTTGCACTCTCACGTCTGCTTTCTAGCATCCAAAATCTTCATATTAGATAAGGATCTTTTAAAATATATCCATTTAGGGAATTTCCGAGCAGTCCAGTGATTATGACTCTGTGCTTTCATTGCCGAGGGCAAGGGTTGAATTCCTAGTCTGGGAACTAAGATCCCCCAAGTCGAGAGGTGAGGCCAAAATTTTAAAATAAATAAAATATAAAAGACATTTAATGTCTTTTAGTGGGCTTTGGGGGCCACTGGCTTTGGAGGCCAATGGCTTTGGAGGCCAATGGCTCAGTTGGTAAAGAATCCACCTGCAATGCAGAAGACCAGGGTTCAATCCCTGCATTGGGTAGATTCCCCTGGAGGAGGGCATGTCAACCTACTCCAGTAGTCTCACCTGGAGAATCCCCATGAAAAGAGGAGCCTGACAGGCTGTAGTCCATGGGGTCACAAAGAGTTGGACATGACTGAGCGACTAAGCACAGCACAGCACACACAGTGGGCTTTTGGGAGGGAGAGAATAGTAATGCATCTGTTAAATCCACCATATTTACCTATTTAAACCTAATTATAACTTTCTATCGCTGAAGAAAAGAGATCCATAATAGCCTTTTTTTTTTTTGCCATCTATATACTTTAGAGCATTTTCTGCTCCAATAATTGGCTGTTTATTGATTGCAAATGAAACAAGACCACTTTCCACTTCATAATTATTGATACTGGGAAGATATATTATTCTTGTATGAAAATCAGTGATCCTGTAAAAAGCAGGGTAATTCAACAACTGTGCTCTGATGTTATTGTGAAAATACCATTGGTTGTTGTTCAGTCAGTAAGTCATGTCTGAATCTTTGTAACCCCATGGACTGCAGCATGCCAGGCTCCTCAGTTCTCCACTATCTCCTGGAGCTTGCTCAAATTCATGTCCATTGAGTTGGTGATACTATCTAACCACCTCATCCTCTGCCCCCGCTTCTCCTTTTGCCTTTACTCTTTCCCAGCATTGGGGTCTTTTCCAATGAGTGCGCTCTTCGCTTAAAGTGGCCAAAATATTGGGGCTTGATAATACTATATTAACCACTTAATATTAATAATAGTCCACAATTTTGCCTTTAGCCATGGCCACCATGAAACTGTATTTATTTTGCTCTAGCACTCTCATCATCTACCTTTTGAGATGTCTCCCAATACATGTGTTTTCAGTGGGAGATAGTAACCATCTTGGTCTTGACAGATTCAGGGGACATATAGCTTTGGATCTCCCTATTGGACACTGTCCTACACTTTGTCCTGCAAGGTTGTGAAGTCAGGTTTATTACAGAGGCAGAGGCCTTGTCCTCTGAGTGACCATTGTCATGGTTTCTGTTGGTCAACCTGGTCGAACAGTCTACTCTCAGATTATTCTCATTTCTCAAGTGGGGCCATCTGGACTCTCATCAATTCGGTCAGCTCTGATGACCTTATAATAAATTTCTTTTTTGCTTACGATAGCCAGCTGTTTTGGTCACTTTCAGACAAAAGCTTTGACTAATAAACATGGCAACCAAAAGAAGGCTATTTACAAGTGCCACTGGAGGCTGCTGGCAGTTGGCATGGATAGACACAAATTCAACAGGTCCTCAGAAAATAAATTGAAAATTCTTACCCCATCAGGAATAGACGGCCAGTATACCCTGTCTACAGAAAAAATGGTCGACTTTTTACGCTGCTGGTTACAGTCTAAGAGTAGATCAATGCTCACTTCTGTGCCTCTGAAATCACATGTTTGTTTTATGAAAGCCAAAGAAAATGACTCATTAATGAGGACCAGATTTGCCTTTGTCTAAAATGCCAAGGGAGTTGCTTAGTAATATTTGGGATCAATCCCTGAAAAAATAGCATAAATCTAAAGAGTCTTGATCAATTAAGAGTCTTAATAAATTAAGTGGGAAACAAAGTCACTGTTGGTTGACTAGCATTATATTAGTCCTATGAGTGGTGGTTTAGTCGCTAAGTGGTGGTTTAGCCTGACTCTTGAGACCCCACGGACTGTAGCCTACCAGGCTCCTCTGTCCATGGGATTTTCCAGGCAAGAATACTGGAGGGGGTGCCATTTCCTTCTCCAGGGATTTCCCTGGGTTGGGAAGACCCAGAGATTGAACTGAGTCTCCTGCATTACCGGCAGATTCTCTACTATTAAGTCACCAGGGAAGCCCCATATTACTCCTATACATTCAGTTAAATAGGTTCAGTTTGACTTATGATAAGAGTTACTTGAGGTTGCAAAGTGAAAGTGAAAGTGAAGTCGCTCAGTCGTGCCCTACTCTTTCCGACCTCTTGGACTGTAGCCTACCAGGCTCCTCCGTCCATGGAATTTTCCAGGCAAGAGTACTGGAGTAGGTTGCCATTTCCTTCTCCAGGGGATTTTCCTGACCCAGGGATCGAACTCAGGTCTCTCAAATTGCAGGCAGACACTTTACCATCTGAGACACCTGGGAAGCCCTCCCATACATAGTGTATGTGTTATCCCTACGTATCTTTACACACATTTGTAGATCTACATTTTTACATACTTGTAGCCTTATTATACATATTACTCTGTGACATGTTTTCATTTATCCAATACACCTTAGAGATGTTTTCATGTAAATACTTAGATGTCCTCCATTGTTTTTAATGACTACAGAGTGTTAAATAATATGGCTAAGAAGAGTTGACTCATTGGAAAAGACTCTGATGCTGGGAGGGGTTGGGGGCTGGAGGAGAAGGGGACGACAGAGGATGAGATGGCTGGATGGCATCACTGACTCGATGGACGTGAGTCTGAGTGAACTGCGGGAGTTGGTGATGGACAGGAAGGCCTGGCGTGCTGCGATTCATGGGGTCGCAAAGAGTCGGGTACGACTGAGCGACTGAACTGAACTGAAACACAATTAACTTGGTGAGTCCCACAGTTATGAACTTAAGTTGTTTCAATTTTTCTCTGTTACGAACTGCTAACTTGGATACGCTGAGTTTTACATTTCTTTTTTTTTTTTTTTTAAGTATTTATTTATTTGACTCCATTGGGTCTTAGTTGTGGCACATAGGCTCTTTTAGCTGTGGGATGTGGGATCTAGATCCCTGACCAGGGATCAAACCCCAGCCCCCTGCATGGGGAGTGCAGAGTGTTAACCATGGTAGCATTAGGCAAGTCCCTATATTTCTCTACGTGTTTATGTTTTCTGTAAAATAACTATTTCCAGAAGTAGCTGCTGCTGCTGCTAAGTCGCTTCAGTCGTGTCCAACTCTGTGCAACCCCATAGACGGCAGCCCACCAGGCTCTGTGCATGTTTAGCATTTTGAAAGATCCTGCCCCCTCAAAGATCTCCTATGACTTTAATTTGTGTTTCTATGAGTTTATTAGATATCCTTATTAGATATTCATTCGTTTTTGTGAAACTGCCTGTTTATATTATTTTGTGCACTCTCCTGTTGAGTTGGTTATCTCTTTCTTGTTAATTTGGTTGAATAACATATTTATAGTAAACCACGCATGCATGCATGTTCATGTTAGGCACTAGAAGTCTATACACAAATGGCCATTTCACCTCCTTACCCCCATTAATTGAAGCAATATAAAAACTTAATGGCTTACTCAACTTTTTAAACTATATTGCCAAAGAGTCAATCAGTGCCAGCCATAGGCATTAATCCAGCTTGTACTATATGTCTCAAAATAATTTAAAAAGACAAATGTATGACTCAAATAGTATTCTCTAGATAGCTCTTTTAGGCTTCCTAGGTGATGCTAGTGGTAAAGAAACTGTCTGTCAATGCACGAGACATAAGACTCAAGTTCAATCCCTGGGTCAAGAGGATTCCTGGGAGGAGGGCATGGCAATCTACTCCAGTATACTTGCCTGGAGAATCCCATGGGCAGAAGAGCTTGGAGAGCTACAGTTCATAGAGTGGCAAAGAGTCAGACACGACTGAAGGAACTTAGCATGCATGCAGATAGCTCTTTTAAATTATATACATTTAATTAATTTAAAATTAGGGCAGTTGTACACCTCAGTAAGTTTCCTAGTTAAGTTTATTCTAAAATTTATATGGAAAAATGTTGTCATTGTTATTTAGTGACCCCACGGACTATCCTGCCAGGCTCCTCTGTCCACAGGATTTCCCAGGCAAGAATACTGGACTGGGTTGCCATTTCCTTCTGCAGGGGATCTTCCCCACCCTGGGATCAAACCCAGGTCTCTTGCACTGGCAGGTGGATTCTTTACCACTGAGCCACCTAGGAAGCATATGGAAAGATACAGGTCCTAAAATAGCTAAAACAACCTTGAAGAAGATGTATAAAGTGAGAGGAATCACACTACCTCATATAATTTGCCCACCAAGTAGCTCTAGTGATCAAGACAATGTGGCGCTGGCTGAAGGGTAGACACATAGATAAATAGAACAGACAGAGAAATAAAGTCAAATATGTCCAAGTATTTTTGACAAGCATGAAATGTTAATTCAGTGCAAGAAAACTAGGAATAGACTTTTGTTACTGAACCAGGTTTATTTTGCCTGAAGTACAACAAGGTTTGCAGCAAAGAGAGGGTTTATTTGCAAGACAGACCAAGGAAGGAGACAAGAGAACAAATCCCAAATCTGCCTCCCTGAAGGTAAGCGGCTTAGGGCATTTATGGGATAAAGGTGGCTCAGTGGTAAAGAAGCCACCTGCCAATGCAAGAGACCTGGGTTTGATCCCAGGGTGGGGAAGATCCCCTGGAGAAGGAAATGGCAACCCACTCCAGTATTCTTGCCTGGGAAAGGCGATGGACAATGGAGCCTGGTGGGTTACAGCCCATGAGGTTGCAAAGAGTCAGACATGACTGAGCATGCACAGTGGTTCACGTTGGGATAAAAAATAAAGCAACAGGGCAGTTGGAGGCATGGAGAGCATGGGGAAAGGTGCTGGGGAAAGTGCAATAAAAATGGTTCTGCACAGGCTTGACTGAGCTACAGGACTCTGTGTGTCCCAAAGGTCACTAAGTGGTCACTCTTGAGGGACCAATTGAAGGGTTGGTGATCTCATCCAGCTTTAAGCAGCTCAGCTGGAACTACACACAGCTGACTCTTACCATATTTACCTATTTAAACCTAATTATAACTTTCTATCGCTGAAGAGATCCATAATAGCCTTTTTTTTTGCCATCTATATACTTTAGAGCACTTTCTGCTCCAATAATTGGCTGTTTATTGATTGCAAATGAAACAAGACCACTTTCCACTTCATAATTATTGATACTGGGAAGATATATTATTCTTGTATGAAAATCAGTGATCCTGTAAAAAGCAGGGTAATTCAACAACTGTGCTCTGATGTTATTGTGAAAATACCATTGGTTGTTGTTCAGTCAGTAAGTCATGTCTGAATCTTTGTAACCCCATGGACTGCAGCATGCCAGGCTCCTCAGTTCTCCACTATCTCCTGGAGCTTGCTCAAATTCATGTCCATTGAGTTGGTGATACTATCTAACCACCTCATCCTCTGCCCCCGCTTCTCCTTTTGCCTTTACTCTTTCCCAGCATTGGGGTCTTTTCCAATGAGTGCGCTCTTCGCTTAAAGTGGCCAAAATATTGGGGCTTGATAATACTATATTAACCACTTAATATTAATAATAGTCCACAATTTTGCCTTTAGCCATGGCCACCATGAAACTGTATTTATTTTGCTCTAGCACTCTCATCATCTACCTTTTGAGATGTCTCCCAATACATGTGTTTTCAGTGGGAGATAGTAACCATCTTGGTCTTGACAGATTCAGGGGACATATAGCTTTGGATCTCCCTATTGGACACTGTCCTACACTTTGTCCTGCAAGGTTGTGAAGTCAGGTTTATTACAGAGGCAGAGGCCTTGTCCTCTGAGTGACCATTGTCATGGTTTCTGTTGGTCAACCTGGTCGAACAGTCTACTCTCAGATTATTCTCATTTCTCAAGTGGGGCCATCTGGACTCTCATCAATTCGGTCAGCTCTGATGACCTTATAATAAATTTCTTTTTTGCTTACGATAGCCAGCTGTTTTGGTCACTTTCAGACAAAAGCTTTGACTAATAAACATGGCAACCAAAAGAAGGCTATTTACAAGTGCCACTGGAGGCTGCTGGCAGTTGGCATGGATAGACACAAATTCAACAGGTCCTCAGAAAATAAATTGAAAATTCTTACCCCATCAGGAATAGACGGCCAGTATACCCTGTCTACAGAAAAAATGGTCGACTTTTTACGCTGCTGGTT
Source organism: Cephalophus harveyi (assembly GCA_006410635.1). Classification (NCBI taxonomy): domain Eukaryota; kingdom Metazoa; phylum Chordata; class Mammalia; order Artiodactyla; family Bovidae; genus Cephalophus; species Cephalophus harveyi. The sequence goes on along the minus strand of SJYT01020219.1, from coordinate 350,862 downwards.
ACAGTCTAAGAGTAGATCAATGCTCACTTCTGTGCCTCTGAAATCACATGTTTGTTTTATGAAAGCCAAAGAAAATGACTCATTAATGAGGACCAGATTTGCCTTTGTCTAAAATGCCAAGGGAGTTGCTTAGTAATATTTGGGATCAATCCCTGAAAAAATAGCATAAATCTAAAGAGTCTTGATCAATTAAGAGTCTTAATAAATTAAGTGGGAAACAAAGTCACTGTTGGTTGACTAGCATTATATTAGTCCTATGAGTGGTGGTTTAGTCGCTAAGTGGTGGTTTAGCCTGACTCTTGAGACCCCACGGACTGTAGCCTACCAGGCTCCTCTGTCCATGGGATTTTCCAGGCAAGAATACTGGAGGGGGTGCCGTTTCCTTCTCCAGGGATTTCCCTGGGTTGGGAAGACCCAGAGATTGAACTGAGTCTCCTGCATTACCGGCAGATTCTCTACTATTAAGTCACCAGGGAAGCCCCATATTACTCCTATACATTCAGTTAAATAGGTTCAGTTTGACTTATGATAAGAGTTACTTGAGGTTGCAAAGTGAAAGTGAAAGTGAAGTCGCTCAGTCGTGCCCTACTCTTTCCGACCTCTTGGACTGTAGCCTACCAGGCTCCTCCGTCCATGGAATTTTCCAGGCAAGAGTACTGGAGTAGGTTGCCATTTCCTTCTCCAGGGGATTTTCCTGACCCAGGGATCGAACTCAGGTCTCTCAAATTGCAGGCAGACACTTTACCATCTGAGACACCTGGGAAGCCCTCCCATACATAGTGTATGTGTTATCCCTACGTATCTTTACACACATTTGTAGATCTACATTTTTACATACTTGTAGCCTTATTATACATATTACTCTGTGACATGTTTTCATTTATCCAATACACCTTAGAGATGTTTTCATGTAAATACTTAGATGTCCTCCATTGTTTTTAATGACTACAGAGTGTTAAATAATATGGCTAAGAAGAGTTGACTCATTGGAAAAGACTCTGATGCTGGGAGGGGTTGGGGGCTGGAGGAGAAGGGGACGACAGAGGATGAGATGGCTGGATGGCATCACTGACTCGATGGACGTGAGTCTGAGTGAACTGCGGGAGTTGGTGATGGACAGGAAGGCCTGGCGTGCTGCGATTCATGGGGTCGCAAAGAGTCGGATACGACTGAGCGACTGAACTGAACTGAAACACAATTAACTTGGTGAGTCCCACAGTTATGAACTTAAGTTGTTTCAATTTTTCTCTGTTACGAACTGCTAACTTGGATACGCTGAGTTTTACATTTCTTTTTTTTTTTTTTTTAAGTATTTATTTATTTGACTCCATTGGGTCTTAGTTGTGGCACATAGGCTCTTTTAGCTGTGGGATGTGGGATCTAGATCCCTGACCAGGGATCAAACCCCAGCCCCCTGCATGGGGAGTGCAGAGTGTTAACCATGGTAGCATTAGGCAAGTCCCTATATTTCTCTACGTGTTTATGTTTTCTGTAAAATAACTATTTCCAGAAGTAGCTGCTGCTGCTGCTAAGTCGCTTCAGTCGTGTCCAACTCTGTGCAACCCCATAGACGGCAGCCCACCAGGCTCTGTGCATGTTTAGCATTTTGAAAGATCCTGCCCCCTCAAAGATCTCCTATGACTTTAATTTGTGTTTCTATGAGTTTATTAGATATCCTTATTAGATATTCATTCGTTTTTGTGAAACTGCCTGTTTATATTATTTTGTGCACTTTCCTGTTGAGTTGGTTATCTCTTTCTTGTTAATTTGGTTGAATAACATATTTATAGTAAACCACGCATGCATGCATGTTCATGTTAGGCACTAGAAGTCTATACACAAATGGCCATTTCACCTCCTTACCCCCATTAATTGAAGCAATATAAAAACTTAATGGCTTACTCAACTTTTTAAACTATATTGCCAAAGAGTCAATCAGTGCCAGCCATAGGCATTAATCCAGCTTGTACTATATGTCTCAAAATAATTTAAAAAGACAAATGTATGACTCAAATAGTATTCTCTAGATAGCTCTTTTAGGCTTCCTAGGTGATGCTAGTGGTAAAGAAACTGTCTGTCAATGCACGAGACATAAGACTCAAGTTCAATCCCTGGGTCAAGAGGATTCCTGGGAGGAGGGCATGGCAATCTACTCCAGTATACTTGCCTGGAGAATCCCATGGGCAGAAGAGCTTGGAGAGCTACAGTTCATAGAGTGGCAAAGAGTCAGACACGACTGAAGGAACTTAGCATGCATGCAGATAGCTCTTTTAAATTATATACATTTAATTAATTTAAAATTAGGGCAGTTGTACACCTCAGTAAGTTTCCTAGTTAAGTTTATTCTAAAATTTATATGGAAAAATGTTGTCATTGTTATTTAGTGACCCCACGGACTATCCTGCCAGGCTCCTCTGTCCACAGGATTTCCCAGGCAAGAATACTGGACTGGGTTGCCATTTCCTTCTGCAGGGGATCTTCCCCACCCTGGGATCAAACCCAGGTCTCTTGCACTGGCAGGTGGATTCTTTACCACTGAGCCACCTAGGAAGCATATGGAAAGATACAGGTCCTAAAATAGCTAAAACAACCTTGAAGATGTATAAAGTGAGAGGAATCACACTACCTCATATAATTTGCCCACCAAGTAGCTCTAGTGATCAAGACAATGTGGCGCTGGCTGAAGGGTAGACACATAGATAAATAGAACAGACAGAGAAATAAAGTCAAATATGTCCAAGTATTTTTGACAAGCATGAAATGTTAATTCAGTGCAAGAAAACTAGGAATAGACTTTTGTTACTGAACCAGGTTTATTTTGCCTGAAGTACAACAAGGTTTGCAGCAAAGAGAGGGTTTATTTGCAAGACAGACCAAGGAAGGAGACAAGAGAACAAATCCCAAATCTGCCTCCCTGAAGGTAAGCGGCTTAGGGCATTTATGGGATAAAGGTGGCTCAGTGGTAAAGAAGCCACCTGCCAATGCAAGAGACCTGGGTTTGATCCCAGGGTGGGGAAGATCCCCTGGAGAAGGAAATGGCAACCCACTCCAGTATTCTTGCCTGGGAAAGGCGATGGACAATGGAGCCTGGTGGGTTACAGCCCATGAGGTTGCAAAGAGTCAGACATGACTGAGCATGCACAGTGGTTCACGTTGGGATAAAAAATAAAGCAACAGGGCAGTTGGAGGCATGGAGAGCATGGGGAAAGGTGCTGGGAAAAGTGCAATAAAAATGGTTCTGCACAGGCTTGACTGAGCTACAGGACTCTGTGTGTCCCAAAGGTCACTAAGTGGTCACTCTTGAGGGACCAATTGAAGGGTTGGTGATCTCATCCAGCTTTAAGCAGCTCAGCTGGAACTACACACAGCTGACTCTTTGCTTAGCTCAAGCTAAATGAAAATGACTCCAAGTTTGTATAAAAATTGCTCAGGCAACATCATATTGTTTAGGCTATGTGCAGCTTGGAGGACAAGTCTTTTGTAGCCACAATTACAACATTGATTAGTGAATGCAGGTTAGAGGGGAAACGGATTTAACTAATGATTACTCACCAAAAGGCTTTCCAGGTGGCGATAGTGGTAAAGAACCCAGCTGCTAATGCAGGAGATATAAGAGATGCAGGTTTGATCCCTGGGTTGGGAAGATTCCCTGGAGGAGGGCATGGCAAGCCACTCCAGTATTCTTGCCTGGAGAATCCCATGGACAGAGGAGCCTGGCAGGCTACAGTCCATAGGGTCACAAAGAGCTGGACCCAACTGAAGTGACTTAGCATGCACACATGCATACCCCCCAAATGGTGCCACAGCAACTGAATATCTGTAGGTGAAAAAATGAAACAAGACTTAAACCTCACATTTTATTAAAAATTAGCTCAAATGGATTATGTACTCAAAGTAAAATGTAAAACCAAAACTTTTAGAGGAAAAAAGAAAAAGGAGAAAATCTTCAGAATCTGACTAGGCAGAGACTTCAGGATCAAAGGACTAGGTCTTAGATTGGACCCCAAAACACTATCTGTTAAAAGTAAATGCTAATGAATTGTCTCTCATCAAAATGAAAAAACATTTTTTTCCTTTGCTCTAGGAAAAATTCTGTTAACAAAATGAAAAGACAAGCTACAAACTGGAAGAAAACTTTGAAATTCATATATCTGAGAAAGGACTAGTATCTAAAATAAAGAACATTCGAAACCAAAATAGTCCAATTGGAAAGTGGGCAAATATATAAATGGAATGTATAACTCACTGAAGAAAGTAGATAGCTGGCAAATAAGCACATTTAGATGTTCAACATCATTAGCCATTAGAAAATACAAAATTAGAATATCATGATGCATCTATCATAATGGCTAAAATTAAAGAAACTTGACAACACCAATGCTGATGAGAATGCATAGAAAATGGAACACTCATACATTGCTGGTAGGAATAAAAATGATAAGCACATTCTAAAAAATAGATTGGTAGTATCTTACAAAATTAAACAACCCTCGGAATGGAAGAAAATATTTGCAAAATCTGATAAAGATCTAGTATCCAAAGTATATAAAGAACTCTTACAACTCATCAATAAAAAGACAATGCAATATAAAAAATAATAAAAGGATCTGAACAGGCATTTCTCCAAAGAAGATATACAAATGGCCAATAAGCACGTGCAAAGATGCTCAGTATCACTGGTGATCAGAGAAATACAAATCAAAGCTACAATGAGATAACACTTCATACCCTACTAGCATGGCTATAATTAAAAAGTCAACACTCTTAATTAAAAATTTTTTGGGGGGGCTGCACCACACAGCTGGTAAGATCTTAGTTCCCCAACCAGGGACTGAACCTGGGCCCTCACCAAGTGAGAGCACAGAGTCCTAACCACTGGACTATCAGTGAGTGAGAGTTACTCAGTTGTGTCCGACTCTTTGCCATCCCATGGACTGTGAAGTCCACAAAATTCTCTAGGCCAGAATACTGGAGTGGGGTAGCCGTTCCCTTCTCTGGGGAATCTTCCCAAGCCAGGAATTGAACTGAGGTCTCCCACATTGTGGGTGCTTTCTTTACCAGCTGAGCCACCAGGGAAGCCCAAGAATACTGGAGTGGATAGTTTATCTCTTCTCCAGCAGATGTTCCCAACCCAAGAGTTGAACCCGGGCCTCCTTCATTGCAGGTGAATTCTTTACCAGCTGGGCTACTGGGGAAGCTCTTGGACCACCAGGGAATTCCCTACATTTAATTTAAATTTTTTATCAGAGTTTGCAAAGTCAGTTCTGTAAGACAAAATATAGCAACCACTTATCTGACCTCTCTTTAATCTGTCCCACCCATTTAATTTCTACTTCATGTCAATCATTTTAGATTCTTTCAGTAGTTTCTTTAGGTATTTATACCCCTGCATTTCTGTTATAACATGCTTATAGTACTGTTTCTTAATTTTTAACTTTAAGTTATTATCCACTGGTTTTCTACTATGAAAAATAAAGATTTAGTTCTCTTATCTCCTTCTTATCATCTCCACACTTTCCCACCCTCATCCTCCCAATACAGTTGAAGTATAAACATTTATTTAAGTGCTTATACTACTATGACTATGCATATACGTAAATGGCTCTGTTTAGCTGAGTCAGGTAAGTATACTATGATTAAATATGCATTCCTGTATAAGATGGATATTTTCTCTGAAGATACTGTCTCTGAAGGTAATACTTGCCTTTTCCCCCGTTTGTTCAGTTTTCTCCGCCTGTATTGCTATTTCAGCTTTAAACCTCCTGCAGAATTCTACGGCAGCTTTCCATGTAGGCAAACATGTTCAAGAAGCTATCTGTTCAAATTTGCTTGGAGATATCTCTAGGGTCCTTTGCAGAGGAGGAGGGTCTATTTCTTGGCTGTGCAGGGTAGTGAGGAGATCTAGTGGTTGAACTGCTTTTATGCCAACCACCAGCCACTCCTCCTGTTTACAGCTTCATCTGCTTCCCCTGTTGTGGGAAGATAATTTGTGGCTCTAATTTCTGGGCTTTAAAGGATTTGGTGACTTAATCCACATGCTTCTTGGCATTCTCTGGCCTCACTCTTACTGCACATTTCATTTCTTCTTCCTCTAGTCTGCTAAGTTATCCTGTCTGTTTTGTTGATGTCTCTTAGCAGCTATTATCCCCTCTCCCACCCTCTCTATGCTTGTAAATTTTTGAGGTTTTTCTTTTAAGCATTTTTCTACCATGATTCCAGTGAGATTTTTGGGTAATGACAATGAGGGTCAAGAGGCGTTTTTGCTTTGCCATATTAGAATGGCAGTCCAAACTTCTTGCATTTTAATATAAATATAAAAGGTAATTATTTCCCAATGGTCAAACTTATGGAGCATCAGAAGAAACTGTGATCCCTTCTGCTAATTGTTCTCCACTAATTTTTGGCCAATCAAATACAAACAATTGATGAATACTAATTCTGCTACCTGGCATATGGACATGGACAGCATATATGAAGGAGGCACCCTAGAGATGCAGATCAACAGTGTAAAAAATCTGAATCCTTGACACTGTGATGCTGTCACACCCTTGTGCTTGCAAAGTTTTGTGGGAGAGAAATTAACTTCTATTTTATACAAACTTTTCTTACTGCTTTTTTTTATTTGGTTGGCTGGTTTACAGTCACTAAAACAGTACCTTACATAATGAACAGCAATATTTTTTGTTAATGAAATCAAGATATGAGCACAATCATGAAGAGGAAGGTTAAAAAGGAGAGGAAGAAATGAAAGAGAAATATTAAGAATAAGTTTTTCCTCTGAGTGATTTTATACTTCGTTAAAATAAACAACACTCCTTTAAAACTTAGAGTATGAAAATTCTTATTCTGCTTTTGGAAATCTTTCTAAAAAGATCTTCTGTGCACCGTGAAACTTTGAGTTTTTTCTTTAATATGAAAATGCTGGAGAAAAAGTAACATTATGTTCTACTTGGTAGTTGACTAATCTTAAGTTTATTTTTATTATTAGTGAAAAATGGAACTCTTTCCTCCATTCCTGTATTCTGGTCAGACATGATATCATGCAAGCTGGTTGCATTAAAATAGTTTTTCTCTGGTGATTCAGAATCTTTCTCATTTCTTGCACCACCATGTCTAAGTTCTTGGGTTGGATGAAGATGATGTTAGACTGGTATATTTTATTTAACATTGATTAAAAGAGTTCAGAATGTTGACAACTTTTATTTTTAAGAACTAGGCCTGGATTACTTTTTAAAGACTTATTTTTTACATTTTTTTCTTTATTATTCTTTTAGTAGAGATATAGTTTACATAAAATGCACAGACTTTAGATGGTTTGTTCAAAGAGTTTTGATTAAATAAGACACAGAACACTTCCAGCTCTCAGAACTTTTCCTGTTGCTCCTTTCCAGACAAAACCCTTCAAACAACCGAGGTAAGCATTGTTCTAATTTCTGTCACCACAGATAAGTTTTGCCTATTTGGGACTGTCATTTAAATGGAATCATTAGTGTATTTTTCCAGTTACTTTCTTAGGATATGTTAGATGTATTATTGTTCTAATGACTTGGTGCCTGAATGGATGCAAGAAACTCATGAAATAACTTCAGCATTCACAGGTTGGAAAATGTGGTTCTGAATAAGGTTGGCAGCTAGGTTCTTTGTTTTCTCAAAATGTTCCTGGTCATGCTGTTCTTGTGCTTCAGTGCAAAACCTGAGCCAAGAATTCTGGCAGCAAGTGCAAAGAAAGATGTGCTAAGGAGGGCAACGCTGCTTGAAAGCAATCTTTCCAGCCAAGTTAGGGGAGTTTTGTCTCCACAGCCAATCATTGTCAATGTAATTAGGTTACCAGTTTATTTTAAAAGGATATAACTCAGAAATAGCCAGATGATAGAGATACAGAGGACAAAGTTTGTGAGAAGGTATAAGGAACTTCCACACTCTTCCCAGGGTTCCATTTTCCCTGAAGCTCCACGTTTACCAACTCAGATACTCCTTAGAAAATTCTTGACCACTATCTCCTCACATGCTTCTTTTTCTCATTCTTTCTCCCTTCTTTATGGGGATCCAGTACATATAATATATGTTAGATCATTTGTTGCTACAACTCTTGGATTCACTGCTCCATTTTGTTTTCTCTCTTTTCTTTGTATGTTTTCACCTGTATTTGAGTTGGTCCTTTCCTCTGCTCTGTGCAGACTTCTGTTGAGGTTGTCAAATTGATATTTCTTGTTTTTTTGTTTCAGATATTTACAATGAGTTCTTTTTGATAGGTTCCATCTCTAAAGAAATTATTCATTATTCATGCATAGTATCTAATTTGTCCACCAAATCACTGAACATTTTTAACATAGTTACCTTAATGTTCCTGTCTCTGGTCTATAGTTTCAACTTTAGATTTGCTCTCTTGACTACATTCTCTCTTAAAATTAGGTCACATCTTGCTTCTTTATGTGTCTTATAAATAAATTTTTATTGTATGCCAAAGATTTTGAGTGGAGATTTCAGTTGAGACTGAGGTAAACAAATTGCTTCCTCTGTTAGGCTGCTAGTCTAGTTGACTGAATCAGTCTAATCTATGACTTTCTCCTTCTCTCTCTTGTCTGCTAGTAATGAAAGCAGCTGTGAGCCTCATCTCTTCTAGAATGGGGTTATTACTTCCTATAATTTAATTAACCTAAGGGATATTTTTGGAGTGGCTTTCTTAGTTCTCTGATGTATATATATATATATATAAATCGACATGTAATTGACATACATTGTATTCATTTCAGATATTATGATTTTTTTTGAACTATGATTTTGTAGCTAATACCTTATTCTTACCAGTAGAGTAGAAGCAAGTGTCTCTCAAGACTTTGTAAATTTTAATTTAAAATAAAAATTTATGTTTTTTTCTTAATCTGTTGTGGAAATATAGGCAAATGTGGGCTTACATAGCTCAAGAATCAGTTTTTCTCTCCATTCAAAGACCAGAAAATAATGTGAAAGACTTTAAAGTGAGCAAAAGTTTACTGGTAGCATTTTCAATGGAAAATTAAGTATTGTATATTGTGCTCTTTGCTTGTACCATAGCTTTGTCTAGCTCAATGAAACTATGAGCCATGCCATGTGGGGCCACCCAAGATGGACAGGTCATGGTGGAGAGTTCTGACAAATGTGGTCCACTGGAGAAGGGAATGGCAAACCACTTCAGTATTCTTGCCTTGAGAACCTCATGAACAGTATGAAAAGGCAAAAAGATAGGACACTGAAAGATGAACTCACCATGTCAGTAGGTGCCCAGTATGCTACTGGAGATCAGTGGAGAAATAACTCCAGAAAGAATGAAGAGATGGAGCCAAAACAAAAACAGCTCTCAGTTGTGGGTGTGACTGGTGATGGAAGTCAAGTCCAATACTGTAAAGAACAATACGTCATAGGAATCTGGAATGATAGGTCCGTGAATCAAGGCAAATTGGAAGTGGTCAAACAGGAGATGGCAAGAGTGAACATCAACATTTTAGGAATCAGTGAACTGAAATGGACTGGAATGGTGAATTTAATTCAGATGACTGTTATATCTACTACTGTGCACAAGAATCCCTTAGAAGAAATGTAGTAGCCATCATAGTCAACAAAAGAGTCCAAAATGCAATACTTGGATGCAATCTCAAAAACGACACAATGGTCCCTGTTTCCAAGGCAAACATTCGATATCATGGTAATCCAAGTCTATGCCCTGACCAATAATGCTGAAGAAGCTGAAATCAAATGATTCTATGAAGATGTACAAAACCTTCTAGAACTAACACCCCAAAAAGATGTCCTTTTCATTATAGGAAGCTGGAATGCAAAGGTAGGAAGTCAAGAGCTACCTGGAATAACAGACAAATTTGGCTTTGGAGTACAAAATGAAGCAGGTCAAAGGCTAACAGAGTTTTGCCAAGAGAACACACTGGTCATAGCAAACACCCTCTTCCAACAACACAAGAGAAGACTCTACACATGGACATCACCAGATGGTCAATACCAAAATCGGATTGATTATATTATTTGCAGCCAAAGATGGAGAAGTTCTATACAGTCAGCAAAAACAAGACCAAGAGCTGACTGTGGCTCAGATCATGAACTCCTTATTGCCAAATTCAGACTTAAATTGAAGAAAGTGGGGAAAACCACTAGACCATTCAGGTATGACCTAAATCAAACCCCTTATGATTATACAGTGGAAGTGACAAATAGATTCCAGGGATTAGATATGATAGACAGAGTGCCTGAAGAACTATGGATGAAGGTTCATGACACTGTACAGGATGCAGGGATGAAGACCGTCCCCAAGAAAAAGAAATGCAAAAAGGCAAAATGCTTGTCTGAGCATTAAAAATAGCTGAGAAAAGAAGAAAAGCTAAAGAGAAAGGAGAAAAGGAAAGACATACCCATTTGAATGCAGAGTTCCAAAGAAGAGCAAGAAGAGATAAGAAAGCCTTCCTCAGTGATCAATGCAAAGAAATAGAGGAAAAGAACAGAATGGGAAAGACTAGAGATCTCTTCAAGAAAATTAGAGATACCAAGGGTACATTTCATGCAAAGATGAGCATAATAAAGGACAGAAATCCTATGGACCTAACAGAAGCAGAAGATATTAAGAAGAGGTGGCAAGAATACACAGAAGAACTGTACAAAAATGATCTTCACGACCCAGATAACCATGATGGTGTGATCACTCACCTAGAACCAGACATCCTGGAATGTGAAGTCAAGTGGGCCTTAGAATGCATCACTACAGACAAAGCTAGTGGAGGTAATGGAATTCCAGCTGAGCTATTTCAAATCCTAAAAGATGATGCTGGTGAAAGTGCTGCATTCAATATGCCAGCATATTTGGAAAACTCAGCAGTGGCCACAGGACTGGAAAAGGTCAGTTTTCATTCCAATCCCAAAGAAAGGCAATGCCAAAGAATGCTCAAACTACTACACAATTAGACTCATCTCACATGCTAGCAAATTAATGCTCAAAATTCTCCAAACCAGGCTTCAACAATATGTGAACTCTGAACTTCTAAATGTTCAAGCTGGTTTTAGAAAAGGCAGAGGAACTAGAGATCAAATTCCCAACATCTGCTGGATCATTGAAAAAGCAGGAGAGTTTCGAGAAAAACATCTACTTCTGCTTTATTGACTTCACCAAAGCCTTTGACTGTGTGGATCATGACAAATTGGAAAATTCTGAAAGTGATGGAAATACCAGATAACCCAACCTGCCTCCTGAGAAATCTGTGTGCAGGTCAAGAAGCAACAGTTAGAATTGGACATGGAACAACAGACTGATTCCAAATTGGGAAAGGAGTACATCAAGGGTGTATATTGTCACCCTGCTTATTTAACTTATATGCAGAGTACATCATGCGAAATGCTGGGCTGGATGAAGCACAAAATGGAATCAAGATTGCTGGGAGAAATATCAATAACCTCAGATATGCAGATAACACCAACCTTATGGCAGAAAGCAAGGAACTAAAGAGCCTCTTGATGAAAGTGAAAGAAGAGAGTGAAAAATTTGGCTTAAAACTCAACATTCAGGAAACTAACGTCATGGCATCTGGCCCCATCACTTCATGGCAACAGTGACAGACTTTATTTTGGGGGACTCCAAAATCACTGCAGATGGTGACTGCAGCCATGAAATTAAAAGATGCTTACTCCTTGGAAGAAAAGCTATGACCAACCTAGATAGCAAGGTACTTTGCCAACAAAGGTCTATCTAGTCAAGGCTATGGTTTTTTCAGTAGTCATGTATGGACGTGAGAGTTGGACTATAAAAAATGCTGAGCGACAAGAAATTGATGCTTTTGAACTGTGATGTTGGAGAAGACTCTTGAGAGTCTCTTGGACTGCAAGGAGATTCAACCAGTCCATCCTAAAGGAAATCAATCGTGAATATTCATTGAAAGGAGTGATGCTGAAGCTGAAACTCCAACCCTTTGGCCACCTGATGCGAAGAGCTGACTCATTTGGAAAGATCCTGATGCTGAGAAAGATTGAGGGCAGGTGGAGAAAGGGATGACAGAGGGTGAGATGGTTGGATGACATCACCAACTCAATGGATATGAGTTTGAGTAGGCTCCGGGAGTTGGTGATGGACAGGGAAGCCTGCTGTGCTGCAGTCCATGGGTTCTCAAAGAGTTGGACATGACTGAGTGCTGACTGTGGCTCAGATCATGAACTCCTTATTACCAAATTCAGACTCAAATTGAAGAAAGTAGGGAAAACCACTAGACCATTCAGGTATGACCTAAATCAAATTCCTTATGATTATACAGTGGAAGTGAGGAATAGATTTAAGGGCCTAGATCTGATAGATAGAGTGCCTGATGAACTATGGAATGAGGTTCGTGACATTGTACGGGAGACAAGGATCAAGACCATCCCCATGGAAAAGAAATGCAAAAAAGCAAAATGGCTGTCTGGGGAGGCCTTACAAATAGCTGTGAAAAGAAGAGAGGCGAAAAGCAAAGGAGAAAAGGAAAGATATAAGCACCTGAATGCAGAGTTCCAAAGAATAGCAAGAAGAGATAAGAAAGCCTTCTTCAGCGATCAATGCAAAGAAATAGAGGAAAACAACAGAATGGGAAAGACTAGAGATCTCTTCAAGAAAATTAGAGATACCAAGGGAACATTTCATGCAAGGATGGGCTCGATAAAGGACAGAAATGGTCTGGACCTAACAGAAGCAGAAGATATTAAGAAGAGGTGGCAAGAATACA
>SJYT01020219.1:283814-337159 GCA_006410635.1 Cephalophus harveyi | reverse complement strand
AGATCAGCCCTGGGATTTCTTTGGAAGGAATGATGCTAAAGCTGAAACTTCAGTGCTTTGGCCACCTCATGCGCAGAGTTGACTCATTGGAAAAGACTCTGATGCTGGGAGGGATTGGGGGCAGGAGAAGAAGGGGACGACCGAGGATGAGATGGCTGGATGGCATCATGGACTCGATGGATGTGAGTCTTAGTGAACTCCGGAGATGGTGATGAACAGGAAGGCCTGGTGTGCTGCGATTGATGGGGTCGCAAAGAGTCGGACACGACTGAGCGACTGAACTGAGTGCATAACTGATTCTCTACTCTAACGGACTTTATAGATATGCTTGACTTTCACTATCTGTGAGCAATTTCACAACCTTGTAAATTAAATAAAGCTGACAGTAATGTAACTTATTCTCATCCATACAGATGTAAGTAAAGTTGTCCAATGGAGATACACTTATTGTCCTGTGGATATTGGTCAGTTTTGTGTCTATTGCTAAGTCACTTCAGTCGTGTCCGACTCAGTGTGATCCTATAGATGGCAGCCCACCAGGCTCCCCCGTCCCTGGGATTCTCCAGGCAAGAACACTGGAGTGGGTTGCCATTTCCTTCTCCAATGCATGAAAGTGAAGAGTGAAAGTAAAAAGTAAAACTGAAGTCGCTCAGTTGTGTCTGACCCTCAGCGACCCTGCAGCCTTCCAGGATCCTCCATCCATGGGATCTTCCAGGCAGGAGTACTGGAGTGGGGTGCCATTGCCTTCTCCTTGTGTGTCTATTAGTTAATTAATTTCAGCATTCCTGATGCTCTATATCTTGTGGGATCTCAGTTCCCCGACCAGGGATGGAACCCGGGGCCCACGTCAGTTAAAGCACCAAGGCCTAACCACTGAACTGCCAGGGAACTCCCTATTTGTTTTTCCTTTTTTAGCATTTTACTGCATTCCTAATTAATTAATGAGTTACAATGAAATATATGTTCATTTTATATTTTATTGAGAACTATGACTGTATCCTTTATAAAAATTACTTTTTAACAGGAGTCACTTTTCTCTAGAAATGTTGCATGAAATCTTGTATTCTCTCTGCTGCTCCAAATTACATGTGAACTGTGACTCAGTTTGCTGCCATTTTCTGGGCTTTTGGGGCACAGACTTTCAATAACATGCTATTTGCTCTTGCTCTGATTAAGCATCAGGTAAGCGTGTGATAAGTCTCAGTTCCACTTAGAGCTCTTTTCCTTTATTTGCTACAACATCACCGCTTAAGGTCGTCAAATGTTTTTACACTTTACTTAGGGATTTGATAGATAGCAGATATCTGTTCAGTTCAGTTCAGTCGCTCAGTCGTGTCCGACTCTTTGCGACCCCATGAATCGCAGCACGCCAGGCCACCCTGTTCATTACCATCTCTCGGAGTTCACTCAGACTCACGTCCATCGAGTCCGTGATGCCATCCAGCCATCTCATCCTCTGTCGTCCCCTTCTCATTGAACATCAGGGAGTTCACGGTTCACGTATTGCTGAAGCCTGGCTTGGAGAATTTTGAGCATTACTTTACTAGCATGTGAGATGAGTGCAATTGTGTGGTAATTGGAGCATTCTTTGGCATTGCCTTTCTTTGGAATTGGAATGAAAACTGACCTTTTCCAGTCCTGTGGCCACTGCTGAGTTTTCCAAATTTGCTGGCAGATTGAGTGCAGCACTTTCACAGCATCATCTTTCAGGATTTGAAGCAGTTCAACTGGAATTCCACAGCTCCACTAGCTTTGTTCGTAGTGATGCTTTCTAAGGCCCACTTACTTCACATTCCAAGATGTCTGGCTCTAGATGAGTGATCACATCATCATGATTATCTGGTCGTGAAGATCTTTTTTAGATATCTGTTAGGGCCTCCCTTATAGCTCAGTCAGTAAAGAATTTGGCTGCCATGTAGGAGACCCAGGTTCGATTCCTGGGTCAGTAGAGCCCCTGGAGAAGGAAATGGCAACCCACTCCAGTATTCTTGCCTGGAGAATCCCATGGACAGAGGAGCCTGCCAGGCTAAAGTGCATGGGGTTGCAAGAGTCTGACACAATTTCGTGACTAAAGAGAGAAAGATATCTTTTATTTGTGACTAACTGGAATTTTTGAACACATTCTTCATATTTTGATGGTTAACTATGGTAGAAATCTTGCCATATTAGTGGAGAATCCAAGATCATAATTTCCAGCTTCCTTTCTGCTGGGTAAATGTGGAAGTCACACCAATCAGATGCATCACACAAGAGTGGCACAGAAGTAGTTACTAAAACAGGCAGGACACAGATTATCCGTTTTACTGGCATCAAACTAAGCAAGAGCAGTGTTGTGTTGGGGCTGGCTGCTGCAGCCAGCTTCTCAATCATGACAGACGCAGTTCAGTTCAGTTCAGTCGCTCAGTCGTGTCCGACTCTTTGCGACCCCATGAATCGCAGCACGCCAGGCCTCCCTGTTCATCACCATCTCCCAGGGCGTATTTTACATAGGGGTGAACGAGTGCGATAGATGATTATACTAATGACCTTCAATGAATCACGTCTCTCCGTTTCTATGTCCCTGTGTAATATGACCTTGCATTCACTTCCTCAGGAAATGAGTCTCTTTCTTCACTGTCTGGGACCTGGTTAGCCTTGATCATCATACTGTGAAGATATCCAGATTAGCCTAGTGGAGAATGTGGGATTGCATAGAAGAAAAACAAAGCTCCCCTGTCAGCAGACAGCATGATGTTCTCAGAAATGTGTTGAGGTCTTGGACTTTCCAGGCCAGCCCGGCTTCTGCTTGGAAAGAGGCACGTGACCAGCAGCTCATAGTTCAGGTGAGACTAGCAAAATCATCCAGCATGCCAAACAGCGAAATTATAAGAAATAATAGATTATTAGGGATTCCCTGATGGCTCAGAAGGTAAAGAGTCTGCCTGCAATGCGGGAGGCCCAAGTTCAATCCCTGGGTCTGGAATGTCCCCTGGAGAAGGAAATGGCACCTCACGCCAGTATTCTTGCCTGGAAAATCTCATGGACAGAGGAGCCTGGTGGGCTACAGTCCATAGGATTGCAAAGAGTCAGACTTGACTGAGCAACTACACTTTCTTTCTTTCAATAAATTATTGTTGTTTCAAACAATAATTGGGTGGCATAGAATGTTTTGCTCTATGCATAGAGCAATAGATAACTGAAACAGGAGTTGGGCTGTTCTTACAATGAAACCTTAAAATACTGGTTTGGGAATCAGGCAGTAGGCTGAGGCTAATGAGGTGGCAGGGAAACTATCAGTGGAGGCTGGAAGGCTTCAAAAAGGGCAACTGATAAAAGGTAGCTGCTGCTGCTGCTAAGTCACTTCAGTTGTGTCCGACTCTGTGCAACCCCAGAGACAGCAGCCCACCAGGTAGCAGTGGAAAAATTAGTGACACGGTCAACTTCTTCCTAGTAAATTGGAGATGGCTTATGACAATACTGAAGGTGCCAAATGGTTCTTTTAGCTTGGGATAAAAAGGTGTCATAAAATAAAGAGGAACTAAAAAAGGAACCATTTTATTTGCAAGCAGAATGCAGAGGAAATGTGGACAGCCCAAAACTTCTTGCAAGTGAATTTATCTTCCTCTTTCTAAGCCTACCAGTATGTTGGTAATGGTATCAGTAACATCAGATGCCCAAACTGGAAACTGGGACTGACTTTAGACTTTGCCTTTTTTAGTTCATGTATCCATTTATTTATTACAAACTTAGATACTTTGTGCCAGTGGATATAATTGTGTCTATCAATCCTGCATCCTCACAGACCTCATAACCTGAAAAGCTCTAATTGGTCCCCTAGTTCCACTACTTCTGCTCCCTAAATATGCCTGAAATCTAGCCTTTCCTCTCCATTCTCTCAGCCCCTACTTTAGTCCAGTTGTCATCCTCTGACTGTTCTGTGTTCCACCACATTTCTGCCTTCTATTAATTTGTTACTCTGATACAACAGTAGTCTTTTTACATGCAAGTCAGAGAGTGTCCTCCCTTTCTTCAAATCCTCCAGAATAAAATTTAAACTCTATAATTTGATAGTAACCTATATTTCCACCCTGCCCAAAGGTGCCATTCTTTTTCTCAACTCCCTGTCATGTGTTTCTTCTCTTTGAAACACATTTGGTGAATTCATTCTTCAAGATGATTGGATCTCCCTGGTGGTCCAGTGGTTAAGAATCTGCCTTCCAGTGCCAGGGATACGGGTTCAATCCCTGGCTAAGGGAACTAAGATTCCCACCTTCTACAGGGCAACTAAGCCTCATGCCTCAACTAGAGTGCTGTGGAACCTGGGCTCTGCAACTAGAGAAAGCCCACTCACCGCATCGAAGAGCCCACATGCCCAATCATTCTATGCACATTTTTAATATAGCTCTTAGGACATGATATTACAAATCTTTTCTTGGTTATATTCCCCAGTTTTGAGTATAGGAATTCTAAGTATCCAAGAAGGTATATTTGTCTTTGTTTTCTGAAATACTACCTGGTATATAACTAATTCAGTAAATTGTTTTTGAGTAAGTGAGTGAATGAATGAGCCTGTGTAATGGGTATAATATTAAGCTCACCAAATCTACAATCATTTTCTCTTACACATTTAGCAACTTTATTCAGCACTTACTTGTTTCATGTCTACTTTGTGCCAGACATCAATCCCAAAACAGTAATGAATAAGACATAAAAAGTTACTGCTTTTGTGGAACTTATATTCTAGAGACTGTGACAGATTAATAAAGCAATAAATAAATAAATGAGAAAATTACCAGATAATGATAAGTGCTTTGCAGAAACAAAGTAAGGTGATATGATAGAGAAAGACTAGGAAGCTTCTAGAAAAGAAAATTAGGAAAGCCCTCTCTGGGGAAGTGAAATTAAAGCTTAGATCTGAATGAGGTGAAGAAAGCATCAGGCAGAGATCAATGGCCAAGTGTGCCAGATAGATTGAAAGGCTGGAAAATACGCTCTGGGGCAGTTATGAACTTGGCCTCTACTCCAGAAACAGAAAGGAGACCACGGTGATGGAACTGAATGACTGACAGGGGAAAAGCAGGCAATGACCAGTATTATGTGGTTATGGAAGTCACTTCAGCAGTGTAGTCTCGTCTACATGCAGCAGGAAGCTATCGGTTGTTAAGCAGGCGATGTCCTAGGTGGTGCTAGTGGTAAAGAACCTACTTGCCAATGCAGGAGACATAAGAGATGCGGATCCCACTGCGAGGTTAGGAAGATCCTCTGGAGGAGGGCATGACAACCAATGCTGGTATTCTTGCCTGGAGAATCCTATGGACAGAGGAGCCTGGCAGGCTACAGTCCATAGGGTTGCAGAGTCAGACAGAGGCAGTTTAGCAAACATGCAAGCCATGATTTAATCTATGCTTTAGCAATATCCCTTTGGAATCTATTCAGAAAATAACTCATGGGGGCTTAAGAAGGAAAACAAGAAGTCATATAAGGAGGTCCTGCAGATGTCCAGAGAGAGAAATGGGATGGTGTCAGCGATAGTAGTAGTAGCTCTAAAGAAGGGGAAGAAGTGTGCTGACTTGGGAATATTTTGGCTTGGAGATTTGCTCCTGAATTTGATGAACAGATGGGAGGATAAGAGCTTTCAAGTGTAATTTGATTGAATCTAAGTCTTTTACTCACCTTTGTTACTAGTTCTTTCTTATATTCATCACGAGAAGAATGGGTGTAGAAGGACATTCAAAGATCTTGCTTATGGCTATTGAACAGAAAGTCAAGGTAGAGAAGAGTGTGTCCTTGGAGACAGGGCATCCCTGGAAATATTGAGTCTTTCCTTGAGGAAGAGAGTGCCCAGGTTACAAATATTTAATAATTTTCCCTCTCTGTCTGACTTACAGACAGTGAAGGAGAAATGTCATATGACATCCCTTATTGTGGAATCTAAAAAAGAAATGATACAAACAAGCTTACTTGCAAAACAGAGACTCACAGACATAGAAAATGAACCTCATGATTGCAGGAGGGAAGGCATAGCTAGGGCCTTTGGCAAGGTCATGTATACACTGCTATATTTAAAATGGATAATTAACAAAGACCTATTGTATAGCACATGGAGCTCTGCTCAATGTTATGTGACAGCCTGGATGGGAGGGAAGTTTGGGGGAGAATGGATACATGTATATGTTTGGCTGAGTCCCTTCATTGTTCCCCTGAAATTATCACAACATTGTTAATCAGCTATACCCCAATACAAAATGTTTCTGGTGCTAAAAAAAATTAAATTAAAAAAACATAAATATTTAATAAGTCCAGGCCAAAGCTCACCAAAACAGATCAGTCAGGGGTACATGGGATCTGCCCACACCAGTGATGCCAGAAGTTAAAGATGCCAACACAGAAAGAGCTCCCGGGCTTTTCCTGTAGGTAACTGTGAGGTGTGCAGAGACAATGGGATGTGGTAAACCGAAGTTTTTTCTTTTTCTTTTTCTAACATTTATTTGGCTGCACCAGGTCTTAGTTGGGGCACAGGAGATCTTCAATTTTGTTGCCTCATGTGGAACTTTAGTTGCAACAAGAGAACTCTTAGCTGCAGCATGTGGGATCTAGTTCTCTGATCAGGAATTGAACCTAGGCTCCCTGCATTGGGAGTGAGGAATGTTAGCCACTGGACCACTAGGGAAGCCCCTAACCAGAGTATTTCTGAAAACACCTTCGAAGACAGCATCAGGTTGCCTACTGGAGCACTTTTCTAGCCAAATAGGAAAAGTGTGAGTGCCTTGAGAGCAAGGATTGTGTCTTAGTCATCTTTGATTCCTACTCAAGGCTTAACACCAGGTGTGACATAAGATAAACCCTAAGGTTCAATATGTATTGAATAAAGGAGTAGGGTGGAGAACCAAGCAAAGAGAAAAATGACAATTGTCTCAGATAATGCCCAGTCCTTTGTTTTATGTTATCTCCAACATCAAATTTATGTATTATGGTTTAGTTTTGATCCTATGAATACTAATGTCTCTGTCCTTGGAAACAGAAGGCCATCACCAGTTCCTTCACTCCATTTGTTTGATTACACTCAATTCTCCCAAGTACATTTCAAAGTTAATTCATGTTTTTTGTTGTGTTGCAAATATTATATCATTATATAACTAGTCACCACTTCAAATCTTTCACTTACATGAATTAACACACTTTATAGATACTTTCTTCTTCTTTATTGAAAAAACAATAAACCTCAGTTGAATAAAAATTACAAGGTACAAATAAACAAAGGTAGAAAATAAAGAGCACCCATGACTTTACTTGCACAGAAACTATATATTTCTGTGGGGACTTTTTACTAGGTATACACAGACACACATTTGGGAGGGGACAAAAATGGGATCACTATAGACTTAATGTTTTGTAATTGGATTTTAATATTCTTTTAAGATAAAATTAATAAGCAAGAAAAACTTGACTTTTAGTTTAGAGTGTGCTTATTTCTTTTTTGTCCTGAAAGTAGTTATTTTGTAAGAACAGTCTGTGAGCCCAACTTAAAAAAAAAGAGTGAAAGATCGACCGAGTAGAATGCCAGCCCTACTGAAGGAACAATTGTGTAGAGAGGATTCAAGCATCTGGCTAGCAGTTGGACCACTTGACCTCTGAATTCTCCAACTCTGAGATTCTGTGAATGAAGAGGGGAGACAGGAATTTCTAAGGCTAACCAGACTGAAATGGCTGAAGGAACTAGTGTAAGGGAGTTCTGGGAAATTAGATTGGAAAGTCAGATTTCAACTTGGTTGCATTTATATCTTGGATCGAAAGCTGGGAACATAGTGTGTGTGGAAGCTTGTGGGAGTGAATTTGCATGAAAGTGCCAAGGTCAGGAGTCATTTCCTCCCTCTTCTTCCTTCCTCTTTTGTCTTCTCTTCCGTTTTCACAGTATGTTCAAGTTCTTTCAACATTCTGAGTCTCCTCTTTCTTGAATTCCCGTATGAGTAATAACTTTAGCTCACTTCCCAGATACACGAGAAATTTAATGCCAGATACACAAATCAGTCTTCTTTTTACCCCATCGATCTGGAAACGGTAAAACAGTGATTGATTTTACTCACATCATATACAAAACTAACATGCAAATAGGACTGCAATTTTTAATTGTGGTAAATAGCATTTTGTTCTTGTTTAGTTGCTAAGTCATGTCTGACTCTTTGCAACTTCATGGTCTGTAGTCCACCAGGCTCCTCTGTCTGTGGGATTTCCCAGGCAAGAATAGTGGAGTGGGTTGCCATTTCCGTTTCCAGGGGTTCTTCCCAACCCAGGGATCAAACCCACATCCTGCTTTGGCAGGTGGATTCTTTACCACTGAACCACCAGGGAAGCCCAAGTGGAATTTCCCAGTAACCATTTTAAGCTTACATTTCAGGGGCACCAAGTACATTCACACTGTTGTGTAATGATCGTCCATCTCCAGGCCTTTTTATCATCCCAAACTGAAGTGCTATATCAAATCCTCCATTTCTCCCATCCCCCGCCTCTGGCAACCATGATTATACTTTCTGTCTCTATAAATTTGACTCTTCTCAGTACCTCATATAAACATTGAATCATACAATATTTACCCATTTTTGACTAGCTTATTTCACCTCGAATAGTGTCTTCAAGGTTCAGCCATGTTGTAGCTTATGTCAGAATTTACTTCCTGTTTAAAACGATAATTCCATTGTACATATTTACTGCATTTTATTTGCCCATTCATCTTACCAAACATTTTCTAATAGTAATCCTGTAACCCATAGTTAAGGCCTTTTACTAAATGTCTTGAAGGTTCAGCCATGTTGTAGCTTATGTCAGAATTTACTTCCTGTTTAAAACGATAACTCCATTGTACATATTTACTGCATTTTATTTGCCCATTCATCTTACCAAACATTTTCTAATAGTAATCCTGTAACCCATAGTTAAGGCCTTTTACTACTATTTCACTTGAAAGTTTCCCAACATTTCCAGATTTTGGCAGCCTAAAATTCTTTGAGTTGTTTTTTATTCTCAGACATAGCTACTGTTCTCCCAGGGAGCAGGCCGTCTTAGAGCCAGGGCTGTGGTGTAAATAGGTAAAGAGTGTGCTCAAGGCCATGAGTTGATTCATATTACCTTACTCAACGAGTATTCCCAGGTTGCTTCTGTGCACAGGGCAGGCCCTTAGTCACTCTTCTGATAATGGCCAGGTGGCCGTTTGGTGGACAGAATGGACAAGAGTGCTAAAACAGTAGGCTTAATGCTCCTTCAACCCTGTGCGCAATAACCAAGACAGATTGTTGGAGAGAAGTTGCATGTTTCACTCATTGCACAGGGATTGCCATAAGTCAAGAAACAGCGGAAGACAGTCAAGCAACTCTGCTTCCCCTTCTCCCCACCATCCCATCCTTCTCACCACGACTCCTTGCTTCTTGTAGTTTGGTTTTGAGAGCATGTTGAATTAGCTGCACGAGAGCAGGGGAATTACTTCTCCTGATGCTCATTCCCTCGGCCACCCGAGACGCCCTTGATCTCACACTGTCATCACAGTGCTTGGGCTATACAGAATGACATAGAGAGAATTCATTTTCTCCTTTTCAGGCACTTCCATATCCCATCACAGTTGTCAAAGTGGATGAAAACTAGGGCTGCACTGAGTCACAGCCTGTTTTATTGCATACCCTCTCTTCGACGTGTGTCCAGAGAATGATGTAATTTCTCCAAAGAGTTCTTAGAAAATATCTACTGTTTTTTTGTGTCTCTCAGTAATATTACTTTGGTCTTTGGCCAGAAAAGCCAAAGATTAGCTCTAACTTTTTTTTTGTTGCTGTTGTCTAAGTGTAGTTGATTTACAATGTTGTGATAATTTCTGCCATACAGCAAAGTGACTTAGTTACACATGTATAAACATTCTTTTTTATTTTCCATCATGGTTTATCACAGGATATTGAGTACAGTTCCCGGTGCTATATGGTAGGATTTTGTTGTTATCAATTCTATATGTGATAGTTTACATCTGCTAACTCCAAACTCCCACTCTATCCGTTCTGCACCCCCTCTCCCCTTTGGCAACCACAAACCTGTTATCTCTGTCTGTGAATCAGTTTCTGTTTCATAGTGAAGTCCATTTGTTATATTTTAGATTCTGCATATAAATGATATTGTATGGTATTTGTCTTCCTTTCTGATTTACTTCACCTAGTGTGATCACCTTTAGTTCCATCCATATTGCTGCAAATGGCATTGTTTCATTCTTTTTTATGGCTGAGAAGCATTCCATTGTATATACATACCACATCTTCTTTATCCATTCATCTGTGGATGGACAGCTTGTGTATGTGTGTGTGTGTGTGTGTGAATTAAAACATTTTTATTTTAATTTTTTTAGTTGGTCCTAATATTGTTATCTAATTAATTTTTTAAACTGGAGTATAGTTGATATACAATATTGTGCTAGTTTCTGCTGTACAGCACAGTGAGTCAGTTATACATACACCTATATCCACTCTTTTTAAGATTCTATTCCCACGTAAGTTATTACAGAGTATTGAATAGAGTTCCCTATGCTATTCAGTATGTTCTTATTAATTATTGATTCTCTACATAGTAGTGTGTATATGGGCTTCCCAGGTGGCACTGGTGGTAAAGAATCCACCTGTCAATGCAGGAAATGCAAGAGACACAGTTTCAACCCCTGGGTCGGGAAGATCCCCTGGAGTACGAAATGGCAACCTGCTCTAGTATTCTTGCCTGGAAAACTCTATGGCGAGGAGCCTGGTGGGCTACAGTCTGCAAAGAGGCTGCAAAGAGTTGAACATGACTGAGAGAGAGTGTGTATGTATATCAATCTCAATCTCTCAGTTAATCCCTTCTGATTGGCTCTAATTTTAATTGGCATTTACTGCCCTGTTTTTCTACATTATTTTCTTCTGGGGTTCTCTTCACTATCCACATCTATTAATAATGTGTTCATACTACTAGTAAGCTCCAAAAACAATCCAAAGATTAATATTAATAGTATATAGATTTTCTACTTTTTTCAAGAAGTAAAGGAAATCAGTGTAAAATATGAGGAAGTATAATTTTTCTAGACTTTCATGTCTCTACCATAGCAGGGAGCTCCCTTATAAATAAGTGCTCTTCTTACAGAAAGAAAGAAATTTATTACAAGAGGCTAGTTAACTACCTTGGGGAGTTGATGGAAGTCCCATCTCTTTGAGTCATGGCGCGTAACTCGGTGGGAGTCAATTCCGTACAGAGTTCTAGTGACGATGATCTCACAGTTTTATACTTCACATCTATGTTTTAGTTTATGTGCCATTTGCTTTCCCTGCTGAACAAAATTCTGTCTAAGACAAAGTTGATCTTGCCTTTTCCTATGTTCCTTTTCTCCATAGTTAGATATACTTTGGCCAGTGGTACCTGTTAATGAATTCAACCAAAGATGGTCCCACTCCAGACTGTTACTGGCATTTGTTATCTGACGTCTACGAGTATAGCTGGCAATGTGTGCACTTTAGCTGAAACCGTAGTCAGCAGTACCACATTCCCAGGGAGACTGGACCATTACGGCAAGCATGTGGGTCCTGCTGCTCTTCTGCCTTCCAGGTAGAGGCAAGGAGATCGGCACTGAGATACTGTGATCCCAGAGGTGACCTAGGATGAGCCTGTCTAAATATTTCTCACTGGCTTACCAAGGGAGCATCCAAGTTAAGTCTTGAGTAGTTGTAGGGCCTTGTTGTGGCCTGAGCCACTTGTCCTGCTCCAAGATGCTTCAAAACCTTATTCAGAATAGTACCGATGAATCTATTTTCAGGGAAGGAATGAGGATGCAGACAGAGAACAGTCGTGTGGACACAGTGGGGGAAGGAGAGGGTGGGACGAATTGAGAGCGTGGCCTTGGCATGTATAGCACTACCATGTGTGAAACAGACAGCTTGTGGAGAGCTGCTGCGCCACACAGGGAGCCCAGGCTGGTGCTCTGTGATGACCTAGAGGGGCGCAACAGAAGTGGGGAGGGAGGCTTCTAGGGAGGGGACATATATATATATATATATATATATATATGACTATGGCTGATTCATATCGTTATATGGCAGAAACCAACACATCATTGTAAAGCAATTATCCTCCAAATGAAAAAAAAAGGTTTGGATCCCTGGTAAAACCCTACTAGACTCAAGTTTACCAGGAGATTTGGGTAGGAACAGGGTTGATGGGCTTCACTGTTTATAAAACCAAGAGTGCTAATAAAAGAAATTGAGCTTTGAAAGCTTCAGGTCTGAGGCCTGCTCATAGTCATCATTAACCAGCTTTACTTGGAGTGTACATTGGGTGAAACATGGTCTGGCTGTAAATGTAAGCAATTTCTGTAAGACAGGAACATGAAATATTTGTACCCCTGTATCAGGGCTGTTTCCTTATAAATATAAGTACAAAACCAAAACAAAATCCAGTTAATTCTTTAGGTTTATGTTCTGGTTCTATAACATTCCTTTTAAATCACAGATCTTAACCTAGATTCCGTGGACTCCCAGGAATCTCTGAATGACTTTAGGGGATATATGAGACGCCCGAAATTGTATATACAATTTTGTGTGGGTATTTCTGAGAAGAAAGTGTCTAGCTCTTCTCAGAGTCTCAAAGATGTCGGTAACTCCCTCACTTCATAAATGAGGTCATTTGAAATGACCACATTATGGTGTATATAGTTCCCAGTTTCTCATTCGGTCAATTTTCATTAATAAATATAGGATAAGTGATTGCCTAAAAAAGGCAAAGAAATACTTGACATTTAGGAAGAAACAGAGTTACAGTGTAACTCTTGTTTTGGAAAAGATTACCCTCAAAAGACAATTAACAATTCAAGGCTATGAATTATGACTACCTATTAAGTGGTATGGGTGGTGGTGATGTAGTCACTAAGTCATGTCTGATTCTTGCAACCCCATGGACTGTAGCCTGCCAGGCTCCTCTGTCCATGGGATTCTTCAGTGGTATGGGTAAAACATGCTAAAATAATTTAGAGCGGGTGGGATCATTGCCTCCGGGGTGTTGCACAGGAACTTAAGCTGAGCCTGGGGATGCAGCAGTAAAGCCTGACACGTGTTCAGCCACTGTGCCCTGGGTGCTTTCATCTCAGATGTTAAACAATGAAATATTTCTGTGTCATTGGTTGCAGTCTCCCCCCAGCCCACCCCAGTGCCTCTACTGCCCTGGCCATCTCTCTACCAGGAATTCCCAACAGTTTCCCTCCTCCCTCCACCTTCTAGAATCCAGTTAACTGTAGGATTGATGCCTGGCCTGGAAAGATCTAGACATCATTCTAGCCTTCTGGCTAGAGCTTTTCTGGGGGTTCAGTGTCCATTCTGACCAGCTATTGATATCTTACATATCACTATCTTTAAGGTATGATATGTGTTTGTTAGAAGTTCATGTGTACCATTATATGACTGAAATAATTGAAAGGAAAAGCAAAACATCTCAGGAAGGGGAAATGGTGAAAGAAACAAAACCAGTTGGTTGATAAGACTGTTCTGAAATTGGAAGATAGCTGACTAATTTGGTTGGATACAGAGAAGAAGAATGAATGAACAATAAAGTTGAAAAGATGATCTGTAGCCAGCTTGATGAGAAAACAGTTTGGGCCTGGGAGCATGGGAAGGAGGCTGGGTCTTGCACTCTGGTGTATGGGCTGTATATATTAGATGTCACTTGCAAATGCTTAAGGTGTGGAATGACATGATGACAGCAGAACTTTTAAAAGAATAATCTGGCAGAGGTGTGTAGGATGAAAGGGTGAAGGAATCATTAGCAAATAAATTCTAGACGTAAAGTAGCCATTATGAAAATTCCCCTCCCTTTTGGATTTCCCTCCCACCGCTCCCATCCCACCCATCTGGGTCATCACAGAGCTCCCTATGCTATACAGCATGTTCCCGCTGGCTATCTATTTTACACGTGGTAGTGTGTATATGCCAATCCCAGTCTTCCAGTGCATCCCACCCTCTGCTTCCCCACTGTGTCTGCATGTCTCTTCTCAGCATCTGCATAATACAAGAGAGTGTGAAGAAAAAGAGACAATGGCCATGGCACAGAATGAAACTGGGTGGAATATCTGAAGTTAAGTCTTAAGAAACCTGGACCATCTGGTCACAGTGTCCCTAGGAGAGGGCAGATGACGTTACTGGCAGAAAGAAGCCAGTAAAGAAGAACATGGAAAACTGTATTGCTGCTTGGGGTATCATCAGGGTAGTAGGACAGTGTGTGTGTGTGTGTGTGTGTGTGTATTAGTCCCTCAGTTGTGTCTGACTCTTTGTGACCCCCATGGACTGTAGCCTGCCAGGCTTCTCTGTCCATGGGATTCTCCAGGCAAGAATACTGGAGTGGGTTGCCACTTCCTTCTCTAGGGCATCTTTTTGACCCAGGGATTAAACTGGGTTTTCCTGCTATGCAGGCAGATTGTTTTTACCATCTGAGCCACCAGGAACCCAGTAGAATAGAGACTAGAGCTCACATACACATAAAAAACCACTCAACAATTACTTATCTGTCTTATATAAAGTTCATAAGGTAACATGAAAAAATAGTTGGGAGAAACAGTGAGAATATGAATGAATCTTAAACTTGTTATTTAACTGACTTGTTCTTACTTGTTCCATGTAATTCTAGACCAGCAAGCAAGCCAATCTTGGCTGTCCAGAGTTCCTCTCCAACAGGCATTGCACATTTCTGGAACACCAGGAGAAGTACAACGAACAACCACTGCGGTTATAGTCATTGCCTTGGTGACCCCGTGAGATCCTAAATTTTATTTAAAATTTCTAGTTATTTCTCCCATCTACAATCGCCTCTCATCTCACGATTACCTCCTATTTCACAATTACCTATGAAAATCAACTCAAAATCCAATATTAATGATATTATTTTTACATTTACTATTCACAAAGCATTTTTACATACATTAGCTCACCAAACACCCTATAATTGTTAGGTAGAAGTTATTGTCTTAATTTTAAATTTGAGAAAACTAAGAAACAAAACCTTAGAAAATTCAAGGAAACATGATCAGAACTCACATTTTTTTGAGCACCTATTTTGTGTCAGATCCATCACATACGCCCAGATTCACAAAACTGGTAAGGGTCAGAGCAGAGACTATGCCTAGTTCTCTTGGAGATTTTAAAGTGGTGCAATTTCCACGATAAGCCAATCTACCAGTTGTTGTTCATCCACCTGAGAAAGCTTCACTTTGAGTATTGGCACCAAAATTAGAGTTCTTATTCTTCAAATGATTGAAAAACAGCTGAGGTCAACCTCCCAAAGGCGATAATGTTTCTATTCCATTTCATAATGTCACCAAGCAGATCTGAAGGACACTTCTTTGTTTTGTTTTCATTGGAGATGAAGATGTTTTTCCTTTATAATTTCTCTGGAGGAGTTCAAGCATTTAGAGGCATGAATTACCTCTGGCTTTATGTGTCCAACATCATCAGACTGCCCCATGCAGATACTTTGTTATTAAAATGAGCTCTGTGTGTGAAGTCATTCTATCTTTCTACAGTGGACACCAGGGCAAACTATTTAGAATAAATTGAAATGAATAACTTAGTGAAAGAGAAAAGAATATTCCTTTCAGGATCCCTGAATACACTAGTCCTGTTCTTTTTTTCTGGCTTCTCCTTACTTCTTCTTTCCACTTTTGCATCATTTTGACCCATTCACCCTCATGGCCTATTCCTTCCTTTCCATTTCAGAGTAGCTGTAATGGCAGCCTAACTGCACACAAGGAGACTTTGTCCTCTGAAATAGATGGCATGAAAGACAGGAACTGCTGTTGTCCTGTCTACCATGGACACCAGGAAATTTCTTGCCTTCTACCAATGACCCTAGGCCAACAGGCTGGCAGACAGGAAAAGGTCTGTGCTCCCTGACTGAGCCACACAGTCAGGAGTGCCCCTGGAGTGCCCCTTCCACTCCTTTGCTCTTCAGTGAACTAGTTAGTCTACAGCCTTGCTGCTCAAAGTAGAGTCCAAGGCCTGGCACCATCAGCATCGCCAAGCAAGGTTCAAAATGAAGAACCTTCACCCCCTACCTGTGGTATCAGGATTTGCATGTTAACAAGATCCCCAGCTGATTCGGATGGGCATTAAAGTTTGAGAAGCCCTGGTATACAGGGCATTCTCTTACCCACAGACATATTTTCCTTTTTGTGACTTTGAGACATGATTCAACAGAAATTATATACTACACTGAGATATATCTTAGTGGAAATTATGCCCCAACGTATAACTGGGTACACTAAAATCAAATAGAAAACAAGTTTAACTTAGAACATTGAGCTCTTTACCTGATATATTTTTAATGCTCTGAATAGATTGGTGAATTTCCTTGTTTCCATGACTTCACACCTCTTGTAAAGAAATATTCAAACCAGGGGAATAATCAGAAAAAACTTATTCAAACACCAACCCAAATCTTGCTACTTGGCAATTTTTAGAACCTCTCATACAGCTTCTCAGGCAAAAACAAACTATAAATTCCCAAATCAAAAATCACAGATGGTCAAGCAAATTAAATTTCTTATCACATTTCTTTAGTTGTTTTCACTATGTTTATGTACATTCTCTTAACTGCTGAATTCCTTGAGAAGCCACATTGATCTATTTGGATGATTTGCCCTATTCTTTCTCATTTGAGATTTTTGGTGATAACATAATTAATTTAGAATTTAATATTTTGATTTTCCCATCATTCCAAAGCTATGTTCTTTTTAAGCACTCTGAAAATCTCAAGGTTCTTTAAGCTTTTCCTCCCCTGTGATCTTAAGTTCAAGCCAAACAGTTGGATTTATCCTCCTATCACTTCACCCTGAGAGAATTCTGTCAGAAGCAGTATTCAGTTTGTAAGCAAAGGAGGAAAATGTCAGCAACATTCTCATATTCCCTTAAAATAATTTCCATAATATAATATTGAGGTTTACTGCTTGATACCTT
This sequence comes from Cephalophus harveyi, assembly GCA_006410635.1. Taxonomy (NCBI): domain Eukaryota; kingdom Metazoa; phylum Chordata; class Mammalia; order Artiodactyla; family Bovidae; genus Cephalophus; species Cephalophus harveyi. Next base: position 320,198 of record SJYT01020219.1, on the reverse strand, counting down.
ACAGGCTTGGATATTAAGGATCAGTGTTTATTTCCGAGCATCTATTTCATGAGCAAAACAATTACTTGTTCTTTTCAGCATTGTCCAAAGACAGTAGCTTTATTCTCTAAATACTAACAAAAACCAGAATTTTCTGACTGATCATTTATGTTTATATGAGAAGTTAGTGGCCCAGGCATGATTTAAGAAGGTAATGTCCTTTATACATTAATTTCATTATTGTTATTTTACTTGGATTAACTTCTGTTTCTAAATGCTTGATCAATCTCACGATATTTTATGCACTTAGTCAAACTCTCATACACTAACATGAAAACCTATTCAAAGGGGTTATAACATTGGACCCAGCGTGTTTGACTCCTATTTCTGTATTTAATTACTAGTTAGAAATAAGTATTTATTTTGCATGTACTAAGTATAGTCATTTTACTGTAACTGCAGGTGACACAAAAGAAATAAAAAATGGTCTTTGTCTTAACAGTATCTTTTTAGGTATGAAGACAAAGCAGAAGAAATATACAAGGAAAAAAAATTGGAAAAAAATTCTGGCCCATGTATCAGACAATAAGTGAAGTGAAGTGAAAGTGAGGTCGCTCAGTCGTGTCCGACTCTTTGCGATCCCGTGGACTGTAGCCCACCAGGCTCCTCCGTCCATGGGATTCTCCAGGCAAGAATACTAGAGTGGGTTGCCATTGGTGGTCCAGTGGTTAGGACTTTGCAATTTCACTGCCAGGGCATGGTTTGATCCCAGGTGGGGAACTAAGAATCCCTTATGGTGAAGTGTGGCCAAAAAAAAAAAAAAGATAGTAACAGCTACCTGGGCTACCAGAGTCAAGCTAAATGAGCACTTTTCCTGGGTAATGCACTGTGCTTAGCCTTTGACATGTAGCAATACCTCATTCACAACAGCTCCATTCCACAGAGGAGAAAAATGAGGCTGGGAAACTTCAATAACTTGAAATTGGTATTCAAACCAACAACTCATACCAAAACCATGCTCTTTATATAGTACTGCCTTCCTGATAGTGAGTGAGTGAAGGTCACTCAGTTGTGTCCGACTCTTTGCAACCCCATGGACTACAGGCGGTCCATGGAATTCTCCAGGCCAGAATACTGGAGTGGGTAACTGTTCCTTTCTCCAGGGGATCTTCCCAACCCAGGGATTGAACCCAGGTTTCCCGATTGCAGGGGGATTCTTTACCAGTTGAACCCTGCCTGATAGTAAGGGATAGAATATTAATTTTATTTTACTTTTTAAAAAGCTGTTGTCTACTATGTTATTAAATTTTTTTACAGCTTTGTTAAGATACAATTGACATGCAAAGTATTGATTTGTTACATTTGTATGGTATCAAATGATTACCATAGATAATATCTCCATCATGTCATGTAATTATCATTTTCTATTTGTGGTGAGAGCCTTTAAAATCTACCTTCTTAGCAACATTCCTTTACTTTAGATATTTCAATTCAAACCTCTTGAAAACCAGAATGATGTTACCTAATTCCTTTGTAGCTCAATGGTAAAGAATCCCCATGTAATACAGGAGACTTGGGTTCAATCCCTGGGTGAGAAGATCCCTTGGAGAAGAAATGGCAACCCACTCCAATATTCTTTTTTTTTTTTTTGCTGCTTGTTCAATAAGGAGGATCAACCCTGGGATTTCTTTGGAAGAAATGATGCTAAAGCTGAAACTCCAGTACTTTGGCCACCTCGTGTGAAGTTGACTCATTGGAAAAGACTCTGATGCTGGAAGGGATTGGGGGCAGGAGGAGAAGGGGACGAGCGAGGATGAGATGGCTGGATGTCATCATGGACTCGATGGATGTGAGTCTGAGTGAACTCCGGGAGATGGTGATCAACAGGGAAGCCTGGCGTGCTGCGATTCATGGGGTCGCAAAGAGTTGGACATGACTAAGCGACTGAACTGAACTGAACTTGTTCAATAAGTTTATTATTGTCTTTATCTGAAAAATCTTGCTAGAAAATTGTGGTTTTGTATAACTCTCGGCAGCCCATTCCCAAGCTCTAAGGAAGCTTGCTTGCTTCTGAGATACCCAATCTTTCTTCTGGGCAAGTGACATTTTGGGACGGTTCCACCTCTTCTTTTTAACTTCTTTCTTAGGCTTCTTCTCATACACTGAATTTTCTCGTATTGCAGCATGAGCTTTCTTATACATCTCCTCCATCATGTCTGGAGTTATGTTCATTATGTACTGAGAGAGTTGTTTCTTGTAAGCATCCTCATCTTCTTCAATTAGGTAATGCATGTAATCTACAACATTCTGCCCCATGATGTGCTTTCGGTGTACCTCAGCAATGAATCCTTTGCTTTCTGAGTCATAACCAGGGAACCATTTGTACTGTGAGGGATAGACAAGCCTCCATTGACAGCTCCCTTTAGGGCCTCAAAAACTTTATTCCTGGTAGTAGTTCTGGCAAGTCCTGCATCTAGGTAACAAGTGAAGGCACCAGGTTGACCATCAATGCCTTCCACATTGTATTTATCTCCAGTCACCTTGACTTGGCCTTCATAAATTTTGTCCATACCAAACCTATTAATAAGCCTACGGGCCAGCAGCAGGCTAGTACAATATGCTGCAACAAGATTTGTCAGCCCAACCTTCACACCATGTTTTGGGAGTTCGTGAGCACAGAGGAGCCTGGTGGGCGGCAGTCCATGGGGTGGCTAAGAGTCGGACACGACTGAGCGACTTCCCTGTAATTTTTCACTTCCCTGCATTGGAGAAGGAAATGGCAACCCACTCCAGTGTTCTTGCCTGGAGAATCCCAGGGTCAGGGGAATCTGGTGGGCTTCTGTCTATGGGGTCACACAGTTGGACACGACTGAAGCAACTTAGCAGCAGCAGCAACAGAGCATAAGCTGCACAAACTATCATATCTCCTTCTATACAGGTATAAGAAATCTGACAAATAATATCTCTGTTCATTACATGANCCAGGGTCGGGGGAATCTGGTGGGCTTCCGTCTATGGGGTCACACAGTTGGACACGACTGAAGCAACTTAGCAGCAGCAGCAACAGAGCATAAGCTGCACAAACTATCATATCTCCTTCTATACAGGTATAAGAAATCTGACAAATAATATCTCTGTTCATTACATGAATGATCATTCTGTATTTAGGTGTGTTGTACTTATTTTTATCTTGGGTTACTAATCTTTTCTGAGCATAGTTGTCAGTTTTGCCCTCTTGCTGTCTTCTGAATTTCACTTTGTATCTCTTGAAGTACCTCTTTGTATCTCTTGAAGTATCTCTTTGTATCTCTTGAAGTATCTCTTTGTCTCTTGTATCCTTGTTCTTGACAGCTTGAACAATCCCCATCCTGCAGAACAGAACCCAAACTCTGAGGCTTGCCACAGAGCTGCAGGACCAGCACTGTTTCTGGGGTGGAAAAGCCCCAATCCAATATTCTTGCCTAGGAAGTCCCATGGGCAGAAGAGCCTGGCAGGCTACAGTCTGTGGAATCGCAAAGAGTCACGCACGCTTAGTGACTAAACAACAATAACAATTCCTTTGTATCACTCTGTACCCTGCACAGGGCTGGGCATGGACAATACAAATGTTCCAACTTCCCCAAGCATGAACTGCAAACAGGATTACCAAAATCATGGCAACAGCAGCATAAACTTGGGTGCTAGACCTTTTCTAAAAGAAAGAGCACAACATAAGAGGTATCAGGTGGTTTCTTCGTGGCTTACATACCCACTAAACTCTTGGTGCCTCCCGAGTTGTTTCTTTCTTTGGGGATTTTTCACCTGAACTTTGGTCTCAGTTCACTTCCTCTTGCCTTTAAGTGTGTGTGCGTGCTAAGTCGCTTCTGCCTTTAAGAGACAGCTCAATCTTCACCTGTTCTGTGGAGGGAACATTCCCTGACTTCTTGAGGTAGAAGCGACTGCTTTCTCCTTTGTGTTCTGCTACTCCTAGTATCAATCACATTTCATAGCACAGGTGGGACAGTATGTAACACTGATGTGTTTGTGTGGGGGTGGGGGTGAGGTGGTGCATTTATAGGGAAGCCTGGGAGAAGTTCATTGCCATCTAGTGGGGAGATGAATCTGTAACACAATATACATCTCACATCATGGCTGTGTAGATTTACGTGACATGTTAAGATATGTAAGTAGGTAGACAGGTAGGTAGGTAGATAGAAGGAAGAAGTTTTCCTTGACCTTCATAGGATTCCTGGCTAGGTCTAAAAATGAAACTGACATATACAAATGAGCAAGAGAAAAGCATACAAATTTATTTAATGTAAGTTTTACATCACATCAGTTCAGTTCAGTTCAGTTCAGTCGCTCAGTCGTGTCCGACTCTTTGCGACCCCATGGATTGCAGCACGCCAGGCCTCCCTGTCTATCACCAACTCCCGGAGTTCACCCAGACTCATGTCCATTGAGTCAGTGATGCCATCCAGCCATCTCATTCTCTGTCGTTCCCTTCTCCTCCTGACCCCAATCCCTCCCAGCATCAGAGTCTTTTCCAATGAGTCAACTCTTGGCATGAGGTGGCCAATATAGAAGTCTTCAAATGGAAATGAAGACTCATGGGAATTCCCTGGCCATTCTGTAGTTAGCACTCTATACTTCCACTGCAGGGAACACAAGTTCCATCCCCAGTCCAGGAACTATGATTCTGCATGCTGTGTGGTGTAGCCAATAAAAAGAAAGAAAGAAAGAAAAGAAATGAAGACCCAGAGAAATAGTTAGGCCTGAGTATTTTTATGCTAGATTTGATGAAGAGAGGATAGTCATGGATGCATATAATAGGTTAGAGAATATGAGGTAATCAAAGTAAACTGGGGAAAACTTAGCAAAGCCAATTTGTTAGGATTCTTCTCCGGGTCCATTTGTCTTTGGAGAAAGAATGCTCCTTCCCTACAGGTAAAGAAAGAGCACCTCTCACAGGAGGTTCTTTGAAAGGTAATAGTGGGGAGAAGGTCAGAGTAACTGTTTTCGAGCTTCTATTGTTTTTTCAAACTCCTTCCATTTAAAATAGTCAATATCCAAGGTGCCATATTTTGAGGAATGAAGTCCCAGACCCCATCATTATTAAAGCATAGTTCAAATTGCCCCACTAGAAACTTTTCAAGATTTAAATAGCTGTTTCTTGAAAAATAAAAAAGAATTTAAAGGTCAAGTTAGTTTGATAAATTCAAGATTAAATAAAGTTAAATTTTTAAATGTATGCTTTAATTTTTCCCTGCAATATTTCTCAAAACTCTTAACGTGTGGATGTGCACTGGGAACCTCCTAAGTGTGAATCCAGTATGCAGCACTTCCTAATCATATGTGCCCACACAATTCCTTCTTTTTTCATGCCCTGTAGAACAAAATGTAGAGTTTGATTTCATGGTTGAGAATAGAGAAAGAAATTAATGTCAGCAAGGATTCATTGCCTACATTTGGATCAGCATGTTAAGTTTCCTCCTCTGCAAAATGGGGATAATACTTGTTTCATATTGCTGCTGGCAAATCAGAGAAGATTTATAAAATGCTTAGGTGTTCTCGGTAGATCTTTGCAATTACGACTATTAACAACAATATATCTGGGATCTGACTATTTATCTTCAGAACCTCAGTGCTTTGCAGAGTCCTGAATCTGCTGAGTTGAGTTCAGACTGTTACACATGGCTCAGCTTCATCTCCCTCCCAATGGCTTCCCTCCTATCTGTATCTTTTGCCCTTTAACAATACTAGAGTCAATCTTAGATAAGTCCCATTGTGGTCCTGTTGCTTCATATCTTCTTGTAAAAAACAAAAATAAGATAAAAGAAGAAATGAGGTTTGAACTAAATAATTTCCAGAGTTCATGTTCTCTAAAATTTTAAGGGATGGGATTTTCCTGGTGGTTCAGAGGTTAGGTCTCAATGCTTTCGCTGCTGTGGTCCCGTGTTCAATTCCTGGTCAGGGAACTAATATCCCACAAGCTTCATGGTGCAGCCAAAAATAAAATAAAAAATAAAATTCTAAGGGAGACCAGAAGTAATTCTCAAGCTGTATCAGGTAGTGCTTTGTTGCTCTTTTGACTGGGTTGATGAGCACAAGTGTCTACACACCACTTTATTTTTTTCAGTTAGGAAGTCCAGTGTAAACTAGGTTACCATCAATATTCTTGATATAAAGGAATTTGATTTCGGTTAATCTTTTACCAGATAATATATCAGTTTTACATAGGACTGTACAGCACTATCAACTAGAATTTCTCTAGAAGTCATTTTCATGCCTCTGCTCCCTGACCTATTTACAGTAAGTGCAGCTGTGGGGTGGTTCTCTATGTAGGATTCAGAAACACTGCCGTTTTTGAAATAAGCCAGATGTTTTCTGTTTCAAAGAAAAAGATCACACCTAGTGAAGTATTTGTTTACAAGCTTCACAATAATACCAGAGATTAGAAGAAAAGTTTCAAGGGACATGGATCACAGAAATCAGCTGAACACTACACTTTTCCAATTTCCTGCGAAGTTACAAAAGAAACACACCAAAGTAGACTTTGTGCGGCTGCGAGGATTTGCAGATTAAGGTTACAGTGACCAACAGATTACAGTGAGAATTACTGTCTGAAGAGAGACAAACTTTATTTGGTTTCTGTACATTTTCCCAAAACACGGCCTGGGATACACATCCGAAGGAGTGGTTTTTAAAACATGTCTTAAAATGAGTGTTTATGGAAACTTCAGGAATACTTTGGGAGTAGGTTTCCTCCAAACAAAACCAAAACCAACACATTTTAAAAATCGAAAGTGAAAATAGGTATAACTTGTTAGTGACTAATCATTGGAGAACCGGGTTTGTTATTCGATCAGTGACTAGACTGAAAGAAAATCATCGTTTGGTAGTTTTCTTCTTCTTTCATTCTTTCTTTCTTTTTTTAAAAGGAAGCAAACTGTTGATCCGCGGGCCATCCATTTGAAAAAGGCTGAAGGCGCTTCCGGACGAGGGAGCCGCAGCCAGGCCCCGAGGGTTCCAGCGACTACCCGCGCCGCCAGCGAGGTTTCCGGGAACCCGGGCGCGGCGCGCGGCCGGCCGAGGCGCGTGAGTGGGCGACCCCTTCCCGCGCTGCCGCTCCTGCTCCTAGTGCGCCCGGCTGGAGAGGCCGCGAGTGGCGGCCAGGCGGGCTCCGCGGGGCCGGGGACCTCCGGGGGGGCTGAGGGTTGGTGGGAACGCCTGGCGGAGAGTCGGGTGTCTTTGGCTCTGCGACCCCATTCCCTGCGCCGCCCTCCCGCGCTGCCCGCTGCCGAGGTCGTGGGGACCACCTAGCCGCCGAGGGGGCGCGCCTGCCCCCTGCCCGCGGGGCTTTCTGCCTGCAGCCCAGGCCTCTGACCCCGTCTCCTTTGCTTTGCTTCATTTAGGAAAGTGAAACTTAAAATGGTTTGTGTTTCCCCACTGTTTCTGTAGTGTCTCTGGAGAAACTTATTAGGAAAACAGATTCCTTAGGGAGATTTAGTCTCTTGGCAGGCGCAGGGTTTGGCAGTCATGCCTGATTTTTCTGAACATACAGGGATTTTATTTAAAGAGACATCCAAAACAGAATGTGGTGTTTCCCTATCTATGCGACACCCATAAGTTAAAAAACAACAGAAGCAATTGTGTCTGTGCATCTCCACCTCCTTTTTCCCTTCCTTTGCCTCATTTCCTTTGTTTTTGCTGCCAGGCATGCGTATGGGAAGATTTGCCTTAGGGAACTAGGTGGTGAACAGGTGGAGGTGATTTGTACTGTTTTTTTCATTTGCTGCCATAATGAATTACCATGGACTCAGTAAAACCTTAAAAGCTACAAATTTATCTTAAAATTATGTATGGGGAATTTCCCTGGCCGTCCTGTGGTTAGACTTTGTGTTTCCATTGCAGAGGTCATGAATTTGATCCCTGGTTGAAGAACTAAGGTCCAACATGCCCTGCAACCTGGCCAGATTACCACACGCATACAAAAAAATTCAGTATAAGTCTGGGTGGCTGTCACTAGGTTAAAATCAAGGTGTTAGCTGCTCTGCCTGCCTTTCTGGAGGCTAATGGTGTGAACCTGTTTTCTCGTCTTTTCTGCTTCTGTAGATTGCTCATCTCCTTTGGCTCAGGAGTGGTGCCCTATCTCCATCCTCAAAACCAGCAGCATTGCATCTCTCTGACTATTCTTCCCTTGTCACATCTCACTCTGATTTTGCCCTTCTGCCTTCCTCTTTCACTTTGAAGAGGGACCCTGGTGATTACATTGTTCCCCACCAATAATCCAGGAGGAGCTTTATACTTTAAAGTCAGCTGTAAATTAGCAACCTTAATTCAGTCTATAACCTTAGTTCTCCTTTGCAGCATAACCCAACATTTTCACAGATTATGGGGATTAGGATGTGGACCTCTTTAAAAGGGCCATTATTTTGCCTACCTTTTGAGTGCATAAAAGGAAAGCTGTTACTATACATCCCATTCATCAAGGAGGGAAAGTATCCAGATACTAGATATGCTGTAACAAGTTCTGGGAATATTAAGTAGTAGACCATTTATATGAGTTAAATGTATTATTGAGAGCTTTTATTACAAGCATTTAAGAATAGACTTAAAAAAGCAGTTAAAGAACGTGGCAGTTTCTGCTTTCTGGAAATGTGATGAGAACATTTCATAGAACACTGCATGCCCCAGGTGTTTGGGGCTGAGCAAATACCTGAGTCAAGATACCAGGCAGTCCTATAAGCATTAAGTGTTTTCAGTATGTGAACTCGTGCTCTGAATGGATACAGGAAGAGGGAATGTAGGCCCTGGCCTCAAGGTCATGACCATCTTGTCATGGAAAATGACAAAAGTACACAAATAAAGCTCCCCAAAAGAGGTAATGGGGAAGAAGTAACATCATTTGGGGGAATCAGAAAAGACTTCAAGAACTTGGTGGAGGAATTTGGGATGGACATTGAAGAACAGTAGGATTTCATTAAGTGGAAATTAAGGTTGGCAGGGGAGGGAGGATGTGACATTGAGGAACGTGAGGGAGAAGAGAAACCCTTAGGTTGTTCAGTGTGGTTAAGGAAGTTGGTCCAGGAGTTGTCTAAATAAGACTCAGTTCAGTTCAGTTCAGTCAGTCAGTAGGGTCCGACTCTTTGCGACCCCATGAATCGCAGCATGCCAGGTCTCCCTGTCCATCACCAACTCCTGGAGTTCACGCAGACTCATGCCCATCAAGTTGGTGATGCCATCCAGTCATCTCCTCCTCTGTCCCCTTCTCTTCCTGCTCCCAATCCTCCCAGCATCAGAGTCTTTTCCAACGAGTCAACTCTTCGAATGAGGTGGCCAACTAAAACTAGTTGGGGTTAAATTGTGTAAGATCTGGGATGAATAGCATTGTAAAGACTGCAGTTGTTGATGCAATAAGAACTACTAATATGTATCTTAAAATTTTTTTTTGAACCCTTTCAAACTTACAGAAAAGTTACGAGTAACAACTTTTCTTTTTCCTGAGTTATTTGAGTGTAGGTTTCATGACCCCTTTAACCTGGAAGTCTTGAGTATTTATTTCCTGTTAAAAAAAAAAAAAAAAAAAAGGTGTTCTGTACCTAACTATAATACAGTGATCAAGATCAGAAAATTAATATGGTATATTAATGCCATCTAATCCTTTGATCTAATTTGAATTTTGCCAGTTGTCCCTATTATATAGTGTATAACAAACAGAGCTAAGAATTATGCATGGTGTTTAGTTACAATGTATCTTTAGCCTTCTGTCTGGGACAGTTTCTCAGTCTTTACTTGGCTTTCGTATGCTTAACACTTTTGAATAGAACAGGCCAGTGTGTTTCCTGTTTCCTCATTCTTAGATTCAGCTTATGCATCTTTGGCAGGAATATCACAGAAGTCTTGCTGTGTTCTTGGTGGGCCTATCATATGTCAGATAATTTTGATGTATCTCATTATTTACTTTGACTACTTCATTATAGTGGCGTCTGCCTGGCTTCTTCACTAAAATTTACTCTTTTCCACTTTGAAATTAATAAGTGTTTTTTGGGGGAAGTATTTCTTTTGTTTGTTTGTTTTTGTTTTACTTTAAGAAGCTTTCTTCATAGTGACCCCCAAACTGGAAACAACCTAATACCCACCACCAGGAGAATGGATAAACCAAGTGTGAACTATCCATGTAAGGAATACTACACAGCAATAAAAAGGAATAAGCTATGAATACATGCAATAACGTGAACAAATCTCCAAAACATGTTGAGTTTAAAACTCATGCTAAATTATTCTAATGTGAAGTTCAAGAACAGGTTGCTCAGTGTAAGGAAACTTTAACACAATTTAAAAATATCATTTCTTGAGTACAAACTATGTCCCTAGCATTCTTTTGGTACTGTTCCAGTATCGTTCTGGATGAAGTAGGGCATACTTTCGAGAACAAAACAAAATCACTGCCCTTGTGGTGCTTATATTCTTGAAAATCAGCTGATATGTTCAATGCAAAAGGCAAGCTGATAGTTACCCCTACTGAAGTTGTTGATCTCCTTCAGGGCTGGTGAGTGCCAGAACTGGTGAGTACTCAAAACGCTTAAGTGATTGAGATTGCACAGGAATTTTTAGCAGTACTTGTGGGTAAATATTTTAAGCTACTTAAATGGTTCTTTTTTCACAAAAATATCAATTTATCTATCTGTTTTAGTACTAAGTGGATTTAATTATTACTGTCATTTATCTCTGTGCTTAGTCAATTCCCAATTTTTTTCAGTAAGAACCCCCTCAAGCTGGACTCTGTTCTTGTGACATATTCTCATAATTCTTTGAGCACTTCTTGCTTTCTGGCATCATAAGATGCTTGTCTTATACTTTTCCTGTCCCAGTTCTAGAAACGGCCATTTCTCTGAATAGCCTTGGTTCCTAGTAGCTGAGAATGGTATTAGAAACCAAATTCTGGATGCTAAATGTGCTCATTGCTATTGTCTTTGTTTCCAGGCTCTTTTAGCAGACAGAACTGGGAAATATCACACATATGCACATTTGTACCTATATTTAAATTTCTGTACTTTCCTATCAATCCATCAGAAATCATGAGATTATACTGATATCTCCAGTTCCATTTTGTAGCATTAATTCTATTTTTTTTCCCTTTCCATATTTACAGTCACCTTCTCTGACAATGAAGAACCTGGCTCCTATTGTCCTCCACATATTTACTTACTTGATAAATCATGTTTATGTACCTTTAGCCACTGGGAGCTCCATGCTCATCTTGTGTATTCCTGCCCTTTTGAGGGCTCCTTTTTGCTCAAAGGAGATCCTTTCATTGGAAAATAGATTCGAAGCCAAGATCTAGGTGCTTCATGACTGCTGCTGCTTTTTTTTCTCTGGTGTTGCTGAAAAATAATTGACATACACCACTGTATAAGTTTCTAGCATGATGGTTTGACTCACACATATTATGAAATGATTACCATATTAGGTTCAGCTAACATCCATCTTGTAATATAGATACAATAAAAAGGAAAGACAGAAAAAAATTTCTCCTTGTGATAAGAACTCAGGATTTACTCTCTTAACAACTTCCTTATGTATCATAGCACTGCTACAGTCATTGTGATGTACATTACATACCTACTACTTATTTATCTTATAACTGAAAGTTTGTAGCTTTTGACCACTTTCCTCCACATTACCTTCCATACCACCCTCTACCTCTGGTAAGGACAAATCTTTTTCTTCTATGAATTTTTTTTTTTTTTAGACTGTATATGTGAGATCATACAATATTTGTCTTTTTCTGTCTGACTTAACATCATGCCTTCAAGGTCCATCAATGTTGTTGCAAATGGTAGAATTTCCTCATTTTTCTATGGCTGAATAACATCACAATGTATATAATCACTATACACACACACACACACACCCCACACACCACAATTTGTTTATCTATTCATTCATCCACTGATGGACACATAGGTTATTTCCATGTCTTGGCTATTGTAAATAATGCTGCAATGAACAGGGGATTCAGAAATCTTTTCAAGTTAGAGTTTTCTTTTCCTTTGGATATATTTCCAGAAGTGAAGTTGTGAAGTTACAAGACCATTTTAAACTAAACAGCTTCTGTGCAGCAAAAGAAACCATAAACAGAGTAAAAAGACAGCCTATAGAATGGAAAAAAATATTTCCAAACCATATATCTGATGCATGTATATGTACAGTGCTTAGTCATGTCAGACTCTTTGCCACCCTTTTGACTGTAGCCCGCCAGCTCCTCCGTGCATGGGATTTTCCAGGCAGGAAAATCCAGTCCATTGGAGTGGGCTGCCATTTCCTTCTCCAAGGGATCTTCTCAATCAGAGCTCAAAAGCGTGTCTCCTGTGTCTCCTGCATTGCAGATGGATTCTTTACCTGCTGAGCCACAGGCAAAGCTGCAGTATATCTGATAGGGTGTTAATATCCAAAATATATAAAGAACTCATGAAACTCAATACCAAAATATCTAATAACTCAATCAAAAACTGGGCAAAAGGACTTAAAAAGACATTTCTCCAAAGAAGATACATGAAGGATCGATAGGAACATGAAAAGATGCTCAACCTTACTAATCACTGTTGCTGCTGCTGCTAAGTCGCTTCAGTCGTGTCCGACTCTGTGCGACCCCATAGATGGCAGCCCACCAGGCTCTGCCGTCCCTGGGATTCCTCAGGAAAGAACACTGGAGTGGGTTGCCATTTCCTTCTCCAATGCATTAAAGTGAAAAGGGAAAGTGAAGTCGCTCAGTCGTGTCCGACTCTTCGCGACCCCATGGACTACAGCCTACCAGGCTCCTCCACCCATGGGATTTTCCAGGCAAGAGTACTGGAGTGGGGTGCCATTGCCTTCTCCTACTAATCACTAGTGCAATGTAAATTGGAATCCCAGTGAGATAACATCTTACATCTATTGGAATGGCCGTCATCAAAAAGACAAGAGTTAACAAATGCTGTGAGGATGTGGAGAAAAGGGAACCCTTGTGCACTCTTGATGTGAATGTAAATTGGTGCATTCACTATGGAAAATAGTTACGAAGAATCCTCAAAAAATTAAAAGTAGAATTACCATATGACCCATTTTTTGGACACTGCTTGGGTTCACACTGAGTAAACTAAGCCATAATTAATTTTTTGCTGATCTTCTGTTGTATTTTTAAAGAGGAATACCTGTCTTTTCCCTTTGTTCTATAGGAATAGTGAGAATTTAGTCAGTTGAAATCTTGGAAGATTCTGTTACTAGACACATTATTAACATGCTTTAAAAACAGTAAAAATAGTTGTGATATTCCTTGTGTCATATTTGATCTGGGACTTCTCCATTTCGGTAAATTCATATGCAGGCAAGAGTTCTTACTCTTTTGATGCCAGTTTGATAAAGCCTATGAGCTTTTCTCAAAAAGTTTTTTAAGTAGTCTAAAACAAAATACAGAGAATTATAAAGGAAACCAATTATATTGAAATATGATTATCAGTTTTATTTAAAAAGCAAATTTTTAATTTAGTAATGTATACCAGTATACTGATACCTTCCCAGGTGGCGCTAGTGGTAAAGAACCTGCTTGCCAGTGCAGGAGACCCAAGAGGCTGGGGTTCGATCCTTAGGTCATGAAGACCTCCTGGAAAAGGGCATGGCAACCCACTCCAGTATTCTTGCCTGGAGAATCCCATGGACAGAGGAGCCTGTTGGGCTAAAGTCCATGGGGTCGCAGAGTCGGACACTGAGCGACTAACACTTTACTTCACTTTCCACTTTACCAGTATATTACAGTTTATTATAAGACTGTATTATTATGGTCATGAGTTTAATAGCTGTCATAATTTTGAAGCGGGGTTAAGCACAAGCAATGTTTCAGGCTATCTGGGAGAGTTAAAATTTTTTATGAAACTATATGCCGTCCTGGTGACGTTTTAAAAATTAATTAATTTGAAAATTAATTAATTTTTGGCTGCACTGGGTCTTCACCGCTCTGAGGGTGTTTCTCTAGGTGTGGTGAGGGAGGGCTGCTCTCTAGTTGCAGTGCTTGGGCTTCTCATTGTGCTGGATTCTCTTGTTGCAGAGCGTGGGCTCTAGGGCACAAGGGCTTCAGTAATTGAGACACATGCCCTGGTGACTTTTGTCACAGGCGCTACAAGTACCATGTGACTTGTTGCCTATATTCATATTTGAAGAGAATGCCGTTTCAATCAGAGATTTTTAGAAATAAATACGAATTTTGTTTCTCATGTTCTAGTGTATGAATTCAGGGGAAGTTTTGTGAAAACCTCTGTTATCATAGAGGAAAGGTGTTTGGAGATATTTTCGCTCCATTACATTCTTGGAGTATAATAAGGAGAATTAAATATTTAAATTAAAGCCTTTGGAAAAAGTCTAGAGGACTGAAATAATAGTCTTTTAAAATGGAATGTCATATCATGATTGAGATGAGAACTACAAAGGAATGTTAATACCTATTATGTTCTATTATGGTATTGAAATGCAAGGGATTTTTAGAACCTTTTAAATATTTATAGATGTGAAAGTTATTTGAAATACAGAATTTGTTTGAATATAGTTCACATGATAATAAAGACTTTGGTGGTAGGGGAAAAGCTATAACAAAGAAGAGATGTTTTATCCATAAAAGGGTAAAAGATATTTTTTCTTCTTGACTTTGTGTGTATGTACCATTTTTGAAGTATTTATTTATTTTAATTGGAGGCTAATTACTTTACAATATTGTAATGGTTTTGCCACATTGGCATGAATCAGCCATGGGTGTGCATGTGTTCCCCATCCTGAACCCCCCTCCCACCTCCCTCCCCATCCCATCCCTCAGGGTCATCCCAGTGCACCAGCCCTGAGCACCCTGCCTCATGCGTCAAATCTGGACTGGCTATCTATTTCACATATGATAATATATATGTTTCAATGCTATTCTCTCAAATCATCCCACCCTCGCCTTCTCCCACAGAGTCCAAAAGTCTATTCTTTACATCTGTGTCTCTTTTGCTGTCTCACATATAGGGTCATTGTTACCATCTTTCTAAATTCCATATATATGCATTAATATACTGTATTGATATTTTCCTTTCTGACTTACTTCACTCTGTATAATAGGCTCCAGTTTCATCCACCTCATTAGAACTAATTAAAATGCATGCTTTTTGATAGTTGAGTGATATTCCATTGTGTAAATGTACCACAGCTTTCTTATCCATTTGTCTGCCGAGGGACATCTAGGTTGCTTCCAAGTCCTGGCTTTTGTAAACAGTGCTGTGGTGAACATTGGGTTACATGTGTCTCTTTCAATTCTGGTTTCCTCGGTGTGTATGCCCAGCGGTGGGATTGCTGGGTCGTATGGCAGTTCTTTTTCCAGTTTTTAAAGACATCTCCACACTGTTCTCCATAGTGGCTGTATTAGTTTGTGAAGTATTTATTTTTTATAATAATTAGGGAATCATGGCAGCTGATGAAGATAACAAAGAACAAGTTCTTAAGGAATGTGAGCAAGCTGAAGAAGTTATGAAAGATAAACAAAACCAGGTAAAAAGGAAAAATTACTGAGTACTATTAAAAATTGACATATCTATTGGTTTTGCAGTGAGGCATGTTTCATATGTCTTTGTCCAACATTAACTTGAATTTGGGAGAATATTAGGGTTTTCAGTTTTTTTTTTTTTTTACTTCTAATATTCAAGACTGACAAGAAGAATCACATTTCTATTCTTTATCTTACACCACTCACATTAACTGCCTTTTTACTTCCTCTCATTTCTTTGACTTGCACCTAGAAGTTAAGAGCTTTGTTAATTATATGATCAGACCCAAGATGGAATGGAGGCTATGCTTTAAACTACCTGAGCTATACTATGGAAAAAAAATCTTTAATTGCCCCAGACTAACATATGTCCACAGTTATGGTACAATTTAAAATTCATGTTGGAGTCACAAATAGCTAGGAACGAGTTGGTAGAGCACTGAGCTAAGATTCAGAAGACATGGGTCTCAATCCTTGCTCTACTATAAACATTTCTGTGACTTTGGTCTAGCATGAAAGGTGGTTTCCTTGTTTGTATGATAGAGATAATAATCCTTGGCAGTGGTAGGAAAATCAGCAGATAATGATGTATCAGTTCAGTTCAGTTCAGTCGCTCAGTTGTGTCCAACTCTTTGTGACCCCATGAATTGCAGCATGCAAGGCCTCCCTGTCCATGACCAACTCCCGGAGTTCACTCAAACTCATGTCTATCAAGTCAGTGATGCCATCCAGCCATCTCCTTCTCTGTCATCCCCTTCTCCTCCTGCCCCCAATCCCTCCCAGCATCAGAGTCTTTTCCAATGAGTCAGTCCTTCGCATGAGGTGGCCAAAGTATTGGAGCTTCAGCTTTAGCATCAGTCCTTCCAAAGAACACCCAGGACTGATCTCCTTTAGAATGGACTGGTTGGATCTCCTTGCAGTCCAAGGGACTCTCAAGAGTCTTCTCCAACACCACAGTTCAAAAGCATCAATTCTTCGGAGCTCAGTTTTCTTCACAGTCCAACTCTCACATCCATACATGACCACTGGAAAAACCATAGCCTTGACTAGATGGACCTTTGTTGGCAAAGGAATGTCTCTGCTTTTGAAAATGCTATCTAGGTTGGTCATAACTTTCCTTCCAAGGAGTAAGCGTCTTTTATTTTCATGGCTGCAATCATCATCTGCAGTGATTTTGGAGCCCAAAAAAATAAAGTCTGACACTGTTTCCACTGTTTCCCCATTTGCCATGAAGTGATGGGACCAGATGCCATGATCTTAGTTTTCTGAGTGTTGAGCTTTAAGCCAACTTTTTCACTCTCCTCTTTCACTTTCATCAAGAGATTTTTTAGTTCCTCTTCACTTTCTGATGTATAACATTGTACAAATGTTTATTCATGTGATCATATTTATTCTGAGACTATCTAATGTCTTTCTTTGCCTTGTTCAGAAAGAGAAATTTTGCTTCTTTAACTCATTTGGAAAAATGAGGTTGGGGCTTTTTAAATTTGGACTATTATTTTATTTTCTTTTTTAGAAATTAATTAGTGAAATTTTAAAGGAAAATATTCAGTTAAAGGAGGAGATCCAAAAACTTGAAGCTGAGTTACAAGAGACCACCAGGACCTCCCAGGTACCCCTTTAATTATTTTTGTATCTCATTTTTAACAGATGCTATTTTTTTTTTTTCTCAGAAAAAGAAATTTAATGATACAGAAGTCATTTCTAAGACATTATGATCATTCATGTCACCACTGTTTTCCAAACTGAAAACACCTCAACTCTCCCTCTATAGTAGAATTAACTTATAAATTGGGGTGTATTCACATAATGGAATACTGCACAGCAATGAAATGAACAGGCAATAACTATATGCAATAATATGGATGAATTTCACAGACACAGTGTTGAGCCAAAAAAGGAAAAAGAGGGCGTACCATATACTTTGACTTAAGTAGAGCACAAAAGCAGAGTGTTAGAAGTTAGTATGGTGCTTACTGTTAGAGGCAGATAGAAACTGGAGGGGAACCCCAGAGGGCTTCTGAGTTGTTGGTCTTGTTCTGATGATTGATCTGGGCGCTGGCCACAGGTGCATGATCCCTCCATGAAATTTCATCTTGCTATATATTTATGCTGGGATTCCCTGGTGGCTCAGATGGTAAAGAGTCTGCCTGCAATGCAGGAGACCTGAGTTCAGTCCCTGGGTCTGCAAGATCCTCTAGAGAAGGAAATGGCAACCTGCTCCAGTATTCTTGCCTGGAGAATCCCACGGACGGAGGAGTCTGGCGGGCTACAGCCCATAGGGTCGCAAAGAGTCAGACATGACTGAGGACTTCATACACTCACTCACTCACACATTTATGCTAATGCATATTTTAATATTCATGTATACATTAATACAACACACACAGCCTCCCAGTGATGGTCATTATCAATCACTTTTGGATCAAATTCTTGGTCTTCTCGCTAGTTTTTTCATTGCTCGCCTCATCCAAGTAATAATTTAAGTGAGTTTCACAGTTTAAAAAAAAATTGGAAGAGTATCTTCACCATTTAAATTCTTTCTTAATTTTTCCTTTGTTTGAATTAGACAGCTCTCACCCCTTTTTTCTTCATCAAAACCCAGATTGTTAAAACACTTACTTTAAAGCATTATTACTTTTTATTTCTGAAGTTCGGGGTAGAATGTTAAATATCAAAAGTGAGGTTTCTTGTGTTTGTGAGGTTTAGAGAAGTCTCTGTTAAGATCCTGCATAATTTTTAGACCGGAGCTAGAATCACTTAATCCTACAACCCAAATGGGCCTTGGGAACCCAGCCAGCTCAGTTGATCCGCTTCACAGAGGACTGAAAACTGGGGTCTGGGGACCATGAGTGCATTGCTCCCTGCCATGGTGCACTTAGCACTAGAAGCAGGCATTCTCACTCTCACTGGGGAAAGCTCTTGACACCTCTGGGTATACTGGATGTTTCTCTGTTATTGGGAAACACTGCCTTTTCACACCGCAGATTGTTTTGAAATCAAACTTATAGTAATCAGAAATTCTACCGAAGTGACACGTCAAATTGTAGAATAAATGTCAGATTAGACCAAATGACTCATTGGCTGTTTCTAATCTCTTCATGATAACACTTTTTCTTGCAACATGTAAAATAACTATGAGAAATAGAAATGAAAACATGTGACTCATTTGTGCATTTATGTGTGACTGTACTGTCTGTTCAGGGCTTCCCTGGCAGCTCAGTAGTAAAGAATCTGCCTACCAATACAGGAGACATGGATTTGGTCCCTGGATCAGGAAGATCCCCTGGAGAAGGAAATGGCAATCTACTCCAGTATTCTTGCTTGGGAAATCCCATGGACAGAGGAGTCTGGCAGGCTATAGTCCAAGGGGTTGCAAAGAGTCAGACATGACTTAGAGACTAAACAACAAAGACCTGTTCATCCTAGTGATTTTCAGCACCTAAGTATAACCACTTAACTTTATCCTCCAGATTTTTTTTTTTTTTTTTTTTTTTTAAAAATCTTGCTAGTGGTGTCCCTTCACATTTTTATAAACCTAAGTTGTGGGAATGGTTAAAAGTTGATGGACAGGTGTTGAGGAAGGGGGAATTTAAATTTGATAAATTTTAAGTCACTGAACTGAATTTAGGAGTTTCTCTTTGGATGACATTACCTGAGTTTGCTGTCAAAATAACTGAACTATGCACCCATGTCTATTTCATACCTCTTTGCAATGAGACCAAAGATATTGTGCAATGATTCCTTTGTGAAACAGCCTATTATTGGCATAGTTGTTTAGAAGATACTTTTCTGTAGGAATGATGTAGGCTTAAGAACCAAACAACATACAATATTGACCAGTTTAAACATTGATTGATTAGAAAAAGTGAGAGACTATATACTTACAATTTCATCTGTGAAATAATAAAGGATCAGCATTTGACTAGATTACAGAGTACTTTTCTGGGAAGAAGCAACTACTAGTGATATTAAATAAGACCACACTCAGTGTTCTGTGGGGTTCTGAAGTCAGTGGAGAATGAATCATTGGATGATGAGCTCACATTATCATTGGAGGGACTTAAGTTACT
Source organism: Cephalophus harveyi (assembly GCA_006410635.1). NCBI lineage: Eukaryota > Metazoa > Chordata > Mammalia > Artiodactyla > Bovidae > Cephalophus > Cephalophus harveyi. Next base: position 300,620 of record SJYT01020219.1, on the reverse strand, counting down.
TCTTGTGTTGATTTTAATCAAACCTTTCTGTTTGAATTAGATTAATGAGGATATTCCTGAAACAAAGATAAAGTTCACATCTGTGGAGAATCCTGAGAGTGACAGCGAGTTTTCAAATGTCTCCTATTCATGTCAAGTGAGCTCAAAAGTCCCTTATGAGCTGCAAAAAGGACAAGCACTTATTACCTTTGAAAAAGAAGAAGGTATGACTAATGTTCAAAAACTTGACCATGTTACCTTTAGAAAGAACTGGGACTTCCAAAGAGTTTTTGTAGATATTTGGCCATCGCTTTAGAATTTTTATATCATTTCGTCTCATCCTCATAGGGGTGCCCTGAGGTAGTTATGATTATCCCCGTTTTACAGACCAGAAAACAAGACTCTGAGATGTTGAGTGATTTGAACATGATCACTAGCACAGAATGTGAGTGCTCTAGAAATCAAACCTGTTGTGATGCCCAATACCAGCATTTTTATACTACTCCTGCTACCTGCAAATGATAATACTAGTAATAATGTTTCAAGGTAGTAAAGCAGAGAGTTCTGACAGACATGATCTCATTTTATACTCACATGACTCTGTAAAAGTAATAAGATAGAGATACTATTTATATCATTAAGAAACCAGATTCTCAGATGTTTAAGTGATTTACCTAAGTGCACAAGGCATGAGAATGAAAAGAGCCCTGGAGTCAAAGGTTTGGAGTGGGACCTGATGTTTGCCATGGTGTGGAACCCTCTTGAGAACTGGGGACACCTTAATGAGAATCTGGCTTTGAATGCCAGCTTTGCCTCTTTTTTTAAAAAAAAAAAAAACAAACCAAAACAGCACTTTATTTATTTATTGACTGCATCGGGTCTTAGTTGTTTCGCTTGGGATCTTTGTTGCGGTGCGTAGGTTTAGTTGCCCCACGGCATGTGGGATCTTAGTTCCCCAGTGGGTGTCCAACCCGTGTCCCCTGCCATTGGAAGGCAGATTCTTCCATTGGAAGAATTCTTCCACTGGACCACCAGAGAAGTCCCAGTATTTTTATTTATTTGTTTGACTGCACCAGGTCTTAGTTGTGGCATATGAGATCTAGTTTTCTGACCGGAACCGACCCTGGGCTCCCTGCATTGGGAACAAAGAGCTGTAGCCACTGGACCGCCAGGGAAGTCCCCAGCTTTGCCTCTTTACAGAAGAGTAGTTTGGGTTGGGTTCTTTATAAATCTCAAGTTTTTGTGGCAGGCCTTGTGACAATGCCTACCTCATGGGGTTGCTTTGAATATTAAATGAGAAGTGTTGAAAAAATACTTAGCACAGTATCTGATACATAATAAACACTTAATAAATGTTAGTTGTCATTATTGCTCCATGTTAGAAATTTTTCAGCTAAGGAAACAAAAGCTTGCTTGCATAAGGTCCATACAGGTGACAAACAGCCGAGCTGAGAACCAAACCCCGAGTACCCTTATACTTTCTACTGGACCATTATTCCGCTGAGCAGGCCACCACCTGGGCCTCTGTTCTTAGGTTTGTCAAGTGATGAGTGGGATCAGATATTCACAAGCCCTTCCAGTGCTCAGCTACTGGGAGTCTATGATTATAACTCATGTATCCTGATGCCTGGTTAGTTACTATAGCCTGAAAATAAATAGAAAGACATTCTGGCAGGGCACTATATGCACACACTCTTTGTCCACCCTGGCTCCACTCCTGTAGCTGCAGATGGAGGATGAGGGCAAGAGCCCTGTTGGCCGTTGGCAGTGGTCACTGGGATATAACTGAAAGATGGAAGTGAGGCTTTGGGAAGTTGGGATCCCGCATAGAGATCACCTGGGGATACTGAGAATAAGATTCTCTTGAGAGATAGCTGTGTCACTGCTTCCGCCCTTGGCATGACTCTGACGTCCCGCTCCTCTGGGACTGCTTTGGGTTCCTGCACAAATCAATGGGAGTTGGCTTTTGACAGTCAGAGTCACAAGGGTTGAAATACAAGTAGTGCCTCTAGGCTGCGTCAGATCACCAGATGCTGGAGGTTTGGGGGGCGAGGGAGAGGTGAGGATTGGGAGGGAAAGGTCATCATCTAAGTATTACTTATAGTTGGCCTTCTCTGTTATTGTTGCCTGTTGTCATTAACAACAACAAAAACGCTATAATTCAAGTTATAGAGTCATATCATGGTACGAGGCATCTGAATTCCCACATGACAACGCCCTGTTTTCTAGCCCTGTTTCTCTCTTTCTCTGGCTGTGGTGTGCTGTCTGGTTGTCATAAACACATGTGAGGTTTACAAGCCCAGGATTGGGCATCTTTTGTCTTCATGACGTATTAGAATAAACAGCTCCAATATCAACAAGTAAAGTGTTATAAACTCTCATGTCACACAGTTTAAAACACACAGTTAAAAAAACACATACCCACATTCATTTTAAACTGACATACAGTTGCTCTTGGATTGCTAATGATTTTTGGCAAAATTATATTACTGAGCCTCTCCTATTTGCACGGATAAATTAGATTTGATAGTTTTGTGGTCAGTATACCAAGGCTATTGACTTTTTAATGAATGATCTCAAGAGCATTTTAGTAAAAGTAGAATTCTTTGTTAAATATGAGCCGCCTTCCAAAAAAAAAATGAAGACTCAATCTTTGGTATTTAAGTCTATGTGGTCTTTAATATGTAATCTTTGGGAAAGACAGAGATAAGAACAAATATTTATTTCTATGGTGCTTGTAACATATTAAGAAGAAGTGAGAAATGATAAAAAGATTAATTGTCAGAATGACACTGACCTACAAAAGTCTTCCCAGCTTACTCAACCTGGAAGAAATTTCTGGCTGTGCTTTAATGTACTGAGGGAATTCGCTGATAATTCTGTCAACAGTGGAAAGGAGGGGTGTTGACTGTACTGAATTTCTAAAGGATCATCAGGCTTATCTCTTAAACTTGAGAATTTCTGCATTGTAAGTTTATGCTGATGTATTTTGGCATTAATATATCCTAGTATGGTGGCAACACCATTATCATTTAGAAATCCTAAGAAAAATATAAAAATAAGATCCCTGAAAATTAAAGAAAATTTGGAGACTTCCCTGGTGGTCCTGTGGTTAAGAACCTGTCTGCCAATGCGGGGGATGCAGCTTTGATCCCTAGTCTGGAAACTAAGATCCCCACATGCCATGGGGCAACTAAGCTGGCACAGCACAGCCACCGAGCCCACACTCTAGAGCCAGTGTGCCACAACTAGAGAGGAAGCCCCACTCGCCGCAACTCAGCATCACCGAAAAGAAACACCACCAAAAAGCACTTTTTTCAAATAAAAAAAAATTAAAGAAAAGTTAATTTCTTTTAACTTTCTTTAACCTCTGCAAACAGGTTTGCAGAGCCTATCGGTGGATTCCAGTGTGTGTTTCCTGGCTGTTAGTGACCTGCTCTCCTTCCCTCCCTCAACATTGAGCTCTGTTGTAAATACATCGCACCAGAGGCCACTGTGATGCCGCTGTCTCCTCACTATCCCGCCCGACTGTGTGACACCGGCTCCCTGTAGACGGGCATCCCCAGATGTACAAACCCTTTCGTGTATTCCTGCCCAAAGCATTGTTTTCCAGGGCCTTCGATCAACATTGGTCTCCCCAGTCTAAGGCTCCCCAGCTCCTCTCCCTTCCCTGTTCAGGGATAGCTCTTGCCTGTCCTCCCTGCCTTGCCTTGGGTGAAGCCTCCATCAGAACTGCCACCCTGGGCCCCTATTCCTGGGCTTAGGTAATGTACCTGGGTCCCCATGTTTCCCCAGGTACAGAACCTCCATTGCTTGAGATTGTTCTTGCCATGGTCCTGCCCGGCCTCATGGGCTGGACCATGTGCAAGATGGTCTTTATTTTTCCCTTTTAAATAAAACACCAGTCAGATACCTTTTTATCCCCATCTTATTCTTCTAGGCTTGGAAGACTCAGAGAAGTCAGGATCTCATCCTTAGGTAGAGGGAGGGGTGGTGGATAGCATCACAAGAAACCAGCCTGAAAATCAGGCTCAGCCAGTCCAAGCACAGGGCCTCCCATCTGGGGAGGGCCCACGTCCCACTCCACATGTCCGGGCACCTGCCCTGGGCTGAGGCCAGGCTGCTCCAGTGGCCTCTTGAGCCCTCACCTGCCATAAAGCAACCCAGGTTCACTACAGCTCATGCACAAAGCCACAGGCTAAGGCCCGTGGAGTTGTTTTTAAGAAGCAGATTTAACCATTTTCATAGTTGGTCCCTGGAGGTATGCAGAGTGCCCGCTTGCCTTTTCTAGACCCACAGCTTATCTTAGTCATTTGTGGTTTCCATGTCACCCTTCATAGAAACAGTCCAGTCCAGCATCCTCAACATTTGCCCTCTTCCAGCTGCCTCATCACAGCACTTCAGCCTCCCTGCTGCCCAGGCACGCCATTTCCAAGGGTAGGGAGGGGCAGTCTCCTGCAGCCCTTCTTCTCTGTGACTGTCTTAGGTGATGCGTAGCCCCCTCCACCTTTTGACCCCACAGCTTCCTATCCCTGTCCAGCTTCAGGGTCCGAAGTCTGGGACCTTCTTTGCTTCTTTGTTATTTATGACCTTGTTTAAAGAAAATAAATATCTCCCAGCCTTAAAAAAAAAAAAAAAGAAAAGTTAAACTATCCAGGATTATTTTTTGTTAAGCCAAATATGTAAAACTGTATTGAAATATTGGAAATTAATACTTCCCAAATTATTTTTCAGTTGCCCAAAATGTGATCAAAATGGCACGCCATCATGTGCAGGTACAGAATGAAAATGTGATGCTCATGGCCAACCCAGTTCCATTAAATTCAGGAGTCAAATTCCAGGTAACATGGTGATCACAGCTTTTTAGAATGCTATTAAGCACGCACACTTCTCATCCATATGCCTGAACATGAAACAATTTCCCAGGTTCATGTAGGAGTGTCTAAAATGAAAATCAGCGTTACTGACATTCCTGATGAACTGCCAGAAAGTCAGATGAGAGACAAGCTAGAGTTGAGTTTCTCTAAGTCTCGCAATGGAGGCGGAGAAGTGGAGTGCGTGGAGTATGACAAGCAGACCCGCAGCGCCCTCATCACCTTTGTGGAAACTGGAGGTATTCTGGCCCTGAGAGAGTTAAACAGTGCTCTAGCGTTTAAATTATGCTCTGCCAGGTCTGAAAATATTTCTTTTTCTACTTCTTTTCTTTGGAATTTATTAGGCAGCATAATAGCAGGGATGTTTTTAACCTTATAAAATGGTAGTGTCCTGAAAATGATTTTCCTGAATACTGTTAAGAATAAGGTTAGAAATAACAAGTCCCCCCGTGTTAGTGCCTTCCTACCGCCTGCCAGGCATGGAGCTGGGTGTTTCATACATGTCTCCTCTGATCCATAGCACAGCTCTGAATGTAGGTGTTACATTCATTTTAATGATGAGGCAGCTAAGACATATGCAAGAGAAGTAGTTTACCCAAGATCACACAGTGGGTGTGTGGCAGAGAAATTTTGCGACTCCATGGACTGTAGCCCGCCAGGCTCCTCTGTCCATGGAATTCTCCAGGCCAGAATACTGGCGTGGTTAGCCTTTCCCTTCTCCAGGGGATCTTCCCAACCCAGGGATTGAACCCCGGTCTCCCGCATTGCAGGCAGATTCTTTACCAGCTGAGTCACAAGGAAAGTCCTACATATGTGTGTGTGTGTATATATATATACATAAAACAAGCTTCCCTAGTGGCTCAGATGGTAAAGAATCTGCCTGCAATGCAGGAGATGGGGTTTCAATCCCTGGGGTGGGAAGATCCCCTGGAGAAGGGAAAGGCTAACCACCCCAGTATTCTTGACTAGAGAATTTCATGGACTATAGAGTCCATGGGGTCACAAAGAGTCGGACACAACTGAGCAACTTTCACTTTCACACATATGTACCTATATGTATGTATATATATATAAAACTGTCTCTTCCATCTCACTTTTTACCATTGACAAGGGCCTCTTAGATGGAGGGAATCGTTTCCAGGAAAAAAAAGGGGGTAATGGAGAGAAGAGCTGTTCCCTTTTTCAGTAGAAATGGACTTTTAAAATCGTCTTAAGGAGGTTTACATTATTATGATTAGAAATAAAAGATTCTCCAACTGCTTCTGTTAATATGTTCAAGTGACTTTCTTTTTTATTCATTTATTTTTAATTGGAGGATAATTGCTTTACAATATTGTGTTGGCTTCAGCCATATAACAATGTGAATCAGCCATAAATATACATATGTCCCCTCCCTCTTGAACCTCCCAGCAATTCCCTACCCCATCCCCGCCAGGCTGTCACAGAGCACCACGCTGAGCTCCCTGTGTTAATACAGCGACTTCCCACTAGCTATCTATTTTACATATCTGTTTTATTTTCAGGGCTGCTGTCTCAATTCCTCCCACCCTCTCCTTCCCCCACTGTGTCCAAAGTCAAATAATTTTCAATAAAAAAAGTCTCTTGCTCTGGTTAGTTCTTAGGGCTTCTCCTGGGTTTATTACATATGATAGAAATCCAACCACACAATTAAAAGCCATTGCCTGATTAGGTTTTTTCATAATAAAAAAGACATGTTTTTTTTAAAGAAAATTGAAATAATAAAGGACATTAATTTAATAAAAATTGAGACATTTCCTTAAATTTCCAAACTCCCTTTGTCCTGTTATGTAGTTATGTTTAGGTGAATGCTTTTCAAAATCTTTCTGGGATTGCTAGGTAATATGGTAATTCTATATTTAATGTTTGAGGAACCGCCATACTGCTTTCCACAGTGACTGCACCATTGCATTCCTACCAGCAATGTATCAGGGTACCAATTCCTCCACGTTGTCCCCAGCAAGGGTCTGCACTCTTAATTGCTGTACCACATTATTGATTCCAGGTGGACTGGTGAGAGGAGAAAAGAAGGGATCAGATATTCTTAAGAACTGTTTCTGTTAAACTTTAGGCAATCTTGACACATTAGCTGTTTCCCTTCTAGGAGAAAAATGCTTCTAAAAATAATTCTGATTATTTTTTATATTGGAGAAAACCGATGAATTCTTTTTTTAATTTGCATTCATGTTTTCTGGATGACATTCAGCACCCCTCCACCTTTGATTAACACCCTTACAGAGGTTTATTGAATGTCATGTATCAGTTACAGTAATTTTATATATATCATAGTAATATAGTAATTTTCTATAAATCTCTCACATAAAGATAGGGAGAGAGTATTCTAATCATATTTTTCATGTGTACTTCTTGAAAGATTGGGAAATACTGGGTTTTGTTGGGGTGGCTGGGTTACTTTTTGCAGACGGTTATCCCATTTTATTTCACTCAAGGTGGGTCTATCTGAGGCCTTTGTAACACACTGTCCATTGACTGACTAATAGTGTAAGACAGATGGAGCTATCTAAGTCTCATTATCATTTGGTCTTATGTTTTTCAAAACTATGTGCTGTGAATTGTTTAAAAGCGAATTTCAGTCCAGTTCAGTTGCTCAGTCGTGTCCGACTCTCTGCAACCCCATGAGTCGCAGCATGCCAGGCCTCCCTGTCCATCACCAACTCCCTGAGTTTACCCAAACTCACGTCCATCGAGTGGGTGATGCCATCCTCTGCCGTCCCCTTCTCCTCCTGCCAGAGTTTCTTAAAAATTAGTCATTCAAGTCACTGTTTGCTTTGACATTCTGTTTGAAGGAAGTTTTACCTTTGGCTAAAAATGTTTATGATAAAGAAGAAAATGTCTATAATAAAGAAGAAAATAATTTTTAAAAATTTATTTCTAGTTGCTGACAAGATTTTGAAAATGAAAGACTATCCTCTTTATATAAATCAAAACTGCCATAGAGTTACGGTTTCTCCATACACAGAAACACACTTGAAAAGGTTTCAGGTAAAGTCATCTCTTTTTTTTTCATTTTGGAAGCTAATTTCTTGACTCCCCACCCCCACAAAAATAAAAAGTTGTGATTCTGTTTTCATTTGAATCTTATTAATGAGGGATATCAAAATAGTCTCTTCATATCTACTTGGTACAGAATGAATTTTTCTATTTTAAGAATGTTTTTTAATGTAAAACTGTACCTTATTTAATTGACTGTGGCATATTTTTATATGTGGAAACATAACTACATTTTTCTCATATATCTACTATCATTGTGCATTAAAAATGGTTTTCCCTTCTTATTTTCTCTGAATTCATTATCTTTACTCCAAACTTGCTGCTTTTTTCTGTTTCTAAAAGAAAGATCATCTTTTCTGTTCCTGAAAGGTCATCATGATCTACCTAGTCTACCATCCTGAAAACTAGAACTCATGCCTAACTCTTGGTTTAGCTTCACCTCCAACATCCATTTAATCACTCAATTTTTTCACTTCCACTTCTCACTACTTCTCTAACTGGTTTCTCTGCCCATAGAGTTGCTTTCCTTTCCTCCACTTGTCATAATTCTGCTAGAGTTATCTTTCTGAAACTCACGTGTAACTCTGATATTCTCTTCCTTGAAAAATCTTCCTGAGGCTCCTTGTCTCTCTTAGGATAATGTCCAAAATATTGAGCAGAGCTTATAAAATGTAAAGTTTTGCAATTCAAAGTTCTTAGAAAATTGCTATTTATCTTTTATTTTTCTATTTTCCTCCTTAGGTATTTTCAGGAGTATCTAAGAGGACAGTGCTTCTGACTGGATTGAAAGACCTTCAGATGACAGATGAAGAAGTTGTAGAGGATTTCATTAGCATTCACTTTCAGAGGGAGAAGAATGGAGGTGGAGAAGTCGAGGTGGTCAAATGTTCCCTCGGGCAGCCTCACACAGCATACTTTGAAGAAGACTCATGGAATCCTATGAAAGCTGGAGCTTCTTAACCCATCTTCCTGTCAGTGCTTGACAAAAATGAATGTCCCTTTCCTTAAAAAAAAAACTGAAAAATGTAATTGTTTAGTATTTGTTTGTTCTTAGATACAAAATATATTTCTGTGATTTTAAGTTCTTTGTTTCCAACTGTGCTGCGTGTTTACCAATGCAGTAACTGTATTAAAGCAGTTTTGTTCATAAATTCTGTGGCCGGATGCCATGTCTGTTGAAAATCATCCTGCCTGGTGGGCTCCTCTGTCATAGTCTTGGGAGCTCCAGTCTGTTTTGGCTCTAGGTCCACCAGCTTGCAGACTTGACTCTTAACATTTCCCCAAAGACATGTTGCATTTAGCAGTTTGTAATTTCTGTAGACTTTACTGACTTCTCAAGGAGCTTCAAGAGCAATACTTATCCACTTTGCCCAGCATTTCATCCCACAGCCCCAAAGTCTTTCTCAGAGCTGAGTGTGGTCTTTCTCTTGAACTTTCACCCAGAATGCCAAGTGTCCCCTGATTCCTTTCAAGACATCTCCCCTCCAAATTGAACTTGTAAATACTGGAATGTTCTTTTACACTTATAATGTAAGGAGTCAGTTTAATGGATTGAAAACCCTTGGAATAAACTTAGTGACTCATCACACATCTTGGGAGATGCTGGGAATGAATGTCTGCACCATACCTACCGGTTAGGGGCTTAAAATTTAGCTGGAGAGAGACTGAGTTTATTATCATCACGCTGTTTTTAACCTGCAGAAATTAAATGGGAAAATTCAAGGTTCCTATCGAAGAAGGTAAAATTTGCTTTGGTAAAGAATATTTGGACAGCTTTAATCCTAATATTTTTCATGAAGAGCCAACAGCAGAATTAAATTCATATTAAAATGATGGCAGAAATGAAATGCTTTTAGAAAAGATTATAAACCTATCCAATGCTGCCTGCCATCTAAAATAAATAAAAGGGAAAACTAAAGAAAAAAAATATTGGTTTTGCTTCTGATATTTTATTTTTAGGTTTTAAAGTTGTTACTGTGTGTGTGCTCAGTCATGTTTGACTCTTTTGTGACCCTATGAACTGTAGTCTGCCAGGCTCCTCTGACCATGGAATTTTCCAGGCAAGAATACTGCAGTGGGTTGCCATTTCCTCCTCCAGGGGATCTTCCTGACCCAAGGATCGAACCTGTGTCTCCTGCATTGCAGGTGGATCCCTTACCGCTGAGCCATTGGAGAAGCCCTTAAAGTTGTTATAGTAGCATCAGAAATATTCATTGCTCTCATATTTCTCTTTGCAATAAGAAATGGTACCTAAAAACTGGGCAGTTTATGATAAATCTTTGTGTTCACCATTTTAGGGGAAAAAAGATCTCTCATTTTGTCAGTTGTTCTTTGGAAATAGTAAGATTAGTTCAAGCTTCCCAAAATATTAAGAAGAAGAATTTAAAGAACCTCATTTAATTTTGATTGACACAGTCTCATAGCACAGAAGGTGTCATTTTGAATCTATAGCAGAATGCCAATCAGAAATAAAATTTTCATAATATTTACAACAAAGTTGGACACTGTCACTTTTGCTCCTCTGGGGGCCTTCTTCGGGCAGTACAATGGATAATTTCATTTTATTTTAAATTTTCACAATGGTTTTGATATGTTACTTATTCTAGAAAATTATACTTTTCCTTTGGGTTCTTTCACCATTTCACCTAGTGTGATCTGACTGAAACTCAGAAATCAAGCATTGACGTTCCTGCTTATTTCCAGAGTTTTAGAGATTTTACAAGAGGAAGGTTTTCTTTAAAAATTTACCAAAAAATACTGTATTGACTATTTAATATATTGCATATAATGTTAAGAACCCTTCAATTGTGCATCCAGGGTGAGCTAGCACCACTTATTAATGTGTGAAAAGATTTTGTCAATATATTCAGGAAAAGACAGATATGTGAAGGTACATGTGCATTTTGCTGTTTGTAGACCTATCAGTCAGGAGAGGCTAGGTCATACTCAGATAATACGACCTTCCAAGTCTTAGAGATCTAGCAGAATAAAAGTATAATTCTCACTCAGGCTAAACATCCAGCAGAGATTGGTAAGGGACGCTGTCCTGATCACTTCAGGCCGCATCTTGAGGCATGCTTCCAGAATCATCAAGGTGGGGAAACCGAAGTCTGGAAAGTCTTGCATCAGAAATTAATTAAATGCTGTGACCCGAAAGTGACCTGTGTTATTTCCTCTCATATCTCACTGGCCAGGAAGTCACATGGCCTCACTGAAACATAAGGGGACTAGAAAATTCTGTCTTATAAAAATGAGAAGAACCAGATATAGCTGAGCCCAGAATACTAATAAGGGTAGTCTGTACTGTCCTACTGGTTATCAATATTTGGATCACTCCTCTTCACACACAAAATACACTTACCCCATCTCCAAGGTAAAAAATCCTCAAATTTCACCCAATCATAACATCAACCGCAGGGTGCAAAAACTCTTGGTGATATGTGGAAATTTCTATATCAAGTCTGAGAGACCCCCCTCCCCCATAGACAGTAGTAGGACCAGAATGAGATAACTGCTCTCTTGCATTTGGAAAAGGAAAGCATGGGAGGCACAAAGCTATCACTGGGCCAGAGCCATTGTGAAATCCTATGGAGTTTTTGATGCAGCTGTGACTCCCTGGAAATTTGTCTTTTGCTCATTGTTCTCATAGGTCCTGGACCGCCTTCTTTTTCCATTATTCTCCTGGGCCATATCTAGAATGAACATTCATAACATATTTTTCTTGGAGGCTGAAAAGATTCCTCACTTGGTACACTTTCTATGATAAATGTTTGGGACCAAGTTTTTAAAGGTTTGAACAGTCACAGTTTCTTTACTTGGGCCAGTGGCTGGTTAGCTGGTATATTTAAAAAACTTAATAGGCTTTTTCTCTATTAAAATAGACTAAAGTCTGGTCAGCTTACATATACTAATAGCCTTACCTTTAGTTTTGTTTTCTAGACTTCTGTTTTTAGCTGTGCTCAATTGTGTCTGACTCTTTGACACCCGCTCTGTCCATGGGGATTCTCCAGACAAGAATATTGGAGTGGGTTGCCATGCCCTCCTCCAGGGAATCTTCCCAACCCAGGGGTTGGAACTCAGGTCTCCCTCATTGCAGGCAGATTCTATACTGTCTGAGCCACCAGGGAAGGCCAAGAATATTGGAGTGTATAGCCTATACATTCCTTCCAGAAGGAAGCCTATTCCCTTCTGCAGGGGAACTTTCTGACCCAGGAAGCGAAACAGGGTCTCCCGCATTGCAGGCAGATTCTTTACCAGCTGAGCTACAAAGGACGCCCTCTCTTTTTAGAGTAGCTATAATTCTCTGCTTTTTTGGCTCCCTTCTTCTCTCCCTGTCTTCACTTGATTTGAGTCTATCAGGCCACTTATAGTTTCTTTTCCCTGAATTAGTTTGTCTAATTGAAAATGTTTATTGAATTCCACAACCTTAATTGCCATTTTTACTCTGAGGGACCTTAACTTGTTCAGATTTAAACCTTGATTTGATCACTGATTTTATCCTTGCAGAAGATCTAATCAGCCTTTTTTACTCAAAGGTCTTTTCAGTTTTATCATTTAAGAATGAAAAGGATTTTATGTCCAACTCTGCAAGTTCCCATAGTTTTGGATTTTACTCCCCATTTTTCTGGCTTTCAAACTGGCCAATTCTTTGTTAAGCTCATTTCTTTCTTACACTACTTTGTTAAACTCACTGAGACATATGCTACTAATTCTGGTTTTCACACTATCTTAAAAATAAACACAAACAACTGCAAGCTAATAGGTACATTATCTGCCTTCAAAGCTATCATGTGTGATGGTTTTACCAAATGTTTTCCCACTACATAAAATGGATTACCATCCTAATCTCTAGGACTCTGAGCCAAAGCCAAGTGTTTTAGATTGTTTTGTGGATTGTCTTTTTCTTTCTTCTTTTTTTCTCTACAAGATCCTTTGGAGGAGGAAATGTCAATCCAATCCAATATTCTTGCCTGGAAAATCCCATGGACAGAGAAGCCTGTTGGGCTACAGTCCATGGGGCTGCAAAGAGTAGGACACGACTGAATAATCGAGCGCGTGCACGCACACACACACACACACATATACAGCAATACTCTACTTCAGAATGCCAATTTCTGTGTTAATTGTGTTAGAATATGTGATGTTAATGTGATAAATTATCTCTTAAGTTTTAGAGACCTAAAACAACAAAAGTTCACTTACTGTTCATGCTACATGTCCATGATGGGTCATCAAGAGGAATGCCCATGGTAGACACTCAGTGACCACCAGCTTTATTGCCGGATGCAATGCCAGAGAAAAAGAGTTTTGAAGAGTCTCGAACTGACAATGAAATTCTTAGTCCAAATATGTTCCTTCCATTCACAACTGAACTACAGCTACATATATGGCTCCACCCAACTGTAAAGGAATTTGGATATTCAGTCCCATCATATGCTTGGAAAGACAGAAAGCCAAAACTGTATGCTGCTGCTGCTGCTAAGTCGCTTCAGTCGTGTCCGACTCTGTGCAACCCCATAGATGGCAGCCCACCAGGCTCCCCCGTCCCTGGGCTTCTCCAGGCAAGAATACTGGAGAGTGAATAGCATTAATGATATCTAGTTGATACTTAAAAGAAAAGGATGCTTATTCTTGAAAAATACACAAAGTATAATGAAGATGATAAAAATCATTAACAATTTACCCTCATGGATAATGGAAAATATTTTTATGTCCTCTTTTCTAGTTTTTCATTTTTTAATCATGTTACATTTAATCTTATGAATATATCCTAGGCTATTATTTCCCCAATTGTTTGACATTAAGATTGTTTCCATTTTTTTCACACTTAGAAGTGGTAAGTTGTACATAAATCCTTGTATATCTCGTTACACAATATCTGCATTGCTGACCTTATTTCAAGGTGATACTTGTTAGGTTGATATGTTGTGGATCTTAACTTATGGCTTTTAAGTTAACTTTTAAGGATCTTAACTTATGGCTACAATTGCTTTCTGAAAGGTAGCCATCAGTCTATACTTGTATAAATTGTGCAATGAAGGACTATCCCACTGCTGCATTTCAGCACTGACTGCTACACCTTTAAAAATAACATTTTTTCCATCCTATCTTTGGAAATCTTTACAATGAATACCACATCTTAAGAAGATAAGTAATTATCAAGATACAGGTGACATATCTAGTAATAGGCTTTGTTTTTGTTTTTCTGGTATCACAGATTAAAAACATTCAGAAAAATGTCAGCCAACTTGATTTTACTTAGGCTGTGAGAGGGAAAAAAGTGTACTGAGATAGGTGGCTTTCTAACTGGGCCTATAAGAGGTTAAATGTTTTTCTTTTGGATGTAGTTTTAGTAATAAACTGCCAGGATTATTTTGGCCACATTTGGAGTCATGCGTCCTCAGAGACAGTCTGGCACAGTGTGGGAGAAACAAGTTTTCCTTAAGCCTTTTAGGGTGCCTGGCTGGATATGGAAATTAAATTGACAAAGACAGATTAAAAGAAGAAAAGTATACACATTTATTTAGTATCAGTTTTATGTGACATGGGAACCTTCATAAGGAAATTAAGACCAGAAGAAATGGTTACACCTGAGTGTCTCCTTGCTAGAGCTGAAGAGTGATGTTGTAGAAGGAGGGCAATGATAGGATAGAGAGTATCAGCTAAGTGTGCTTCCCCACTGGCTCAGCAGTAAAGAACCTGCCTGCCAGTGTAGGAGACAAGGGTTCAGTCCCTGGGTGGGGAAGATCCCTTAGAGAAGGAATGGCAATGCACTCCAGTATTCTTGCCTGGAAAATCCCATAAACGGAGGAGCCTGGCAGGCTAAGTCCATGGGGTCATAAAGAGTCAGACAGGACTTAACAACTAAACAACATCAGCTAAGTATAGTAAAAGGAGGGGAGCTTCAGTTCAGTCCAGTCGCTCAGTTGTGTCCAACTCTTTGCAACCCCATGAACCGCAGCATGCCAGGCCTCCCTGTCCATCACCAATTGCCCGAGTTGACCCAAACCCATGTCCACTGAGTCGGTCATGCCATCCAACCATCTCATCCTCTGTCGTTCCCTTCTCCTCCTGCCCTCAATCTTTCCCAGCTTAGTGAAGCCTATTCACTCAGATTCCTCTCTGTATCTCTCTGTCTCTAGAGATCAGGATGTTCCTTTCCCGGGGGTACAGGGAGAGCATCTCTCACATGAGACTTTTATGACCTGCTTTGGGAGAAGTTCAGTAAGTACTTCTAGTACTTCCTATTTCCTTCAATTTGGAATATTCAATATGCCAAGGAGTCATTTTGCGGTGTAGTGTATGCAGAATGCTATAAGCACATATAAGTTGGAATAGTTGGCACATACAATGTTAAGGGTCAGTCTAGGCCAGGTTAGAACTCTGAATTAGGCCAGGTTTGATTCCACAGGTGAGTTAGCCCTGCATTGTTGACTCTATTCTGAGATCTCTCATTATTCCCTGGAGAGGAGGGATCCCAACTTGGATTATGCTGTTCATGTCCATCTACAGTTAATCTTTGTTTCCGCCTCCAGCCCAAGGCACTGCTTTTCTACTTTCTCTCTTCACATAGTTGTCTTTTCTGGTCAAGTGTGGCATTATGTGTCTAGTGTTTTTGTACTTAGCAGGATTTTTTTGAGCTTCATCCTTGTTATAGCATGTATCAGTATTTCATTCCTTTTTATTTCCAAGTAGTATTACCTTGTGTGTATATATATATATCAACATAATGCATTTTATTTATCTATTAAGCAATTGATGACCATTTGGGTTATTTCTGCTTCTTGGCTATTATGTATAATGTTATGAATTTTTGCTTGTAAGTGTTTGCATGTTTTAATTTCTCTTGGGGGACTATTCAGGAGTGAATTTTCTTGGTCACATGGTAAATTTATGCTTAACTTTTGAAAAACTGGTCAACTATATTAAAAGATGGCTGTAACATTTTACTTCCTCACCAGCAATGCATGAGAGTTCTCATTTCTCCACATTCTTAACATTTGCTGTTATCTATCTTTTTGATTACAGTCAGTATGGAGTGACATTTCATCGTTTTAATTTGTGTTTCTTTAATGACTAATGATGTTGAGCACATTTTCATGTGAATATTAGTCATTCATGTATCTTCTTTAACAAAATGTTTATTCAATTTTTGTCCGTTTTAAAGTGGGTTATTTTTGAGTTGTAAGAGTTCTTTGTGTATTCTGAACACAAATCCCTTACCAGATGTGTGATTTGCAGATATTTTCATGGTGTTCTTTTATTCTAGTGTCTTCGATATATTAGTCAGAGTATGCTAGGTGATATTGCTGAAAAAAGGCTCAGTGGTTTTAAACATCAAAGTTATTTCATAATCATGTAAATTTTGTTATGGGTTCAGGCAACTCCCTCTTGCAGCTGTGTTCTATGTGTTGGCTCACTGACACATGTTCCTTTCAATACATGCTTCTATGAGCACCAAGGCAAAGAGAGCATTGGCGGCTCTTGGGCTAAAGCAGTGAAATTCTCCCATCCAAATATGATACATATCAATTCTCCCTACATTTCTTGGCTGAATGAATCATATGACCATGCGGGCCGGCGCACTACGCGCGGTCGGCTGCGAGAGCCGGGCCGGCGCACTACGCGCGGTCGGCTGCGAGAGCCGGGCCGGCGCACTACGCGCGGTCGGCTGCGAGAGCCGGGCCGGCGCACTACGCGCGGTCGGCTGCGAGAGCCGGGCCGGCGCACTACGCGCGGTCGGCTGCGAGAGCCGGGCCGGCGCACTACGCGCGGTCGGCTGCGAGAGCCGGGCCGGCGCACTACGCGCGGTCGGCTGCGAGAGCCGGGCCGGCGCACTACGCGCGGTCGGCTGCGAGAGCCGGGCCGGCGCACTACGCGCGGTCGGCTGCGAGAGCCGGGCCGGCGCACTACGCGCGGTCGG
>SJYT01020219.1:241782-278418 GCA_006410635.1 Cephalophus harveyi | reverse complement strand
GAACTGAACTGAGCATCAAAGGGAGAAGGCCAGTCCCTCCACATGAAATTGAATTGAGGACAAGCAGAATATTGGCGAGCAGTACTACTGTTAGGGAAACCATTGAGCAAAACTGCCCACCCTGGCCAGGCCTGATAGTAGGCACTTGGTTGAGTTATCGTAAGTAACAAGCTACTACCCACCGGAAGAATTCAAGAAAGGCCAAAAGGAGAGAGGAGATGCCAGCCCATATGTCCTACCAATCTCCCAGAATCCTTCTTGCTGGATTTCATCTTGGCTGAGCAATGCACAGCACACCAGGAAGGACCCTGAGTCAGAATGATTGGCCACAGAGCCTGGAAACTAATCCCATTACCATAAAACCTGAGCCTGTCAGCCACATGGCAGCGCGATTCTCCTGGATTCCCTTACCCTCTCGCTTTCCACCCCACTGCCCCTTCCCCCCAAAATCTCTTGTTCTGCCAGCACGTGTGTCTCCTCGGACAGTTCATTTCTGAGTGTTAGACAAAAGCCCACTCTCCTGCCCTGAAGCGGTCCCCCTTCCTACTACCCTACTGTGTATTGTGTTGGTGCAGGTGACGGGTTAAGAAAAAAGAAACGGAGGTATGAAGATAGTTTTAGAAAGAGGTGAGTGTTATTAAGGTGGAATAATAACTGGGGGGACAAATTTGGACTTGGTGATCAGAGTCTCTGAAGAGGGCTCATTTGAGCTAAGTGAAGTGAAGTGAAGTGAAGTTGCTCAGTCGTGTCCGACTCTTTGCGACCCCGTGGACTGTAGCCCACCAGGCTCCTCTGTCCATGGGATTCTCCAGGCAAGAATACTGGAGTAGGTTGCCATTTCCTTCTCCAGGGGATCTTCCCAACCCTGGGATCGAACCCGGGTCTCCTGCATTGCAGGCAGACGCTTTATCCTCTGAGCCACCAGGGAAGGCCTCAACAAAAGCAGTGAGGCAGTTAAGTGAGTATCAGGGAGGAGCCAACAAGGCCAAGAAGTAGAAGCAGGGCCAGGGAAACCCCCCTTGGAGGGGCTGTAAATCTTATTCAAAGTGCAATGGAAAACAATGAGGTGTTGAACAGTGATCAAACCTGATGTACATTTAAAAACTATCTTACTGGGTGTGGTATCCAGAATGAATTGAAGGGGAACAAGGTGAAAGGCTGGGTTGATTTGGGTGGTAGAAATAAAGTTGGAGAGTGTGCAGTTAATGGAACGTACTAACCCAGCTGGGAAAAGAGGGATTAAGGAAGACAAGCGAGTCTTGAATTTAAGCTCCTTGCTGGGTGCTAGTGCAGTTTACCAAGAGGGAAGAATGGGGGGAAGTTCTCATTAAATTTTACATGCTTATCGGACATTAGAGTGGGTTTTTAAGTGTAGGGATCTGAATATAAAATATAAGTTGGGGAATTACACATAGATTTACCTCACTGTTTTAAAATCTTCATAGCCATAGGCCTGGCTCATTAAATATGCCATTGGCCATATAATAAATAGTTATATTCTTGGTTAAACTGGGTGGATTCGTGTCTGAAAAAAAAATTGTATTTCAAGCAATGCACAGTTAAAATTTCTGTACAATATCTTAGTTATTCTTGTGCACTGTAACTTCAGTTCAGTTCTGAAAATGGAGTTGCTAATTCTAAGGATTTATGCATTTTAACTTTTTTTTTTTTAATTTTGCACTTTACATTTTTGAGAGGGGCCAAAATCCTTAAAATGTTTATTCTACAGTTGCAGCAACACTGATGCTTCCCCACACTGGCCAACAATGGGTATTACCAACACTTTTTAATTTTTGCCAATCTAATCCTCAGAGAAAGGGATCCTGTTCTGATATCAGCTTGTATTTCTTAGTCGTGGAACTGGATTTCTGCATACTAGTCAGCCACCTGCTTTTCTTACTCATGCTCTCTTTGACTCTGAAGCTATGTATATAGATCCCCTGTGTCCCAGTAGGTGTCTGGCTGAGGAATCTGAGCACAGGGTGGACAGGGTGGTGAGCTCTTTTTTGGCAGGGACAGTGAGCCGTCCATCCTGTGCCCTGCGCACCTGGCTACTGGCCCTGGGTAGGTGACAAGAGGAGAAACAAGCACGGCGTGGTGGAACAGGGCTAGGGAGATAATGAGCGCGTAAAGAAGGGTCCTTCCGATTCTCCTGCGCACAGGACACAGCCGCGGGGAAAATCCCCGCACTCCCACCGGGGAATCCTCTGGCCTCTCTCCAGCTTGGTTTCAAAAGTTGCAAAGCTAGCGGGGGCGTCCTGACAGCCGCTGTCCCAGGTCGCTGCTCCCCTCCCGAGGCCTCCAGGCCGCAGAACCGCGGGGTGGGGTGGAGGGGCGGTCTCCAAGAGAGCGGGAACAGAAAACCGAAACCAAAACTTGTCCGCCCGCCCAGGCTCCCCCAGCCCTGGGCCCCGCCGGCCGCCGAAGGCGAGTCTCTCCTCCGCCATGGCAAGTGGCTTTTGTTTTGGGTTTTGCAGGGCGGAGTGGTCCCCGTGCCGTCATCCGGTCCCCCAAGATCCGGAGGACGGGCGTGAGTGAGGGGTGACCGGGGGAGGCGCGAGGAGGGACCCCAGAGGCAAACCCAGCCCGGCCTTTCCGCACGCGCCGGGGTGGCAGTCGGCGGTGCGGGCAGCTCCGAAGGCGCGCAGCGCCGCGGCCGCCTCCCGCAGCGAGCGCCCGGCTGGCCGGGACGGTCGAGGAGTGGCAGTGCTGGGGCGAACTGTTGTCCTCCCACGCTTTGGGGAACGGGAGCGCAGAGAATTGCCCAGAAGTGGAGGCCACCGTTTCCTTTGTTAAAGGGCCAGCCCGAAGGGTTGGAGCCAAGGACACAAGTTGGGAAAGCAGCCTGGTGTCTTAGCGGGAATTCTTTTATCTTGTGGCCTTCGTTCTTTCTCTAGACACAAAGGGCTTTGTGTTGTCACCATCTTTGATGCCTCTCAAGAATTGTTAGCAAATTTAAGATTACACTTCCGTGTTCTTTCCATCGGGTGGGGAAAATCCCCTGGAGGGGGACATGGCAACCCACTCCAGTGTTCTCGCCTGGGAAATCCCACAGACAGAAAGGAGCCTGGAGGTCTACAGTCCAGGGGGGTCCCCAGAGCGGGACAAGACAGAGCGAGCAAGCAGGCAGGCTCCTTTTTTCCATCAAGCGCCCGAAAACAGTGGCAGGGGCCTTCCATTTCACGTGAGAAACGCCAAAGCAGTTGTGAGTTTCAAGTGTGATTTTGTTTACCGGGGGCGGTAAAGGCAACGTGAATGAAACCAATTTTAAGAAAAGGAATGTAAGTAAACGAAGGGACGGGGGAGCCTAGTGGGCTGCTGTCTCTGGGGTCGCAGAGTCGGACACGACTGAAGCGACTTAGCAGCAGCAGCAGCAGTGCTTTCCTTACAAAAATAATTTCAGTTTTTCTTTATATCTTTTTGCTTTCTGATAGGATGGTCAAAAGTCTCTTAAAACGTTATCACTGATACAGGGAAAATGCCATCACCTTGATACCTCCTGGTCAGAATGTTGCTCTTATTTAAAAAAAAATTGTATCTCCTTGTGACAACTGTTGAAAGGGCTATCTCCAAGACCTCTCATTTTCTTCTTAATGGTGGATGGAAGAGATGAATAGCGGTCTGTTGATTTCAAAGATAAATTTTAGACATTTGAATAAAGAAATATGACACTAGTATTGCTGAAGGTAGTGGCTAAGAAGTAAGATTCTCTGAATTTAAATTGATTGAAAGGTTTTCTTTGATAAGGACAAAAAGGATGCTTATTCATTAGCCACTTTAACCACGGACTGTTAGAGCCAGATGCATAGTAAGTCAAGACAAATCTTGTATGAAACAAGATTCCCTGAATGTCTGAATAGTCTGCCATTTTTTTTTTTTCCTCTTCCAGAACTATTTTGAGATAATTACATCTTACACTTGGGGCTAGGATGCAGGAACACATTTTTATATTTTTTCCTGTCTCCTATGCAATCTAGTTGTCCCCAAATATTTTAAGAAACTGTTTTGCTCCATTGAAAGTACCTAACATAACAGAGAGTCAATTAAGAATTTCCCTTTTAGGAAACATGAAGGACCTTTGCTTTCTTTGTCTCAACAGAAGCTATCTGCATCCTCCACTCCTCTGTCCCTTTGTTTTGCTGTGAACTCTGTTTGCATTTTTAATTAAATTTGACCATTAATTAAAATTTGACCTCAGCCATCAAGGTCTCTCTTTCATGAAGCCTTCTTTGACTGTGTTAGCCAGCGTTAATCTTGCTTCCTAATTCTGAATGGCTTCTATTGTGTGTTTTAGCATTTTCTTGTGAATGGTCTTGTATCCTTCTCACATTTTCGGTTGTTGGTCTGTTCTTGTAAAGAAGAAGACCTTCCTCTTTTCGTGTCTACCAAGCACTGCTAAAATGATTTATATATGTGTCTGCCTCCTCCTCACCCATAAGGGAGGTCCCCTTTGTGTGTGTGTTGGTAATCCTAAAGCCAGTCCAGGTGCCCCACACATAATAAATGTTCAGTAAATTTTTATGGTGGAACAATTTCAGGGTAAGGGGTGTTTTATATCTTGTGTGCGTCATCGTTGGTACCCAACATATTGCCAGGGATAGAGCACATGCTTAGTTAATACTGTATTAGTTAATTGATCAACTGATTGACAAGATATGTATTCTAAGAAAGGCAGGTACATTTTTGCCACTCTATTTTAATAACTACAGGCTGAAATGTCAAAGGAGATACTGAGAAATCAGTTATCATTGGCTTCAGTCATTTTCTATTGAATTCCTGTTGTGATAAATGAGGATTTCACTGAAGTGAACTTTGGCTTTTCCCTTCTTCCAAGTTTGGAAGTTTTAATAGTATTTTAAATTCTCCTATGGGCTATTTTTGTTTCTTTCGTAAAACACTTAAGATTTTGATAGTATTTACATGATTTTCTGTAATATAAGTATAGATTTTTCTTTTTTTTCTCAACTTCTGTTAGTTTTGCCTTTAGGGTTGAATGAGTTCCTATTATTCTGTAATCATATTTAAGTCTTCAGTAATTTTGAAGATTTTTACAGAATTCATCTAAAAGTTTATGAGAGTGTTCATATCATTATGCAAACAGGAAGTATTGCTTACAGCAGGGTCTAATAGATTCTGTATTACTTTTTCTCCTTTTGGTCCAATGTCACGTGTGTTTTTCCCTTTTCCAGTTACAAAAAAATATTCCTAACAGCTTTGTCAAATAGAGTCTTTATTTGTAGTCTGTAATTTATTATAAACATGCCATGCTTTAATTTTCTGAAGATCTTTAGGCTTCGGCTTTTTCAAATACCAGAAAGGGGGGGAGGGTGTTTGCTCTGGGCTGCCAGCACCCATACTAGCAGGTCAGATTCTCCTTACAATGTTCATTTAGTTTTGTCTTGCTGCTAGCTTTTCAACTAATCATTTTGGTTTTGGTCCCTTTTTTAATTTCTGAGGTTCTGCCAAGAAGGTTGTCCCCTTTCCATTGCAGCCCACGCTTCTTTACTCTGGGTTTCCCCTGTCATATCCTTCCACATACTTTTATGTCTTTCCAGTCTTCAAGAAATTTGCTGGAATCTCTCCTGTGCTGCTGTTTGCTCCCCTTAACTGGATTTATTCTCTTTTTAATTCTATTTTCATTTTAATGTACTTTTGGGATAGGACATTGTATATGTGCTTAGACTGTTTTTCTTATCGGGGAGGTCAGAAACAGTTTGCCTATCACCAGTAAAGTCTGACTCTGAGTATACAGAGTCCTCTGAACTGAAAGCCAAGACATTTTTGTGATTGATCAACCATGACTTGGACCCATGAGACATCCTGTCCTCCTTGGGGAGAATTTAGGAATAGATTATATCTGAGTTCTGGTGCAATCAGGCTGGACTACCTATACAAGCATTGGGAGAAGTTTATAGGTCCAGTTCCCTAAATGAGCTGGGGAATAAATTAAAACATTAATATAAGAAGTTAAGAGAGAGTGTATTATAATCATAATCCCTTATGATTATACAATGGAAGTTAGAAATAGATTTAAGGGCCTAGATCTGATAGACAGAGGGCCTGATGAACTGTGGATGGAGGTTTGTGACATTGTACAGGAGACAGGGATCAAGACCATCCCCAAGAAAAAGAAATGCAAAAAGGCAAAATGGCTGATTGAGGAGGCCTTACAATTAACTGTGAAAAGAACAGAAGCGAAAAAGCAAAGGAGAAAAGGAAAGATATACCCATTTGAATGCAGAGTTCCAAAAAATAGCAAGGAGAGATAAGAAAGCCTTCCTCAGTGATGAAGAAATAGAGGGAAACAATAGAATGGGAAAGACTAGAGATCTCTTCAAGAAAATTAGAGATACCAGGGGAACATTTCATGCAAAGATGGGCTCAATAAAGGGCAGAAATGCTATGGACCTAATAGAAGCAGAAGATATTAAAAAGAGGTGGCAAGAACACATAGAAGAACTGTACAAAAAAGATCTTCACGACCCAGACAATCAGGAGGGTGTGATCACTCACCTAGAGCCAGATATCCTGGAATGTGAACTCAAGTGGGCCTTAGGAAGCATCACTACAAATAAAGCTAGTGGAGGTGATGGAATTCCAGTTGAGCTATTTCAAATCCCAGAAGATGATGCTGTGAAAGTGCTGCACTCAATATGCCAGCAAATTTGGAAAACTGAGCAGTGGCCACAGGACTGGAAAAGGTCAGTTTTCATTCCAATCCCAAAGAAAGGCAATGCCAAAGAATGCTCAAACTACTGGACAATTGCACTCATCTCACACGCTAGCAAAGTAATGTTCAAAATTCTCCAAGCCAGGCTTTAGCAATACATGAACTGTGAACTTCCAGATGTTCAAGCTGGTTTTAGAAAAGGCAGAGGAACCAGAGATCAAATGGCCAACATCTGTTGGATTATTGAAAAAGCAAGAGAGTTCCAGAAAAACATCTACTTCTGCTTTATTGACTATGCCAAAGCCTTTGACTGTGTGGATCACAATAAACTGTGGAAAATTCTGAAAGAGATGGGAATACCAGACCACCTGACCTGCCTCTTGAGAAATCTGTATGCAGGTCAGGAAGCAACAGTTAGAACTGGACATGGAACAACAGACTGGTTCCAAATAGGAAAAGGAGTATGTCAAGGCTGTATATTGTCACCCTGCTTATTTAACTTCTATGCAGAGTACATCATGAGAAACGCTGGGCTGGAAGAAGCACAAGCTGGAATCAAGATTGCCAAGAGAAATATCAATAACCTCAGATATGCAGATGACACCACCCTTATGGCAGAAAGTGAAAAAGAACTAAAGAGTCTCTTGATGAAAGTGAAAGAGGAGAGTGAAAAAGTTGGCTTAAAGCTCAACATTCAGAAAACGAAGATCATGGCATCCGGTCCCATCACTTCCTGGCAAATAGATGGGGAAACAGTGGAAACAGTGGCTG
The DNA here is from genome assembly GCA_006410635.1 of Cephalophus harveyi. Taxonomy (NCBI): domain Eukaryota; kingdom Metazoa; phylum Chordata; class Mammalia; order Artiodactyla; family Bovidae; genus Cephalophus; species Cephalophus harveyi. The sequence goes on along the minus strand of SJYT01020219.1, from coordinate 270,977 downwards.
ACTTTATTTTTCTGGGCTCCAAAATCACTGCAGATGGTGATTGCAGCCATGAAATTAAAAGACGCTTACTCTTTGGAGGAAAGTTATGACCAACCTAGACAGCATATTAACAAGCAGAGACATTACTTTGTCAACAAAGGTCCGTCTAGTCAAGGCTATAGTTTTTCCAGTGGTCATGTATGGATGTGACAGTTGGACTATAAGGAAAGCTGAGCACCAAAGAATTGATGAGTTTGAACTGTGGTGTTGGAGAAGACTCTTGAGAGTCCCTTGGACTGCAAGGAGATCCATCCAGTCCATCCTAAAAGAGATCAGTCCTGGGTGTTCATTGGAAGGACTGATGTTGAAGCTGAAACTCCAATATTTTGGCCACCTAATGTGAAGAACTGTCTCTAGAAAAGACCCTGATGCTGGGAAAGTTTGAAGGCAGGAGGGGAAGGGGACGACAGAGGATGAGATGGTTGGATGGCATCACTGACTCAATGGACATGAGTTTGAGTAAACTCTGGGAGTTGGTGATGGACAGGGAGGCCTGGCGTGCTGCAGTTCATGGGGTCACAAAGAGCTGGACATGACTGAGCGACTGAACTGAACTGAACTGAACCGAGAGTGAACTCAGGTAAGGATCTGCTTGCAGCTGATCCTCTGTATCCAGGGTTCCATGGTCTGCAATAGCATGTGCTCTCAGTGGTTGGGTTGTATCTCAGATGTGTGCTGAAAGGTAGGGTTTACTTCACTGCAGTCCCAATATTATTGGTAGGGTTTCATTTATTTTTTTATGGTGACTTTTCCCTAGTTTTGACCAAAAAGAGAATGTATTTCTTATTGTCTTATATACTTTCAACTCTACATTCAAGAAGACAGTCAACTCCAAACTACCACATTTTGTGATTAGCTTGACTTAAAAAAAAATTTGATTTAGAAAACTCTCTCTTAATTTTTTCCTTTGCGATTACAATTATTTTTAGGTCTTTCTAACATCTGACAAATATTAAGCAGTGTTTTCCATTTCTTAAAAAAAAGGCTTTACATTTTCCATTTTAACTCTCAAATTTATATAGCATTTATAATGGTATATGTTGTGAGGCCAGGCTCCTTTCCTTGATATTTTTCTTCCCAGGTATCTGATCAGTCCCAGAGGGCCTTTATTGAATAAAGTCTATTAAATAAAATAGCCTTTCCCACTGGTGTGTAATATTGCCTATATTCAGTAGAATCATATACTTAAAAAGGGTCATATTGTTTCTTTCACAGGCATCAGTTTTGAATGTTAAGGAATCCAAAGCTTCTGAAAGAACAGTTGTAGTTGCTGGTCTTCCAATTGATCTTGATGACCAGTTACTGACCACATTAGTGAAGATTCATTTTGAAGATACTGACAATGGGGGTGGAGTTGTTGAAGATGTGATATATCCAACAAGAACTAAGGGAGTTGCATATGTTGCATTCAAAGAAAAAACAGGTATTTCCAAATCAAATGTTTATAACCTTAGAAATACTTCTGGAATGAAATTAAAAATTGAACTGCAGTAGAATAATTCATGAGATGGTTGGATAGCATCACCAACTTGATGGACATGAGTCTGAGCAAACTCTGAGATAGTGAAGGACAGGGAAGCCTCGTGTGCTGAAGTTCATGGACTCACAAAGAGAAGGACACAACTTGGTGACTAAACAACAGCAGCAACAAAAACAACAACAAAATAATTCATGGGATTTGTAAAGTTTAAATTTAAAAAACAGTAATTCTATTCTTGAATATAAAAGTGGCACAATAGTGCGTTAGGAAGAACATACGTGAAAGTGCCTTATGATAGAGTTGTCAGTAACCGAAAAAATCTTAAAGACTTCTTCTTGTTTTCTGTATTTTATATCCATCTATATCATGAGATAAAGGTGAAACATTTTATTGTAGAAAACTTGTAAAATACAGAAAAAAGCCCCACAAAAGCTATCCATAACCTCATAAACAAGTACTGCTTTATTAATGGGAAAGTTGGACTGGGGAAATATGGCTTGGATCTGAGGTCACATTGAGCCATTCTCTCCCTGGCCTACACCTGACATAGGTGAGGAAGTTGGGTCTGCGGAGCTGTTCACCACCCCTAGCCTCATGGATGGTGCATGCCCATGCCTTGAGAGAAGGGGGGGGGAAGGAGAATTGGTGAAGGAGACTGAGCAGGTCAGCCAGTGAATCAGAGGAAATCCAGCCAGGATAGCATGATATCCTGGATTTAGAAGGGTGAAGTCTCCTCATGACCATAATTAACAGAGTGGTAGGGGATTTACTTTTGGGTGTTTGTTACATATGTAACAAACATACATACATACAAACATACATACATACAAACATACATAACATACAAACATACATAACATACAAACATATATAACATACATGTGTTATATATATATATATATATTTTAATATGTTAAACTAGAAGGAAAAAGGATTTAAATGCTGAATTTAGGGAAAAACAAAAAATCTTAGGTATTTTAAAAGAACTGAAAATCTCTGTTACTATTAATTAAAATAATTGTTACTGTATTGTGCCACAAACCTTTCTGAAGGCTACCCCTTCCACTTAGTTGCAGGGAATGTCGTCAGAAAAAAGAAACACTATCTAGCAGGCATGGCTGGATCTGCTCAACTCATAGTCTCCCACTTCAGTGAAAAGGTAGGTGTGATGCTAAAGGCATGTTGATTGTCTAGATCCCATGTTTTCTGCCAAGTGTCTCCTACACAGGAGGCACAAAGCACCCTCACCCCATGACTTCTAAAAAGAAAGTGCAAGGTCCTTAACCTGGGTCAATGTTAAAAACCAAACCTGTGTCTTGAAAGTTTTTTGGTTATTGCTTGTTCTATTTTCCTATTTTTCTATGATGCTCTTGATACTTTTAAAGTGACAATGAGCTCTTATACCGTCATGGATGATGTCTGGCATCTATCTAAAGACTTATTTTGTGGGGTAAAAAACCAATGTGGATGAACATTAAAAAGGAGCTTTGAAGACACAGGTAAGGAGGAAGTAAGAGGAAAAAGTAAAATTCAAAGCATTGATTTAAAACTATTCTGTAACAAAGGTAGGGTTCTCTGCAGCCATCCAAAGACTGTCTCATGAGGAAGGAGGGCTCTCTCCAGGGACCCCTATCCACGGAGCACCACTGGAACAGTTTATCTATGCGTTCTGCTTAAAACTTTGATTCAAAAAAACATTCTGCCTCTAAATAATATTTAATCAACTCTATATGGGGGAATCCAGTGAGGAACTGTGAACCTCAAATGGAATACTGTGGCCTTGATAGGTTGTGGGGTGCCTTTAATGGGCATTTATGGGGTAAGAAGCCAAACTGTGAGGCTGGTTAGGGCTGCTGCTGGGCAGACAGAAAGTGGCAAAGCAAGAATGTATTTATGCAGTCTTGCCTCTAGGTGGTGCTGTTTTAACTTCTCTGTTTAATTTTAGGTCTTCAGCTCTGTAAAGGCCGTCCTTGATCTTTCTGTTTTTCGAAGTCAAATCCGTCTAGAAAGTCTGGTAATGGACCTGAAAAGGGAAATCCCAGCGTTATGCTTAAGTCCTTTGGAAGCCAATGGAAGAATCTCCGTTCAAGGAACATTTCTGGCTATCGAGAAGCTCAAAGAATCTTTGGTATTAAAAGCAAGTTTTCTTCTAGAAAAAAATAGGAATAGACAGAGCCCCAGGGGAAGTACATGGAGAAGTAGTCAGTCTTTAAAGCCACCCAGGTCGTGGACACCTGAGACTACGACAAGAGAAGAAAGTCTTGTTCTTGACACAGATACTTTCCTTTACCTGAAAAAGAAGACAAACTTTTATGAAAGCACACTGAGAAAATTTCATGTTCTGTGTCAAGAGACAGTGGATGGTGAAATTACCACACTTCGTGTAAAGAATGCTCAAGGCAGTTCTCAGCCAGACAATGAAAAACGGGTAAAAGAGGTCATTGAGACATATTCACATGTTCTTCACTTTGAGCTTAGAAAGGAGACCCTTATTTTAGAAGGAAAGGAAGATCGAGAGAAAGAAAATACTAAGTTGGCATGCGAGCAGCTAAGTTTGCGTTACTTTCAGGTTCTGGTTAATTTCTATAAGACACACATTGATGTTATAGGACCTCCTTCTGACACATACTTGTTTAAAAAAGAGGTCATGGAATTAATAAGGCAAAAAGTTAGGTAATAAAATCCTCAGTAGTATTAACAAGAAGGGCCGATTGATTCCATCCCTTACTGAGCAGTGGTGATGTCATGCATGATGCCAGCTTTACATACATTATCTTATTTTATTTTATTTTGGCTATATCACACAGCTTATGGGATCTTAGTTCCCCAACTAGGGATCATACCTGTGCCCCCTGCAGTGGAAGTGCCAAATCCTAACCACTGGACTGCCAGGGAACTCCCTATCTCATTTAATTCTTGTGACCTTCTTTCATCATAGGCATTGCCATTCTTATGCCACAGAAGAAGAGACTAGGATTTGAGAAGGTAAAAACCCTTGTCTGAAGTTATGTAGCTGTCCATCAGTAAGAGTTAAACCCAAAGATAATATCTAAGGTATAAAACTTAAAAAACTCACTAAACTTTGAGGAAACCTCACTTTTTCTGCAACCCCAAATTCTTAGGAAAAAAAAATAGCCTTCAGTGAACTCAAACTGGGGCTCTGTGACAACCTCGAGGGGTGGGAAGTGGGAGGGAGGTTCAAGAGGGAGGGGGCATGTATATACCCATGGCTGATTCATGTTGAGGGATGGCAGAAACCAACACAATATTGTAAAGCAATTATCCTTCAATTAAAAATAAATAAATTTAAAAAAGAGCCTTCATTCTAATATATAAGAAGTTTGAATGATTATTATTATGCCATTGACAATATTTATACATTTATAAAGTTACATAAGCTTAACATTTATAAAGTTTATGTTTACTACTAATAGAATTAAAATGTTAGCAAAACTTGCCTGAGAAGCTACTTAGATGGTAAGTATTTCTGATGCAGGTAGTCACTACTTGACTAAATCCCATATTGGTGTAAGGCTACTGGACATATAGGACATTTTTCCTGCCGCTTACTTAGCCTAACTGCTTATATAAAATGTTGATTCTCTTGTTGAAATTATGTAGTGTCTATTTTATAGTTGTAAAAGCAATAGCATTTCAGCAATAGGATCATGGATGATGGGAATAATAGCATACACTTACTTGCTAGGCATAAGTTTAAATGCATTGCGTATGTTTACTCATTCAGTCCTGATAGGAACCCTGTGAGGTAGGCGCTGTCTTTATCTCCCTTTCTCAGATGAGGAGACTGGTGCGCAGTGACGTAATGTAACTTGCCCATGCTCTTGGTTAGTGAACTGTTCTTCTCCCTTTCATAGTCTTCTGAATGCTACTTAAACACTTGAGAAATGTTTGCTTAAAGATGACAGAAGGATTTGAAAATTTTTTACTGAAGAAGAATGACTTGTAAGTCATTTGGGTTGTCTGTGACTGTCCTGCATTTAATTTAGCATTAAGCCAGTTTTCAGTATCTGGGGCACTGCAGAGACCCTCCCAGGATTATAAAACATACATCTTGCTCATCTCAGCATAAACAGACATGATTATGATGAACTGTTTGTAGCAGTAGAAAAGCTTAAGACAAATCTAGGTGCTTTCCTTTTTCTTAGCTACCTAAATCCCAACTATGTAAATTATCTCCATTTCTTTAAATGTCTTGTTTCATTTCTGTACGGCTAAACTTTTTGTCATGGGAAGCTTCTGTTTATATTAAGTACGAAGGAGATCAGCCCTGGGATTTCTTTGGAAGGAATGATGCTAAAGCTGAAACTCCAGTACTTTGGCCACCTCATGTGAAGAGTTGACTCATTGGAAAAGACTCTGATGCTGGGAGGGATTGGGAGCAGGAGGAGAAGGGGACGACAGAGGATGAGATGGCTGGATGGCATCACTGATTTGATGGACGTGAGTCTGAGTGAACCTGGGGAGATGGTGATGGACAGGGAGGCCTGGTGTGCTGTGATTCATGGGGTCGCAAAGAGTCGGACACGACTGAGTGACTGAACTGAACTGAACTGAAGGTATCTTTAAAAAGATGTTTGATTTTCATTTGCTTCTGGGGGTATTGTCTCAGTCTAGGTCCGATCTGGAGAGAGGAGGCGCACAGTAATTTGAACAGGCAGTTTAAGATAAAGGATTGTTAGCAATGACAGGGAATTGGGATAATGAGGGATTGGCTCATAAGAAATAGAGAAAACTCTACCAGATATAGAAATAGCAGCTATAAGGAGTTTAGATAGAGCACCCAATGAAGAACTTCCTCCCATCCACCACGCACCCCAGAACTGAAATCCAGACTTCGCTGGAGGGTTTGTGCCAGGGGATCTTGCTAGAAATCCATCCTCTAGGGTACTGAAAGAGTCTGTTCACAGTCGTGTCTGACCAGGGACCCGCCCTTACAACGTGCCTGAGGGGGTTCCTGCTGGCCAATGGGTACTACAGCTGCTGAGTTGGGGGAGGCCTTCTTTGGGGGGTTGGGGGTCTGGACACGGGAGCAGCCGCCCGTGCTGCAGGAGCCTAATGTTGGAGAAGCTGCCTGTGCTGAAGAAGCTGGGCAGGTATGCGGGGAACGCTGGATTCTGAAGAGCCTGTCAATTTAATCCACTGAAGTAGGAACACCACTCTTTCTTCGCGCAGTGCCTCTCCAGCGCCCTCTACTGAGAAAGCCTAACATCTTGTCAGCTCCAAGGGGGAAATATTTAAAGGGTCCAGATTTGTTGTTACTGAGTAGGCATAGAGGATGAATTTAAAGCCGAGTTAATAAATTGATAACTGGTGCAGTTATATTTGATACCTGCACAGGTTTTCATTATTACCACAAGATTAACACCAATAGAATAGGCTTTCAACAAAGAGCTGGGTCAGAGTGATGACCATTCTTCGATTGGGTAGACTGAATGTTGCTAAATGGTTTACAGGTATGAATACTGCATCTTCTGTTTGAGAAGATTATTATTGTTTCAGGTGTTTTACATATTGATGCCCATTTTAGAGTTCATTTAGTGACACTCTCCTTACAATATGCTTGTGTAATCAATTTCTATCCTTAATAAAAACTGACTCTTTAATCTTCAAAATGGTAGTGATTTTTATTAAAATGTATTTTTGAAAGTTACTGATGCCTAGGAAGATAATATGAATTCTGTTCTGTTGTCAAGCCTAAACCCTCCTATGTGTCTGCCATTGGGAGAAAAACCTATCATTTAATTAGATAGTAAGTTGGTACTTTTCAAAGAGGCTGCAGAATGTGATAAGAGCCATTATCAAATTAAAAAAAGAAGATGCATGGGTTTCAGCTCATGATGAACAAAGGAAAAGACTAGGAGAAAGGACTCTGAAACATTTGAGTAAGAAACTCAGGGATTTTTGCTGTGCTTGTCCTCTGGGTTCTGGAGGCAACAGTGTGACGTTAACAGAAATGTTCACTGACTCTTTAGAATTCAACATGTAGTCTGGAGGAGAAAGAAGATAAACCAGCCAGTGCAGCAGTGCTTGCTATACACACACAGAAGCACTTGGGGTAGAGTTGGAGAGTCAGTTCTTACCTCATTTCCCGATTTTTAGCACAATTCTCATGGAAAAACGTGTGTTAAAGTTTTATCTACCTTATTATTGAGGAGTAAATGAGCATAATGACAAAACTGATTCAAAAAGAACATAAGAAATGAAATTTAAAAGTCAACAGGAGAAAGCATGTTAGTAAAAACTGCTAAATTAGGAACAAAACTTGTCAGTGCAATAAACCTGATTTGGAAGGTTGTTTTCTCAGCTAAACAGAAAATAATCACACCTTAGCAGTTTTTTAAGAAGTTAAACTTCTAATTTTACAGAGCTGTAAAATGTCATTGCCCTAATCAATTGTGATATTAAGTAAAACAAACTTACAGTCCTCAAAGAGATGACCCAAAAGTGGGCTTATTAGAGCTTGTCTAGCATGGTATTAAAAGATCACAAAATTATTTTTTGCCTTCTCTTTGTGTTTTGAGTGTCAGGAGAAGCTCCCAGAGCTTATGGATGAGAGCCTATGGATGGATGTTATTCCAATGGAGGGATGAGAAGGGAGAGTAGGACAGTACTTGGTTTGGTAGATGAATGCCAAATTTAGGGATGGCTGAATTTCTTTTTTAATGCTTTGTAAAAGAGGTCATTTATTGGATAAAATATAGGAATGCAAACACTACCAAATCATCAGTAAAGATTTTACTCCAGTATTTCCTTTTTTCCAAATAATGCCTATTTACAAATCACAGAATATTTGTGCTTTTTCATATATGAAATTTTTATTTAATATATGGAATTTTAATTTGTAGAATTTTAACTGCATTTAGCCATTCAGACGGAGAAGGCAATGGCACCCCACTCCAGTACTCTTGCCTGGAGAACCCCATGGATGGAGGAGCCTGGTGGGCTGCAGTCCATGGGGTTGCTAAGAGTCGGACACGACTGAGCGACTTCACTTTCACTTTTCACTGTCATGCATTGGAGAAGGAAATGGCAAGCCACTCCAGTGTTCTCACCTGGAGAATCCCAGGGACAGAGGAGCCTGTTGGGCTTCTGTCTATGGGGTTGCACAGAGTTGGACACGACTGACGCGACTTAGCAGCAGCAGCAGCAGCAGCCATTCAGAAGTTAAAGTTCTGAGTACACAGTCAGTATAATAAAATTTAGCTATAAAGTATGTTGCTATTCAGAAATTAAAAGTTACAAATAAACCTTGGACAAATAGTGCATTTCGTATTGCTTTTATGTTACTGCCTTTCTCTGAGAACAGAGCATCTCTCAGTTTCCACTAATAACCTATATAGGGACTAACGGGATGGCTCTTAAAAATGCTTTTGCATATAAATATAAAATCATACTTCAAAATGAAAAGGATGGCTGAATCTTGACAGCTTTAGTTATTATATACAACTTCTAACTTAGGGACAAGATTCTTTGATTCCTCTATAGAAAACTCACTTATAATGGAGTAAAGGGAAGGAAATGTCAAATTTGCCTTGAGAATTTCTCCATCTAAACCTTGTTAGTGACAAGGTATGGAGCTCCCCAAAGACAGTAGTTTAATTTATCCTGTCAAAATGTCATTACTCTAGGACCATTTCCTGGTATGAATGCTGGCTGAGGAAACTCAAGCAGGAACTTTTCCATATTCTCCACCCACCCTTTCCCTTTCATCTTTTACCTCCTCCAAACTGAGTGGTTCTGGAAATATTCCTCACCCCTCTAGCTTCAGTGTTCTCAGTTGTAATCTGAAAATAATACCTATTTTGCAGGGTTCTTGAGTTTTAGAAAACATGATAAGCAAGAGATGGTCAAGAATAGTAGTTGTAGCAAATTCCCTGGTGGTCCAGTGATTAGGACTCACGTTTCCATTGATGACACCATGGTTTCAATCCCTAGTTGGATAACTAAGGCACTTTCCTAAGCCGTGCAGTGCAGTCAAAAAAAAAAAAAAAAAAAGGTATAGTGGTTATCATCTTAAGAACTTGGTAACTAACAGCCCAAGAAAAGCTCCCTCTGCTTGGAATACCTCATCTCAGAGCTGGCACCAACATGTTACTCAAACTGGAAAACAAAGAGTCATTCTGGATTTCTTCTCCTTTCCATTCATGTAGCCATCACCTTAGATCAAGCCTAGGTTGTTTCTTGCCTGGTCTAGAGGGTTGAGTAGTATTCCCTCAAAATTCACATCCTCTTGGAACTTCAGAATATGACCTTATTTGGAAACAGGGTCTTTGTAGATGTGGTTAAGAGTGAGGTCTTAACGCAGTGACTGGTGTTCCGGTAAGAAGGAGAGAGGACACTCAGGGGAGAGACTCAGAGGAAACAGGAATGCGCTCTTGTGATGACAAAGGCAGAGGGTGGAGTGACGCAGCTGCAAGGAAGGCCAAGGACGGCAGGGAACACAGGAACGGGCGAGGCGAGGATGCTGCCTTCCCTGGAGTCTTCAGATTGAGCGTCATCCTGCCAATACTTTGATTTTAGGCTTCTAGCCTCCAGAACTGTGAGAGAATAAACTTCCGTTGTTTTAAGCCACCAGCTTTGTGGTAATTTGTGACGGCAGCTCCATAAACCAATACACATGGCTTTCCTTCAAAAAACTCCTGATCCTTGCACGGACTCTCTATGTGGGACCCTGATGTCTGCTCTATACTCCCCTCTCTGTGATAGGATTTCACTGTACTTTTTGTTGGTTTCTTGTCTCCCTTTCCCACTACATAGCTGTGGATTCCTTGAGGATTAGAAATTTTTAATAGGTTTTTCTTATAAGATTTTTCTTCTTGGCCATGCTATGTGATTCTTGGTTCCCTGACTGGGGATTGAATCCATGATCCCTGCAGAGGAAGCAAGGAGTCTTCCACTGGACCACCGGAGAATTTCCAAGGGCAGAAATTTTTATCTTTTTCCTACTTTATCTATCCCCTGTTTATAACAGAGTGCCTGGCACAAAGTGGGCATTCCTCAAATTAGGAAATAGATGAACAATTTCTGCGTTCCTCACAGAATTTAGTACAGGATTTTGTACCGAAATAAATGTCTTAGAAATGTGTGTTCATTGGAATTTTCTGTCTTTTTACATAGTTGTCCCACTTTCCAATATCATAAAGCTAATATCTCTAACTCTGTCTTTAGGATGTGTCCTCAATTCTTGTATCATTTCCTTTTGTATAGGAAATTCTAGCAAGACAAACTCAAGCAGGTTGGCCAGTTATTGCCCTGGCAGGAAAGCACTAGGCATGTTCCCTGAATTCCCTCCATTTGCCTAGCTCCTGACTAGGTTTCTCCAGTAAGACAAAGATCGCTTGTGACTTAATTTGATAGTTATGAAGATTCACTGGGTCTCTCTGTGCTGGTGTCTGGCTGTTGTCAGTTCTAGGAGCTCACTGGATAAGTTATGAAGACTCACTTACTTGTGTAAGTATATTAAGAACATCCCACAGTTAATATATTTCTGAGGAAAGCAATATGAGTAGAATATTAATACCTCCTTTTGATTTTCTAAGGATTAAGGATGGGAGGAAATTAGTCTAACAAATATCTCACTGATTCAGATATTATGAGAAGATTAACTCAAAGAGGAGGGACTTTTAAGGAGGGGATGAGTAGAGGGACATAAAATATAAAAAAGGTTCTTTTTGTTGTTGGAGAAATTTGTTTAAAATAAATAACTTCTTGAGGACGATAAAAAGATAAAATGTAAAAATGGTAGCCTTTTCCAGGGATGTATATGAAGACTGGGAGGAAGAACTTGCTCTTGGTGAAGACAGATATTTGAGGTTTATCAAAAATGTCAACCAAGTTACACAGCTCACTCACCTTCTTTCTCCCCAGCAAGGCACCTCTTAGGCTGAAAAGCTCACAATTCCCATCCCTCACCAAGCATTTTGGATTCTATCTCCATACCATCACTTGCATTTGTTTCTTCTTTTCCATTCTCAACGGCTCTACTGTAATGAGCTCATACCTGAGCCATTATAATATTCTAACCGGCCTTTCTGGCTCTGTTCTCCCCACCCTCATGCCCTCAATCCGCCCTGTATGCCACTACAAGATTAGTGTGTCTACAACGATTAGTGGAATTTGGGAGCCTTCAGCTGCTTGGCGGGTGTTAATTGTCCGACCCTGCAATTTCATTGCAACATTTAATCTTATGTTCTTATCCACCTACAGCATGTGTTTTCTAATAGGTACAGCCTACTTATGCTCATAAAAGATTAGTGGTTTGTCATCTATTAACTAGTATTCTCTGTTTTTTAAATGTCTAATATTCAGAAGTGAATATATTTTTCTTTTTATAAGCTAGAGCTAGTAGGCATCACTTACAAGTAGCACCGTGTCAGAAGAACACATGTGGTATGTGTTATGTGGTATTGCCTATTGGTAATCAAAAGTACAGAGACTGAGAGCGTGGTCAGCTTGACAGTCTAAGATCAAATTTTAGCAACACTACTTACTGACTGATGACTTTGGGCCTTCAGTTTTCACATGTATAACATGGGAATAACAACTCTGACCTCATAAGGTTTTGAGCTGATACAATGAAATTCCTGACCCAGGGCTTGACTTCCTGTAGTAAATGAGACCCATTTCTGTCACACCTGTCACTCAGAGGAAAGAATTTGCCTTTGTTCAGAATAAATATAGTAAGATGATTTGAACAGTTTTCCTTATATTTACTTTTGCTTCAAGCCTTTATCTATAATAGGAGGAACATGGGAAGGAATAACTTCCCAGGTGGCTCAGTGGTAAAGAATCTGCCTGCTCATACAGGAGACATGGGTTTGATCCCTGGGTTGGGAAGATCCCCTGGAGAAGGAAATGGCAACCCACTCCAATATTCTTGTCTGGGAAATCCCATGGACAGAGGAGCCTGGCTGTCTGCAGTCCACGGGGTCCCAAAGAGGCAAACTTGACTTAGTGACTGAACAGCAGCATGGGAAGGCACTGCTTGATCTTACAAAATATCTCTTATAAAAGAGAACGCCCTCTTTTGTCTCCCCATAGGTACAAATGTATAACTGAAGCAGGATTCATTGCTTCACATCATAATCTTGGGAGGGAATATCAGAATGTCTCAATATTTTCCAAGCCCCAGGGAAAGAGGAAGTGGTTTCTGTCCAGGCTGATAACAATAGGCGACTCCAACACTCACCCCCTAAGAAAGTGGAGCTCTGGCTCTAACATGTTAAGGGACGTGACTTTCTGCAGCTTTTAGCCTCCAGGGGCCTTGGACCAGCTAATAGATTCTGGTAATTTTCAAATTTTCCCTTCAGATTTTTTTTTTTTTCTTTTTGCGAGTGGGGAAGCAGGCACGTGAAGAGGGAGTACTGGAGTGTATGTCTGCAGTTAGCTGTACATCATCAACCACTATACATAGCAAACTGCTTTAAACCCCCTTCAAAATATTTTTTAATATTTATTTTTGGATGTGCTGGGTCTCTGCTGCTGCACAGGGTTTTGCTGTGCAAGCTTTTCTCTAGAGCAGGGGTTATCTTCATTGCAGTGCACCGGCTTCTCATTGCAAGCAGAGCACAGTGCTTTAGGGCACTCTGGCTTCAGGCGTTGTAGCACCTGAGCTCAACAGTTGTGGTTCCCTGGCTCCAGAACCCTGGCTCAGTAGTTGTGACACATAGGCTTAGTTTCTCTAAGGCACATGGGGTTTTCCTGGACCAAGTGTCTTCTGCATTGGCAGGAGGATTGTTTACCACTGAGCCACCAGGGAAACCTTGCTTACAACCTTTTTAAACTGATCTATTCTGTTCCATCACATGGGGGTATAAAATGGAACTCTTTTAAAATATTTTAATGAGTGACTCTAATCCTTATAATTATTATTTTCCATTGTGAGAAGGCCTTTCTTCTTTTTTTCTGGGGTCCTCACTATCTCTGACTCTAAAATTCCAGGGATACTTTCTCAACCAGGAGGGTCAGACCTGAAACAAAGCCAACTGGTAAGCCCGCCCATTTGCCAGAGGAATTCATCCTGGTTAATTAATAAGTTATCAAAAGAGGTTTGTCATTTCAGTGTGTCAACCTAAATAAAGAGGTAAACTGAGGCAAACTCACATTCCCCAGAAACTGAATGTATTCAGGAATAGCTGAGGAACTGCACTTTGGGAAATGCAAGCTATAGCAAGCTACAGAGCGTGTTGAGGGTTTAGGGAAAGGAGTCCTTGATGATGGGGAGAGTTTCTTGGGGCATGCTCACTGGTCTGCAGACACGTCTCCGTCTCCAGCCAATCAGGCGTTGATGCAGTGTCTGTTTCAGCGTGTAGGCGCATTCTTTCGAGGGCGCATGCGTGAAAGCCGCCATGTCTTCTCCTGCGGGCCCAATTTTGATCCACATTATTTTGTGAGAGCGACTGTTGCCATCCAGGTGGTCAAGAGCAGTGCCCATCACTGGTCCTGTAGCAGTTTCTGCGGGTGAAAAGGGAAGGCTGGCTGGTGTCATACTCGGCGGTCTTCACTTCGCTCCAAGGTAGGCCAGCTCCTGGGGGAGATGCTGCTTTAGGAATGGAGCTTGCTCTTCTCAGACAACACAGTCCGTTGTCATTATTCGTGGATTCTGTATTTACAAATTCGTCCATGCCATAAAATGTATCTGCAGCCCCCGTTCCTGAACTTGAGCGCAAGCTCCCAAAGTTTGAGTGGCCCTATCGGCCTGTTTCCAGCCGAGGGGGCCAAGGGAGCGCACAGGCTTTCCATTTCAGCTCTGCCACTGACGGCAGGTGTCTTGTGTATGGTGTTCAGCGCCATGTTTTCCACGTGTCTGTGCTCTTTGGGGGTGATTTTGCCTTTTAAAGTGGCCGCGGTGCTGTGTAGTGTCCGTGGATGTCAGCAGGCTGCCATGGACTTTACTGAGAAGAGGCGTGTGGTTGATAAACTTCGTTCAGGCATGACTTAAATACTGGATAGGAATTCAGTGTTAATGAATCAATAGCATATATTAAACTAGGTGCCTTTCAGCAGAAGCTCGTGTAAAACAAAGTTCTGTGTTGATGTGTTGATGAAAGTGTTGTGACCAGAGGCGGGAACCTAACCCTGTATTTGCCTGGAAGTCAGGGTTGGACACGACTGAGCAACTTCACTTTCACTTTTCTCTTTCATGCATTGGAGAAGGAAATGGCAACCCACTCCAGTGTTCTTGCCTGGAGAATCCCAGGGACGGGGGAGCCTGGTGGGCTGCTGTCTATGGGGCTGCACAGAGTCGGACACGACTGAAGTGACTTAGCAGCAGCAGCAAAGTTCACCTGGGAGTGGCTTAGCGGTAAAAAAAAATCCACCTGTAGTGCAGGAGCCAGAGGAGATGCGTGTTCGATCCCTGGGTTGGGAAGATCCCTTGGAGGAGGTCATGGCAACCACTCCAGTATTCATACCTGGAGAATCCCATGGGCAGAGTAGCCTGGCTATCTGCAGTCCATGGGGGTCCCAAAGAGTCAGACACGACTGAAGTTCCTTAGCACTCACCAGGCACAATGGTTCAGTACCATCAGTTGTTTCAGTGTTTAGGGCAACTTAAAGGGATATGCAGGCCAGGAAGCAACAGTTAGAACTGGACATGGAACAACAGACTTGTTCCAAAGACTGGTATGTCAAGGCTGTATATTGTCACCCTGCTTATTTAACTTATATCCAGAATACATCATGAGAAACGCTGGGCTGGAAGAAGCACAAGCTGGAATCAAGATTGTCAGGAGAAATATCAATAACCTCAGATAATGAGAAGACACCACCCTTATGGCAGAAAGTGAAGAGGAACTAAAAGCCTCTTGATGAAAGAGGAGAGTGAAAAAGTTGGCTTAAAGCTAAACATTCAGAAAAGGAAGATCATGACATCTGGTCCCATCACTTCCTGGCAAATAGATGGGGAAACAGTGGAAACAGTGTCAGACTTTATTTTTTTGGGCTCCAAAATCACTGCAGATGGTGATTTCAGCCATGAAATTAAAAGACACTTACTCCTTGGAAGAAAAGTTATGACCAACCTAGACAGCATACTAAAAAGCAGAGACATTACTTTGCCATCAAAGGTTTGTCTAGTCAAGGCTATGGTTTTTCCAGTGGTCATGTATGGATGTGAGAGTTGGACTGTGAAGAAAGCTGAGCACTGAAGAATTGATGCTTTTGAACTGTGGTGTTGGAGAAGACTCTTGAGAGTCCCTTGGACTGCAAGGAGATCCAACCAGTCCATTCTGAAGGAGATCAGTCCTGGGTGTTCTTTGGAAGGAATGATGCTAAAGCTGAAGCTCCAGTACTTTGGCTACCTCATGCGAAGAGTTGACTCATTGGAAAAGACCCTGATGCTGGGAGGGATTGGGAACAGGAGGAGAAGGGGAGAACAGGATGAGATGGCTGGATGGCATCACTGACTCGATGGACGTGAGTTTGAGTGAACTCCGGTAGTTGGTGATGGACAGGGAGGCCTGGCGTGCTGCAATTCATGGGGTTGCAAAGAGTTGGACACGACTGAATGACTGAACTGAACTGAATGGGACAGAACTACCCCCGATAATGAGAACTGATAGTCTGGACAGCTCTTTTCCTGAGATGTGCCCATTGTTTCAGGAGGATGAGTCAGAAGTGGTCCTTCCAGAAGGCTCTCCTAGTTTCCATGGGGTCAGCGCTGGCCCTCTTGCTGTTCTTCATTGGGCTGGAAGCAACCTGGGGGATGTCACTTTCTTGTCATTCATTGATATTTGCTTAGGTGGGACAGTGGGGGAGTGGCCTAGAGTGGGAAGGTAACCCAGATATATGACTGTGCAACTTCACCATCCATCATGGGCAGCCTTCCACTAACCCCAGTCCTGTGTCTCTCCTTTGAACCCAGCTGTGGAGGAAATTCCTCATTCTGGCCTCAGAATGAACTGTAGTGGGAATATCCACTGTCTTGCTCTCATTCCCTTCAACGTGTAATTGCAAAAATAAAACCATCAGACACTCATCCATTTCTCCAAGATCTGAGCTATCCAGTTGAAACCAAGGTCACCCTGATAGAGAGTGATGAAAACACTAAAAACATTATCTATTGGTCCTGTTTCTATCATTCCTAGAATAAAACCTGAGGCTTCATTGGAGAGTGAGGAATAAATCAACATTGCCTGCAGTCAGGTCAGGTTTGAGCTGGGCTGGAGATGGAATTCGTGTTTAATCAAAATTATATTGGATTTTGTTGTTGAACCTTAGCCTTTTGTGAACAATTCAAAGGTGGCAGTGTTTTCCTAAATTTGGCATTCGCTTGACACAGCTGAAAAGATTTCTCACATGTTTAAGAGACCTGTCTTGAATAGCTAAGTTACTGCTACTCTGAGAATTTCTGTATGAAGGACTTTGTGGGGGGTTGTTCAACTGGTATTTAAGAGAATGGGTATAATTTATTTATTTTAATTGGAGGCTAATTACAATATTGTGGTGGTTTTTTGCCATACATCAACATGAATCAGCTACGAGTGTACATGTGTTCCCCTATCCTGAATCCCCCTCCTACCTCACTCCCCATCCCATCCCTCTGGGTCGTCCCAGAGCACTGGTTTTGAGTGCTCTGCTTTATGCATGGAGCTTGCACTGGTTATCTATTTTACACATGGTAATATGCATGTTTCAATGCTCGAGAGAATGGGTATAATTTATGCTTTGCTTCTTTTTCACTTTAATTCAGCTTTACGCTCTTCTTTCAGTAATGCACTTTAAAGAATGGCTTATGGCAGAACAATGACACTTTTTAAACATAAACAAAAATATGTTTAAAGCTTAACATTTTGGCAGAAAATGCATGCTTATCCACATACTTAACTGATAGATGTGAAAATTATTCAAGGCAAACAAGTCTTACTTGATTAGGTGTATCTTTCTTTCTCTTTTTTATATCAATTATAGCACTGTATAATCAATTATTATTTTCAAATATATTGGTTTAGCACGTGTTGATAAATAACATCTATACCTCTCTCTTCTGGTGCTGCCTACTACTGTCTCCCAGTTCTAAGGATTGTTATAATAATCTGTTTTTCTTTCATTGTATCTTTTTCTTCTACTCTGTATTTCATTATCCTATGCAACTTCAAAAACAACTATAAGACATTTATGTCTTATATCTTTTAGAGAAACTCCTATGTACCCTTCAAATACAGTAATGTATAGAACAAAACAGCAGTTTGAAAGAAAGGTGCTGTTAAAACAATGGGGTATCTGGGAAATAGCAGCAAGATATTCAGCTATAAATTGTACTTTGTAAATGGTAATGTAAATGGTAATGTTACTTTGAATGATGAAGTATGATCTTCCATGACAGAAAATATCATGAGGAATTGACTCTGTACTTGGCATTCAGTAACTTAACTTTCATTATCAAAAGGAAGAAATAATTCCATTCTTACAGTAGTATGGTATAAGAAACAAGCAGCTACAAGGTTGAACAGTGTGGAACAATAGTTCCATCGTCAGGATTATTTTTTTGTTTCTTAATTGGTTTGAGAAACAGTTATAATTTGAAAAAAGCATTAGAGGGCGCCAGACCCCTTTCTGATGAATTGTTTGTCTTGGAGCTAGAGCACAACTCCAGCCCACATTTAGATCAGCCTGTAAGCTTGTGAATTTAGTGCTCATCTCAGTCCAGAGATGTGATTACTTGTGTATTTGAAAATTAAAAATGACAGATTTTAGAGAGTAAATTTTTACACATTAAAAGGGACTTAGACCTATTATCTGAATGCGGTCTGTGGACCTTGTTTGGGCCCTGATTCAGTGAAACCAGCCTGAAAAAGATGTTTGTGGGACAATTAGGGAAATTTGAACAGGCATAAATGTTACATTAGGGAACTATTGTTAATTTTACTAGGTGTGATAATGGTATCTTGGTAACACTAAAAAATTCCTTTTAAATCCTACTAAAGATACATGCAGAAGAGTTTTTGCTTGAAATTATATGATGTCTATGATTCAATATAAAATATTCCACAGTAAAGTATGTGCGTTTATGTGTGTGTGTAATAATAAATGAAATAAGATTGACAGTATCTTGATAATTTCTGGAACTGGAGTTCATTACATTATTCTACTTTTGTGAGTAGCTTGAAACTTTTCATTAAAAGTAAAAATAAAAAACGCAGACATTATTTTCTCACAATTTATATTTATGATCTAATTGATGATCATTTTTGACTAAGGCATCTTTCTTAGGTTACAAGCTCATGTGTATAAGAAAATCTCATCTTTTCCCCTGCAGGGTAGCAGAATATGTTGCTCCAAACTCTGACTTTAGGAGTTTAGGACAATCTATGTCAGAATATGTTGCTTTGGTTTATTGATTATTTTGAGCTGTAGGCACTTTAAAAGCAGCAAATGCAGGGAGAGGCTTTCTCCTAACTCCCCTTTTCTACCTAAAGACAGATCCTCCCAAAGGAACTCACCTGTCATAAATCCCCTCCCTGAGAGTTTCATCCACTGGGGAAAACTGTGCTACCACGGTGCTAGCACCACACCCAGACAAGCTTTATCTTGAACTTTTATTCTCCCATCTGTTCTTCCAGGGCCCATTCATCTTTCTTAAAAATCACTTACTCTGCCCCAGGAGGCTTACGTGCCCCTTCCCTTTTCCAGTTAAGATGGGCTTTCAATCTTGAGTTTTAAGCCATCTCGGGAAGTTACTCACTTTTCCCTGGTATCTCCCAGGTATATATGAGTATATATGTCTGTTTGTTTTTCTCCTGTTAATCTGTCTTTTATTACAGAGATCTCAACTAGGACCTCAGAAGGGTAGAGGGGAAATTATCTTTTTCCTTCCTTATACCCTTCATAATTTAATTTATATTTTGAATTTCCATTCTATTGTTGTTTAGTCGCTAAGTTGTGTCCGACTCTTTTGTAATTCCATGAACTATAGCTCACCAGGCCCCTCTGTCCATGGAATTTCCCAGGCAAGAATACTGGAGTGGGTTGCCATTTCCTTCTCCAAGGGATCTTCCCGACCCAGGGATCAATCCCTTGTCTCCTGCATTGCAGGTAGATTCTTTTATCACTGAGCCACTGGGGAATCCCCTGTCTATCAAATATCAGAAACTAAATATCATTCAACTCAGTATAATCTCATGTTGTGCTGAGACAAACAGTTCAAGATAAACTTAGCCAGTTTTGGATTTTCCTACCTACATCTGCAAGGTCTAAATCCAATAGAATCGCTGAGTGAAAGTCAGTAAGTGGGAGGTGGTGATGGTGAGGCAGGGGCTGGCTTTGGTTGCCACCTCTGTAAGTCAGACATCCTGAAAGACACCTTCCGTCTTCTCTCCTGTCCGTTTGTCCTCTAGATGACAGTCATGTTGTTGGACAAACTTTTGCAAGGCCCGCCAGAGCTGCCTCTCCTCAGGGTGGCCAGACCTCTTGGAATGAGGGAAGGGCCCCAGAGGTTGTCCTCTCCAACTCTGGCTTCCTCACCCTGCTTGGCCACTTCAGCTCTACTTCTCCTATGCCATGTTTGTCATGGAAGTTTCTGAAAGACTTCTCTAGGACACTTGCCACTTTCACAGGCTCTATTTGGGGACAAAAGCACATGTACTTTGTCCTTTCAAAACCCTTTATAAATCTGGGGACTCTAGGACATACTCAGACGAGAGAGATGCACGCAGGCCACCATCTTAAGAAAATATCACAGTATCTAATATCTCTCCCATGAAGCCTGTGGTGTCTGGTCTGATAGGAAGACCTGCACATAATCTTCAATAACAATTGCATATGGCATAAACGTGCCCAAATTTTTCAGAGCTCCAGATGCAGAGAAAGGTCAGGGGTTAGCAGGAATTATGAAGCACTTTTTCCATCAAATAAATGTAATAAAACATTATCACATTGAATATTTTAAATCCTAAGCTTACTGCTTGCTTATCATGCCGAAATGAAGGGAAGCAGTAGGTAAATAACGGTTAAAGCCTGTGGATCCTCAGCTTAGTTAGACCAGTGTTCTAGTCCTGCATCTACATCCTCTAATTAACAGTAGAGATCAGCACGCATTTGTTAAGTTTTTTAAACTTCAGTTTCTTACGTATAAAGCAGAGGCAGTAATAGCTAAAATGTTCTGGGGAGAGTTAAACAAGAGTGTGTATAGAGAGTGTGCAAAGAGAATTTAGCCCTTTGTATAAAACCAATACATGACAACCGTTTTTATTAAGAATAACAACACAAAAAGGCCTATATGCAATTTTTGTATCAGGTTAGTGGACCTTTTTCCTTGGCGTTGTTAGATCAGATCTTATAGGACCACATAGGAATTTGGGTGCTGCCCCAGAAAATTGAAACTACTACAACTTAGAAAAAAATTATTTCTGGTGTACAGAGCCTGAATTCTCTTGATATTTTAAGAGTAACTGCTTAGCTTTCATTCCCAGTGTGGCCATCCTTTATGAACTGTCAGGGGAAAGGAAGCAGATGAAAGGAGGAATTCCAAGAGTATAATATCACCATGGCCTCATGAAACAGGGGAAAAGAAACCAAACAGTTCATAATGGGCAAGCTTCCAGATGTTTATTGCCAGGACCTTCTGCTCAGAATGAAAAGAAAATCCAAACAAATGCCAGGTCCCTCTCCTATGCTATTAGAAAAAGGAAAGTTACTCACTTTTTTTTTTTTTTTTCCCATTCGATTTGGTATTCTGGATTGGGCAGGAAGGTAAATTGCTCCTCCCTTTTCTTGGAGGTGATTCTCTGTTGAATCAGTGATTCAATATCCCTCTTTGCACTTGGACACTGGATTCCAACCCTCTTGGTAGAGATGTCAAGATTTGTAATTGACTATTTTCTAGAGGTAGTATGGTGCTGGCAAGGTGCCAAGAATTGGCTTGGAGTTAGAAACTGCAGTCTCAAATATATACAGACTCTTTATTCAGATACAATCTGTTAATTAATATTATGTACCCAGAGTGTTATGTTAAATTTTAATGCTTTACTGATTAAAGTTAGTTCTGTGAAAAAAAAATGTGATTCACATTCGGAAATCAGTTGATCTCAAGCTACTATTTAACATAAAGCTCTTAGATCCAGCTAATTTTTCAAAAGTGTCCTGGGTGGGCACTTGTATTAGTTTCTATTGCTGCTGTGAGCTCTGTGATGGGTCTGTCCAGACAATTCCTCCATTTTAAGATCCTTAGCATAATTGTCTTTACAGAGTGGCTTTTTTTTTTATAACATAGTTGTAGGTTTTGGGGACTAGGAGGGACATGTTTGGGGGCTACTGTTCTATCATGGTCTACCTTCTATCCCCTTCAAATTTACTTCTCTTCCACATGTTAAATACATTCACCAGCACCTCCAGAAGCATCAACCCATTGCAGATCAACTCCAAGTCCAAAAACCTCATATAAATCTCATCAGCTCAGAAGTCCTGAATCTCATCAGTTATGGATGAGGTTCTGGGTAGTCATGCGGCAAAATTTATCTCCATTTGTGAATCTGTGAAATTGGAAAAACAGATTATTAATACCTGCTCCTCCAAAACAATGGTGGGATAAGCATGGGATAGATATAAACATTCTGGTTCAAAAGGGGAGAAAATGGAAGGAATAAAGGAGCCACTAGTCCCAGGCAACTTCGAAATACATCCATGCAGATTCATCCATCCATGAAATTAGGTTTCAAGGCCTGGGAATAATTCTCTGCGGTTCGCAGCTCCACCCTCTGGACTTGAAGCTCTCTCCTTGGAGTCATCCATCTTCATGAGGGATAGCATGTATTTGCAGATGAATAGTTTTATTGGCCTGTTTCTTGCCTATACAACTTTGGGAATCTGACAGTCTTCTTTTATTTCATCCTCTCCTTTCCCCGCTTACAGTGCCTTCTATACAATGAAAGTCAGTTTGGGCTGCAAAAGCATATTAGGGATTAACACCTGAGGAAGGAAATGAGCAGACACAGAGAAAATATTTGGACTTTGATGCAGGCCTGATTAAACCTTGGCCAACTCGAGGCTAATTGATGCAGACTTGTCCTGTATTGGGCCAAAATGGTCAGCCACAGAATAGGCATTATCTACAGTAAGAGAGCTCTCTTGAGTGGAGGAAGACTGTGAAAGAGCTAACAGTTGGAGACTGTCTGCTGATCACAGGTCAAGAGAAAGTCCTCCCTTGAAGAGTGATCTGGATCATGCATGAATTTCTCACGCATATTGGCTTATGGTGAACATGTGAGAGATTAGAAATTAGGCCTGTTGGTTCTTACAGCCTTTTAGGGTTGAATTGGTAGCTTCTCCTGAACCAACTCTGTTTTTTTTTTTTTAATTTTATATTAGAATGTAAGTGAAGTGAAGTGTTAGTCACTCAGTTGTGTTAGACTCTGTACGACCCAATGGGCTGCAGCCGGCCAGGCTCCTCTTTCCATGGGGATTCTCCAGGCAAGAATACTGGAGTGGGTTGCCTTTCCTCTTCCAGGGGATCTTCCCAACCCAGGGATGGAGCCTGGGTCTCCTGCATGGCAGGCTGACTCTTTCCCAGCTGAGCCACCAGGGAAGCCCATTGGACCAATTAACAATTTGTGATAGTTTCAGGTGGACAACAAAAGGACTCAGTCATGTAGATATATGTATCCATTCTCTCCCAAACTCTCCTCCCATCCAGGCTGCCACATAACATTGAGCAGAGTTCCCTGTGCTGTACAGTACTGGACCAATTCTCAAGTCCTGAAACAGCCATGACAGAGCCATCATGGTATTTAAGGCAGCCAGGTAGTTTAGGAAAGAGCTCAGTTGTGTTCCAGGGACCAAAGGCCATTATGGAAGTCTTCCCTTTAGGCTGAAGTTTCTACCTCTTGGAGGTGGGTGGTAGGGGAGTCTAGTTTATTCAGGCTCAGACACAACCCTCTATCTTCATGCCAGTAATCACTGTCATTATCATATTCCACATTGCTGTTATTTATTGAACACTTACTCTGTATCAAACACTGTGCTAAAGAATTTATGTGTAAACTATTGCTTAAGCACTTCAGGATGCCTCAGAACTGTTCAAGGAGTAGTTGTGGATTAAGTAAAGGAGCATAAAGATGTTCAGTTCTGTGCTCAGTGATCCTGAGATGTCCTGTCACAACTCAGCGACAGTATCCTCCCCCTGGCCAGCATTTACTTTTGCCCAGGTTTCAAGGTTTAACTGAAACATGTAACTTGGTACTGTAGGGTTCAGTGAGTTAAGTTGTTTGAGTTCTAGAGCGCCTAGAAACTTTGCCATTCAAAAAACTGATTCCATCCTAGTGAGATCCAGTGTTCTCTAGAAGGTGCTGCCTAGTCTCTTTCACTTTAAATTTAGATTTGGGCCTCTTTCTTGGTGGGTCTAGGACAAATGGGAAGAAAGATTTGTCATGCTATTTGTACCATTAAAGTTGGATTGCACACTGAAGGTGATTGGTAAGACTTCCAGTCTAGAGGCTGTAACCGAAACCAACCGCCCTCATTTTCTCTGGTGCTATTACATTTTTGTGTTTATATTTTCCTAGGCTTGGTAATTATGGTAATCAGGAAAACAAGTCACATTGTATAACACATCTTACATAAAGATATTTGCAAACATCTCCACATTTTACGTATGATCTGGTGTCTTTTTGAAGTTTTGGGCTCAGCTATGAAAATCTGTTCCATTTTTGTATTTTTGTGTAACTAAAATTTTGACTCTTTAAATTTAGACTATGACAGAGTGTAAGTGAAAGGCAAATTAAATCTTCTCATTGTGTAATTTTTGACTTAAATTTTTAGGTCACATGTTTGAAGTCTCTTGTATGATTATGAACTGCATGCATAATTTCCCCTCAGTGCGAGACTCTGCTGAATTCTCTAAAAGAATAAAGAGCTTCCCAAAGCATGTTCCTGTAAACAGGATTTCAAGTTCTAAATGTATATGGGCTTTTAGTTGGTTCTTGTCAGGATTCTGAGTTTTCTGGCAGCAAGTAAGCTTGAGACAACAGCTTTATTGTAGAAATAGAAATCTCTGGACAAATCATTAATGCAGTCCTTGAGAGAGAAGATAGACACAAAAAACTGCAGGTTTGTTCGATGGAACAGGACCTTGACAATTCATTCTCAGTTAGTGAGTCTCTTCTGCATTACCTAGGGGAAAAATCTTGTAACTAGCCTGATTTTTGTTTTTTGGCCATGCTTGACAGCATGTGGGATCTTAGTTTCCCAACCAAGGATTGAACCCACACCCCCTACATTGGAAGCATGGAGTCTTAACCACTGCACAGCTAGGGAAATCCAGGAGTTCTTGAGCTCAGGCTTTGATCACATCTACCCTGTGTTAGTTTCCTGTTGTTGCTGTAATGAATTATCACCAATTCAGTGGCTTAAAACAGCACAGACTATTGTAATTCTGGAGGTCAGAAATCCAAAGTGTGTCATATGGGGATAAAATTAAAGGCTTGGCAGGGCTGGTCCTTTCTGGAAAGTCTAGAGGAGAATCCATTCCTTGCCATTTCCAGCTTCAAGAGACTGCACTCATTCCTTAGCCCACGGTGCCACATCACTCGGCACTTTGTCATATCTGTGTACCTGGCTCTGACTCTCTTTCTTCCCTCTTATAAGGACCCTGTGATTACACTGGGCCCAGCTGGATAGTTCAGGATAATCTCCCCACCTCAAGTTCCTTAACATAGTCATGTATGCAAAGTCCTTTTTGTGATGTTTGGTGACATGTACCAAGTTTGAGCGGTTAGGTCATGATCCTCTTTGGTGAGTCATTATTCAGCTTACCATGACGAGCCTCCCAACTCAGATCACTCCAGTGAGACATCATCCTACTTCTTCCAACATCAAATCCAGATTTGGGAATGCCTGCTACTCAATCTGTCTAAATCCTACTATTCTTTAAGGATGATGCTCAGATTTTGCCTTTTGCCTGAGACTTCCCCTGAAAACTTCACCTTCTTTGGTTTCTTTCTTCATGGTCTTCAGAAGCATTTGTAAATTTTGCACACAGATTTTGTATACATGTTTATACATACAATATTAGTCTTTTGCTATTACTTCACTTGTTTTTTTTGCCTCATTTTGATTATAAGCCCTTTGAAAGTAGGAAAAATATCATATTTCTTTTGTATATTGAATCACTGTTAGCATGATGCTAAGGACATGGGAATGTCAAATAAATATTTATTCTGCCTCATTTGAAATTCTCTTTGGTAGGTCCATGACTTTCAGAAACTTCCATTTAGAATATAGTAAAAATATACCTTAACTTAGTATTTACTGAATAAACCATAGAGGATCCTGTATGGATCTGTTCCATAACCCACTGTAAAGCTCTTTTTCTTCATCCGCATTTTAAGATCTGTAGTTTATAATCTTTGTAACCGAACTTTCTCCACATTTTGATAAACTGGCATACTGTGCAGAGTGTGTGCTCTGTCCCAAGGGGACTTAGCTCTGTATGGTACTGTGTTACTCCTTTGGTTTATGGAGGGCTTTGTTATCTTTCCTGAGCAGGTAATGTCCTGCCATCAGAACTTTGTTGCTCTGGCCTCAGAGTGAACCTTTCGTGCAGGGGAACGTTGGAGAGCTTGAACACAGAGTGGGGCTTTCTCAAACTTAAAACAATGGATTATGTGATTATCCTTGTGTTTGCTTGCTAGTAATTGCTGGTACATTTGGTAGAATTTTGCCTAGGAATTCTTTTTATTTTAATATTCCACCAAGAAAGAAATTGTGGAGAAGGGGAAGGTGCTCCTCTTTATGTTTTTTTTTGGCTGCGCTGGGTCTTTTCTGCGCGGGATTTTCTCTAGCTGTGGTGAGGGAAGGCTACTCTCTAGTTATGGCGTGCAGGCTTCTCATTGTGTTGGTTTCTCTTGTTGCATAGCACGGGCTCTGGGGCACCACGGCTTCAGCGGTTGTGGCATGTGGGCTCGTAGTTGCAGCTTCCTGACTCTAGAGCACAGGCTCAGTAGTTGAGGCGCATGGCCTTAGTTGTTCCACGGCATGTGGAATCTTCCTGGATTAGGGATCAAACCAGTATCTTCTGCATTGGCCGGTGGATTCTTTACCTAAGTCCCCAGGGAAGCTCTACCCTTTACTTTGAATTGTGGAGTCTATTTCAAGGAGGTTTTCATCGTTTACCAAAAGAACCTGATGATTGTTGAATGGCCAATTTGGCTTGGATTAGTGTGCAATAACAAACCTAGGAGAAAGATATTATCATTAATTATTATTACTGCCTTCATTTTATTGATGAATGTACTAAGGCATATGACATTAAATGACTGGGCTATGATGAAGCTAGGATTTGAATCTAGGCAGTCTGACCTGAAGGTATTTGCTTTTATCTTTACTTTAAATAACTGGGGTATGTTTATGTTCATTCAGGGTAATTGGCAAGCCTGATATATGAAGAATATAAACTGACATAGAGTAGGGCAAGAAAATGTTTAAAGACTTTAAAGTGCTGAAATAAAAATGGCTTCTCTTCTAGACTAGAAACATTTAAAAGCAAGGTGCATCTTTTGCACATTAAATAGGCTTATTTTGTTTCTTGCTTCTGTTGCTATGGAAGAGAAGGTAAGTAGAAAGGACCATATTGATTTCCTTCAAGGCAATTTAATAGTTGCACTTTACCTGGAAGAAATTTTTGCTCAGATTTCCTAAGGTGGTTTAGAAGACTGTTGGCCTGTATGAAGGTGAAGGTGAAGGTGAAGGTGAAGTCGCTCAGTCGTGTCCGACTCTTTGCGACCCCGTGGACTGTAACCTACTAGGCTTCTCCGTCCATGGGATTCTCCAGGCAAGAATACTGGAGTGGATTGCCATTTCCTTCTCCAGGGGATCTTCCCGACCCAGGGATCGAACCCAGGTCTCCCACATTGGAGGCAGACGCTTTAACCTCTGAGCCACCAGGGAAGCCCAATAGACAAATGTAATTGTTTACATAGTAATTGATTCCTGAATATATAAACCATATATAGAGAGTATGCTGCTGCTGCTGCTGCTAAGTCGCTTCAGTCGTGTCCAACTCTGTGCGACCCCATAGTCAGCAGCCCACCAGGCTCCATCGTCCCTGGGATTCTCCAGGCAAAAGTACTGGAGTGGGGTGCCATTGCCTTCTCTGTATAGAGAGTATAGATAGATGGAATATACCTAAATGGGATATATAGGGAATATATATATTTTATAAAGCTGTTTGATTAATTTCAGTCAATTCATTTTTCTCTCTCTTAGAGTCTCAAATTATAGAACTATTTCACATTTTTTTTAGCCAGAAATACCTAGGCCTTCAAAGAATATAAATATTGACTATAATGAAATATCAGCATGTTGCTTCTACATTTGTAATAATTAGGATAGATATTAAATAAAAATTAATTTTAACCAGAGCCTTTTATCTTGGGGTATCATTTTCAGTAAAATTTATGAAACACTTGACATAGCAAAATAAAGAATTTGGCTCTTAGCAGTAACTACTGTTGTTTGATTTATGCCCTGTGAACAAAATATGATACAGCTAACTGCATCTCTGTAGCTTATGGAAGATTAGAATAATAATAAAATACTACTTTTTACAAAAAATTCAACAATGCGAGGTGTCTGTCTTTGAATTTTTTTTTTTTTTAATAGCTGGTAGAGTTATCTCAGCTGGGGAACATCTTTAATCATCATCAAATAAATAAATCCTTGCTGTTACTCATTTTGGAGCAGAATTCATAGGGTTTGCCCACATGAGAAGCAGCCCTATCACAAACCAGTACCTATATTATATATATTATTTGTCTTTATAACTTTTGATTTATAGTTCATGTTGGAAGCTTCAGTTTATTTTCTCTATTCAAAGAATTTCAATATAATATGATTTTTTTTTTTTCAGATCGTTACTCAACTTAGTATCTTATGCTTCAGTGTCTGCTGTTTTTAAGCACTGTAGTCTGTATATTTGCTGTGTTCTCTGGGTTCTTCCCAAACACGTTTAATGAACATATATCTTTTTTTTTTTTTTAATGTCCAAGTGATTCCAGACATAACTCTAAATTTGATTAAAAGTCTGATTAGGTCTTTTTTGCTTGACATAGTTATAAAAAAAACATAAAAATTTAATTATGTAAAGCAGAACATGAGAAATAGGGACTGAAATACAAAAACAAAGCAATAGTAATAATAATAATAATTCCCAAGTTTGCTGGTCTTTTTACTTTCTTAATGGTGTACTTAAATGAATAAAAATTATAAAATAAAACCGTGAACTTTCTGATGTTCAAGCTGGTTTTAGAAAAGGCAGAGGAACCAGAGATCAAATTGCCAACATCCGCTGGGTCATGGAAAAAGCAAGAGAGTTCCAGAAAAACATCTATTTCTGCTTTATTGACTATGCCAAAGCCTTGACTGTGTGGATCACAAAAAACTGTGGAAAAAGAAACTGTGGAAAATTCTGAAAGAGATGGGAATACCAGACCACCTAACCTGCCTCTTGAGAATCTGTATGCAGGTCAGGAAGCAACAGTTAGAACTGGACATGGAACAACAGACTGGTTCCAAATAGGAAAAGGAGGATGTCAAGGCTGTATATTGTCACCCTGCTTATTTAACTTCTATGCAGAGTACATCATGAGAAACGCTGGACTGGAAGAAACACAAGCTGGAATCAAGATTGCCGGGAGAAATATCAATAACCTCAGATATGCAGATG
>SJYT01020219.1:125250-241478 GCA_006410635.1 Cephalophus harveyi | reverse complement strand
CAAGTCAAAGAGGAGAGTGAAAAAGTTGGCTTAAAGCTCAACATT
The DNA here is from genome assembly GCA_006410635.1 of Cephalophus harveyi. NCBI lineage: Eukaryota > Metazoa > Chordata > Mammalia > Artiodactyla > Bovidae > Cephalophus > Cephalophus harveyi. The sequence goes on along the minus strand of SJYT01020219.1, from coordinate 241,433 downwards.
CAGAAAACGAAGATCATGGCATCTGGTCCCATCACTTCATGGGAAATAGATGGGGAAACAGTAGAAACAGTAGCTGACTTTATTTTGGGGGGCTCCAAAATCACTGCAGATGCTGATTGCAGCAATGAAATTAAAAGATTGTTACTCCTTGGAAGAAAAGTTATGACCAACCTAGACAGCATATTCAAAAGCAGAGACATTACTTTGCCAACAAAGGTCCGTCTAGTCAAGGCTATGGTTTTTCCACTGGTCATGTATGGATGTGAGAGTTGGAATATAAAGAAAGCTGAGTGCTGAAGAATTGATGCTTTTGAACTGTGGTGTTGGAGAAGACTCTTGAGAGTCCCTTGGACTGCAAGGAGGTCCAACCAGTCCATCCTAAAGGAGATGAGTTCTGAGTGTTCACTGGAGGACTGATGCTCAAGGTGAAACTCCAGTACTTTGGCCACCTGATGCGAAGAGCTGACTCACTGGAAAAGACCCTGATGCTGATTGAGCTGACTCACTGGAAAAGACCCTGATGCTGATTGAGCTGACTCACTGGAAAAGACCCTGGGCAAGATTGAGGGCAGGAGGAGAAGGGGAAGACAGAGGATGAGATGATTGGATGGCATCATCAACTAGATGCACATGGGTTTGGGTGGACTCTGGGAGTTGGTGATGAACAGGGAGGCCAGGCACGCTGCAGTTCATGGGATCTCAAAGAGTAGGACATGTTGAGCGACAGAACTTAAGTTTGTTTTCTTCATTTTTACCCATCCCAAGTAATATTCTGATAAAAACCCTTTTATACTATCTATTATGTATATCTCCATTTTTGTAAAACAGTAAATTCCTGGGAATCGAATATAAGTCCAAAGTATATACATATCTAAGATTCTCAAACCACATTTCAAACTGCCGTCTAGAAAGACTGCAGGAACTTATACTCTTTTGACAACTATATCATTTCATCCTCACTAATATCATTGTTTAAACTGTCAGCGTAAATAGAGGGAAATGGTACCTTTATTCTGTAATAATTATATTTCAATAACTACAAGTAAAGCTGATTTTTTTCAGGTTTTTATTGACTGTGGCAATTTTTCTTACATTAATTGTCCTGTCACATCTTTTTTTTTCTACCAAGACACCAAGTTTTTTGTTGATTAATAGTGTTCTTTACCTATTTCAAGATAGCTGACCGTATTGAATGGTATATGTTGTAAATATTTTCTCCGGGTTTGTCTTTTAACATTTCTATCATTTTATTTTTACTTAAAAATGTTTATGACTTTTATGTAACCAAGTCGATCATTCTTTCCCCTTATAGTTCATTTCTTGGCTTTGACACTTGGAAAGCCCTTGTTCCTCCTGAGATCAAATAAATATTCCCCTATATTTTCTTAAACTTTTCCCTTTTCCACTGCACTGTGCTGGTTCTTATTTCATATGGGTGAAAACTCAAACAAGAAAAAAATCAGTGAAAATATCCTTAAGGTAAAAAAATAAAAAAAAAGTAAATCCATCTGAAAAGACACATTCGCTGGCAGATAAATTATGGATGATTCTGTCCCCTTTGTGATCTCAGGGATGACAACCACAGGGAACATCAAACACCTCAGAGAAGCCCCCTTATCCCTGATCTTCAATCTGGGCCTGGGGAGCCCCTAACGCTGTGATCCCCCAAGGGAGCGTAAGACTTGATGCCAGTGGGAAGCGGGCATCCAAATCGCAAACCAGCCAGGTATTCCCAGAACATCAGCTCTGTGCCCCGCCCCGCATCTCCACCAGCCAACTCTGGGAGCACACAGGTATGCCTAGAGGGGTCCTGCTGAGGTTCCAGGAGCTGGGGAACAGGCAGGTAAGTCTGGAGGGGTCTTCCTTAGAGAAAGCAATTAAAATTCACATCACAAAAGGAAGGAGACTTTTTTTATTCTAAACTGCAAAACGTGGTGTGGTTAATCAGAGCAATTATAAATGGTAACATCATTATTCAAGCTTCTATTTCCACACGAAGTCATTTAAATGAATACATTTTCTGCCTTGGAGCAGTAGCTGCCAGTGAGCTTTTAAAAAGAAATGAAAAAAAAAAAGAAAAAACAGGAGAAGCCGTTGATGCAAAGCCTTGGAGGATGGGGCCAAAAGAACTACAGGTTGGGGATGAGGAATAGGGAGTTCTGGGCTCAGTCTCAGCTCTGACCCCAGCTCACTCTGTGACCTTGGACAAGACCTCTTCTCCCACCTGTGCTAGCTGGAGAATAGATTACCTTGTATTCCTGAGCCCTCCAGACTCTGACATTGTGGATCTGAATTCTACAGCTTATTTTAAGATGCCTGTACTATATGCTGCATCTGTAATTTCATAGGAGCCATGGGTGCATTGCATGCATTCTTTTATTCGAATTCTTCAGACACTGCCCTTGCTGCCTCTAAATGGTAACAAGTTTACACCCTAACATTCCTGAATTGTGTGTCAGTTCAGTCGCTCAGTCATGTCTGACTCTGCAACCCCATGGACTTCAGCATGCCAGGCTTCCCTGTCCATCACCAACTCACGGAGCTTACTCAAAATGATGTCCATCAAGTCGGTGATGCCATCCAACCATCTCATCCTCTGTCGTCCCCTTCTCCGCCCACCTTCAATCTTTCCCAGCATTAGGGTCTTTTCCAATGGCTTCGCATCAGGTGGCCAAAGTACTAGAGTTTCACCTTCAGCATCAGTCCTTCCAGTGAATATTCAGGACTGATTTCCTATAGGATAGACTGGTTGGATCTCTTTGCAGCCCAAGGGACTCTCAAGAGTCTTCTCCAACACCACAGTTCAAAAGCATCAGTTCTTCAGTGCTCAGCTTTCTTTATAGTCCAACACTCACATCCATACATGACTACTGGGAAAACCATGGTGTGTGGTCACTGTGAATTATGGAGGAAAGGCATAAGTGTTGGAATCAGATAGACCAGGGTTCAAACTTCAGTTCTGACTCAGATAATCTTAATGCTATCCTGGATTTAACTACATTTTACACAAGTTTCTTACTGACTATCTGCCTCCCATCTCCCTTTCATTAGAGCATCTACTTTAGAAAACTTGTAATCTTTAGAATTCTCCCTCTGCCTCTTTGAAATGCAAGGAAATCTTCCAGCAGCTTACCATCTTAGCAGTTTTAAACCCCAGGAAACAAAATGTCTTTCTCAAGGACCTGGGAACCATCTCCTGAAGAGGTAAGCAGCAAAGAAGGTAGCCCCTCTTCCCCAGTCTCTGTGGCAATGCAGGAGCCTAACCAGTGAGCACCTTGCTTTGCGTCATAAAGTCATTAATACCTCCTGCCGGGAAAATAAAAGAAAGTTCACTTTTCCTTTGGTAAGACCAGTTAGCAAACATGGCTGAACAATTCCCCCAATTTTAGCTCATAAAAATTCTCCAGCCCTTCAGTATAGTTGAGTTCAGTCTCTCTCCCTGACTGCAATCAGTTCAGTTCAGTCGTTCAGTCGTGTCTGACTCTTTGTGACCCCATGAACTGCAGCACGCCAGGCTTCCCTGTCTATCACCAACTCCCAGAGTTCACCCAAACTCATGTCCTTCAAGTCGGTGATGCCATCCAGCCCTCTCATCCTCTGTCATCCCCTTCTCCTCCTGCCTCCGCTGCAATAGTCCTGAATAATATCTTCCTTGACTGTTTAACTTTGTCCAGTGCAATTTATATTTAGTTGCAATTTATACTTAGTCTCAACTGTGTGATTGCACCTCCTTCAACTTCCGTGAGCCTCAAAGTCTCTATTCCTGAAAGACAAACAACACTGAAACTCCTTATTTTAAGATATGAATGAGATCTTGAAGAAATGAATCAAGGCTTCCCTGGTAGTTCAGTCCATAAAGAATCTGCCCACAATGTGGGAGACCTGGGTTCAGTCCCTGAGTTGGGAAGATCCCCTAGAGGAGGGCATGGCAACCCACGCCAGTATTCTTGCCAGGAGAATCCCCATGGGCAGAGGAGCCTGGGAAGGCTACAATCCATGGGGTCGCAAAGAGTCAGACATGACTCAGCGACTAAGCACAAAGCACCTACCATAAAGCAGAGTGGTGAACTGTTTGCAAAATCAGCCTCCCTTTAACCACACTCTTGGGCCATCCCCTCCCACAGTGACTGTGGGCTTGGCCATGTGAATTTCTTTGGCCAGGAAGACATCAGCAAACATTCAGCAAACAGAGGCTTTCAAAGGTACCTGTGCCTGGCGCATGCCCTCTTTCTGCACTTAGAACCCTGAGAGCATCACAGGCAGTGAATCAGAGCGAGCCCGCTGGAAGATAAGAACCCACAAGGAGGAGAACCAGGACACCTAGAAGACAGCCTCTCAAACACCTGAGATGGGATGCAGGGCACTTCAGACACATGAGAGAGCTCCGTGGAGACCAAACAGCCAGTCCAGACTACCGCAACCACCTACATGACCCACAGAATCATGAGCCAAATCAAACAGCTCTTGTTTTAAGGCACTATGTTGTGGGCTCATTTGTTACACAGCAAAAACCAACCGATATTATCAGGCAGTACATTTGCATTTATTTGCTTCTTTTCCCCTTGACTATGGATGGCTTTTGGTGGTGGTGAAGAGAGCTGCTGCTGCTGCTGAGTCGCTTCAGTCGTGTCCGACTCTGTGCGACCCCATAGACGGCAGCCCATGAGGCTCCCCCGTCCCTGGGATTCCCCAGGCAAGAACACTGGAGTGGGTTGCCATTTCCTTCTCCAATGCATGAAAGTGAAAAGTGAAGTCGCTCAGTCGTGTCCAACTCTTAGCGACCCCTTGGACTGCGGCCCACCAGGCTCCTGCGTCCATGGGATTTTCCAGGCAAGAGTGCTGGAGTGGGGTGCCATTGCCTTCTCCGGAAGAGAGTTGAGCACTAGAAAAAAAAAAGTCACCAGTCCATACAGACAAGGCTGTGCTGTCTGTAGTTGGTATTTTTACCAGCTCCCTCTAGCTTCAGAGATCAGAATTAGACACACAGGAAGAAACTCCAACCAGGCAGATGTCACAAAGGACCCTCTGCAAGGAGATGTGGATTTCCTAGCAAGCTTACCTAGTACCAGCAATATGTGAGTGTCCTGCTTTTGGCTCAAGCACCCTGGTGAAGGGATGTTCCTCCCTTGAAGAACTGAAACATTTCCTTAAACTGACACAGAGAGTCTACCCCAGGAATGTCTACCTTTGGGCAATGAGCACCCAGATATCTGCATTTCCTCAGCATCACTATGGAGCAGGTATTGGGCTCAGTGACGAAAAGATGGCAATAGCTGGAAAGCCACCCGCCTGTTGACATGGAGCTCGCAGTCTGATGTGAGAGGCAGATCATAAAGGAGGAAACAGCAGCATGATGAAAGCAGATGATAAAATTATGAAAGAAACAGGTACAGCATTTGGCAAAGAGTGACTGAGCCCAAAGTCATGAGTACCCACTTAGCCAGGATGGTCACAGAAGACCTCTCTGAAGAGATGAGATGTGAAATAAGATCAAAGGGTATGAAAAAGCCAGTCTTTACAAAACAAAAACAAAGGCCCCCCGGAAAAAAAAGAGTTTCAGGCAAAAAGAACTGTGCAAAGGTCCTGAGGCAACAAGGCTCCTCTGAGAAGTCAGAGACAGCCAGTGTAGGTGGACCCAATGGGCAAGGGGAAGAAGGTCGGGACCCAGGCTACAGAGGTGAGTAGGGCCAGTTCCCCCTGGCTTGGCTTCCCCGGCATGAACAGCCTCCACCCTTGCATCCAGCCTCATCCCTGCCCTCCAGAGGATGTATTCCAGGTTGTCATCATTCTTCTCGGGTGTGCAGGGCAGAGGTCAGGGGATCTGATGACCAGAGGCACCATTTCCTCCATGCCAGGCATTCTGTGGGTTGACCTCTTAACTTCTCATCACCCATGAGGTAGAGACAACCACTACCCCTTTAGGGGGACTGAGGTGACCTGCCCAAGGTCACACACCTGGCCAGCGTCAGCACGCAGCAGGTCTCAGAGCAGATCCCAGCCTGCCTCTGGCGGCTCCTTGGTAAGGAGGTCACTTAATCCCCCCGCGGCTTTGTCTCTTCTATGCCTGCTTATTTCAAGCTCTCCGGTCCTCTGCAGGCAGTGCTGGTCAATTCTGGGAGCCCAAAAGAAAACCCTAAAATGCCCTCCTCTTATGCTTCACTAAGTTAAATTCACTTCGCAGCCTGTTGGAACCACACTGGCTACCAAATGTCCTTGAACCTCAGCACTGGAAATCACAATGAAAGCAAGTCAAGGAAGAAGATTCTTGTTACCCCGAGTGACTTTTCTCTGCACTAAACACTCTATTTACTTCATCAGGCTGTTTAATCCTTTGATCAAATCCAGGAAGCTAAGCAACTTCCCAAGGTCACAGAGCTGCCAAGGGCAGAGCCGCAAAGAGAGTCCAGGCACCCACCAAGCCCTCCACAGGTTGGCTGCCAAGTCCACGGTCAGAGAGACTCGCCCAAGCTGTGTACTCTGCTCTCCTCCCAACGCCATCATCCCTTACAGACAGCTCCACTGGGCTCTCAGCTCCCAGGCCTGGCTTTGTCTGCCACGCCCACGGGGGCTTTGTCTGCAGGAAAGCACCAAGCTCACAGTCACATACATGCAAGTAAAGATCCCTGTACTCACCCACGTCACATACATACATTAACAGACGTGCATTTATCTACGGATGCACAAGCACTCACCTCCCACGTACAAGCAAACGTGTTCACATGCACATGCAGTTGTGTGTACAAGTGGGTATGTATGTGCAAGCACTCAGGCTCAGACACAAACACAGAGCCCTTCTCAATTCACAACAAAAAGAAATAACTAGTAAAATGTCACAAAAGTCATTCAGAAGCCAAGTAAAGACTGGAATTGACAGACCATGCAATGAGACAGACAGAAAAAGCCCTGAGCACACCAGTTAAAAGACCCCTAGTATTGTCTATCACACAGAAGCCTGTAAAAAGACTGCATTATCTCTGACACAAATACAGCTCTCCTCTTTCTGCAGAAGGATTCCAATAAAGATAAGAGCTTTCTCATTATTCTCATGTGGAACAAAAAACAACCTCCCATTCCAAAATCAGCACAGTGGAATAAAACATGCTTAGTTAATACTACCTCCCCAGCCCCACCCCATGACACTAAGCTCACTCAACAGACACTCAACACATTTCTTGAGCCCCTACTATGTGCTTTCACGTTCAGTATCTTATTTAGTTCTCACAGTAACTTCCCAGGTAGGTATCATTAACCACAATTGGGGAGAGAAGTAACTAGGCTCAGAGGAAGTTCTTTAACTTGAGCTAGTCTAAGAGGTAAGGGAAGAAGAATTTAAGTTTTTCTGACACCAAAATCAATTCTCCTTGCATAATGCCAAGCATGAAGAGTTCAAGAGAAACTCAAGACCTAAGAATTGTCAATAGTTACAGGCATGAACATCACAAGGCAAGCAGAGCCAATGAGGGCTACGGGGAGGCTGCCAGGCTAGCTGAGGAACCCTTAGAGACCTGTAGGGTGGGTAGACTGGCTGGGTGGAAAAGAGAAGGGTAACACGGAGGGCAAGGCAGGAAGCAGGAATGAGGGATACAGAGACAGGAAGGTCAAGTGAATGAATATATTACAGCTGGGAGCAAGAGCAGGATGGATCCCGAAAGAAGGAAATCCAAGTTGACATTGGCGGTCAGGACCTTTGAACGCACAGTAACGAGCCTGGATACTGATGCACTCAATATTTGCAAGGTTCACCCGTTCTATGGATGCCAGGCTTGCTCCAGAAAATGGGACATAGCAGTCAAGAGGACAGAAGAGAGTCATGATCCCTACTCTTGTGGACTTCATCTGTTTGTTGTAGGGGTGAGGGAGATCAAAAACAATAAATGTCTTTTAAAGTGAATTATATAGCAGGAAGGTGGTTGAATACTATGGGGAAGAAAGAACAGATCAGGGTAAGGAATGCCATCGTTGCAAACAGCGTGGTCAGACTCGGCCTCATTGAGAAGGCGACACTGAACGAAGCAGATGTGAGAGGAAGCCTTGCAGACCTCCTGGGAAAGGAGGTGAGGATACTGGAATATCCAGAACAGCCCGCACAAAAGGACTGAACAAGGGGATGTACCCCCTCCTCGCTCAAGAGACAACCAAGGGGCGAGTACAGCTGAAGCCAAGGGAATGAGGGAAAGAGAAGTACCAGTCAGGTCTAAACCTACCCCTGTGGACCACAGGTGCAAAGGTGAGACAGGGAGAAATAAAAGTCAAAATATGATAGCGAACGGTTGAGCTTCCTGGTGATTCCTTCACTCACCTGTAGAAAGTATTCATTCCAAGAACTGAGCAGCAGGGGAAAAAAATCTATTCATGATATCTAACTAACACTTGATAGTAATCAGAAGACCTGAGGTTATCTGAAACTAACATGCCTTTGGACACACGCTACCTTCCTGAAGCCACAGGAAATGAGAGGACCCTCGGACCCGGTTTCCTTCTCTAAGAAAATTAATATTTCCAGAGTGACATTGGCTCTGAGGGCACAGACCTGGGGGTTGTTGGCTCTTCCATGGTTCACTAAAGAGCATCCACTGTGCCCGAAGCCAGCCAGCTTCCTGGGACTAACACTGTCCATTTCGGGACAGTGGCTGACATTCGAGGAAAACGGACCAGAACATTCCCTCTACCTGAGTTCACTCTAGGTTGCTCCCCTCTGCAGCAGTCCCTTGAATCCAATGCCAGAAGACTCCTTAATAGCCCAAGAAGCAGTTTCTGAATCAGGCTCTGTCCAGCCCTGAGGCTTATATGAGGTCCGATGAGATTAGCACGGGGAGCTAGAGACTCCTAGCTCAGAGATGTTGACGATCAAGCAAACAACAGCAATCAGGCATCAAGTCTACCATGCGTCACTCATTGAGGCAAGTGGTTTACGCTGCTTTATCTCGTTTGAGGCTCCTGAGATGTCCAGAGACAGACAGTATTAATATTCCATTTTGCAGATGAAGAACTGAAGCACAGAGGATAAGTAGCCTGCAATGGAGGACTGTGCAGACACCTGCAGGGGGACTTCTGCAGGGGCCAGGGGCTGGGGACAGGCCCTCCTCTGTGAGAGGAACCTGTCCGTCTGCTGTAGTGTACAAGACACAGACGTCTTGGAAGCCATGGCCCTGCATCACGCTAGACAAGGTGGGGAAGATCAGGCACTGCCACCCCAGCTTCAGCATCTCCAACCCCGTGTCGTTCTTAAGTCACAACGAGCCACAAGAGGCCACCACCTGGCCCTGGAGCCCTGCATCTACCTCCTTCCTCCTCCCGGTACCCACCTTCATCCACTCTCCCCACAGCAGCCAGTGAGCTGAGCTTCTCCTACAGGCTCCTCTCACAGCGCATCACCGCTCCCTGGAACACTCCCCTTTCTCTTCACTTCCTCCACTGTATCCCACTAAGTCCAACAACATGAAATAAATAAAGTTAAAAATTTAGTGCCTCGGTTGCACCAGCCACACTTCAAGTGCAAAACAGGCCCCTATGGTGAGTGGTTACCCTATGGATCAGTGCAGATACAGAATACAGCCATGAGTACAGAAAGTCCTGCCAGGCAGAGCTGGCTTGCACGGTAAAACCCCAACTCCTCACTGAGGTCGACAAGGCCGTGGGGTCTGGCCCCTGCTCGCCCCTCCAGGGTCCTCTGATGGAACATCTGTCCCACTGTCATGCTCCAGCTACCTGCCCTTACTCCACATCCACAAACAGACCACACTCTCGCCCACCTTGGGGCTGGACTTCCTCGCTGATACTTCCTCAGGCTTAGCTTCTCCATACCCTGCAGGAGTTGCTTCAGTCTTCACTTCCTCAAAGGCGTCATTCCTGACACCCCCTAAATACATAAATACACACCTATGCCCACACAGCTCATCACAGCAGCTATCCTGACCGCTCCCCGTTGCCTGTCTCTCCCTCCATGGCCCTTGCTACACTTGTCACATCTGATGGTAGCAGCCATCTGAAAGACTGGCTAGTGCGGGAGCCCGTCTTAAAGCTCACACGCGTGGCTGTTGGCTACAGGTCACATGGACCTCCCAGGGCTGGTCATGACACGGCAGCCCGCTTCCCGTACAGCAAGGCATCTGGCAGAGAGGCCGGCCAAGATGCACGCTGCTGGGTCTTCTCTTACAAGCAAACCTTGGATGCAGCGTCTCCTCACCTGTACCAAATGCCATCAGTTCCACACACCAGGTCTGGTATAGGGTGGGAGAAGACCACACAGAGGTACACAGACGAGAAGGCAGGCGGTCCTTGAGAGCCATCTTGGAGACTGGCTTCCACAGGCTGGTTGTCCTGCTTGTCACGTGTCGCTAGAGTACTGAGCACTAGAGTTAAGTTCTCTGTAACTAGAAATAATGAATGACTGGGCACTTTCGTGGTGGTCCAGTGGCTAAGACTCCACACTCACGATGCAGGGAGCCTCAGTTCGATTCCTGGTCAGGGAACTAGATCCCACATGCCACAACTAAGACCCAGAGGAGCCAAATGAATAAGTAAAAATAATGCCTGACGGACCGCCCATCTCGAACCTCATCTATGAAACTAAGGAGTCACGCCTGGAAACATTATATGCTCCTTCTGCAACACCCCATCTATAATATCCATGTTGATGGCACGGTCTCTGAGCATGTGTTGCTCCCAGTTAAACTGGTGACAGGAAGATGAAGGGGTGTGGATGTGTGGCACCCAGGGTTGCCCTCTCAGGGCCAGAGTCTGGGGTGGGAAGGACACAAGAGGCTTCCTCCCTCTGACTTCAGTCTCGTCCAGGGTTCCCAGCACCCAGGTGCCACCTGCAGTCCTGCCCTACATCACACAGGACAGACAGGTTCACGACAGTCAATGAAATTATATGTCCCATGCAGCAGGGAAGCACACACTCACAAAAGACCAGCAGAGCCATTGACTTTTTATTAGATGCTTCTCCCAGGCAATAAACAGGGAGAGACAGTGGCTGCAGGGAAACAGAAGCCCCTGGTCAGAACCTGTGATCGAGTCAATCACTGGAGCAGAGATGAACATTGACTCTTGACACAGGTCAACTGGCAGGACTGTTAGGAATGAGGGCAGCCCTCTAACAAGGCAACTGTGTCCCCCGGTGACCTGGGATTGCCAACAACAATGAGAATAATCCTGAAGGAACAGTAACCGCTACCAGGTATTAATCATCTTAATATATCCAGGCCCTTTATATCTTTTATCCCTAATCCATTCAACATCTACTAGACAATAAGTTCACACCTATGGACCTAACAGAAGCAGAAGATATTAAGAAGAGGTGGCAAGAATACACAGAAGAACTGTACAAAAATTATCTTCACGACCCAGATAATCACGATGGTGTGATCAACTCATCTAGAGCCAGACATCCTGGAATGTGAAGTCAAGTGGGCCTTAGGAAGCATCACTACGAACAAAGCTAGTGGAGGTGATGGAATTCCAGTGGAGCTATTTCAAATCCTAAAAGATGATGCTGTGAAAGTGCTGCACTCAATATGACAGCAAATTTGGAAAACTCAGCAGTGGCCACAGGACTGGAAAAGGTCAGTTTCCATTCCAATCCCAAAGAAACACAATGCCAAAGAATGCTCAAACTACCTCCTGGTATTTGGCACACAGTAGATCCTCCATAACCACTGTATAAATGAATTAGTGAGTAAATGGGTAGATGCCATGAGATGGATATTATCACACTCATTTTACAGAACAGAAAACTGAGGTCAATGTACTGAAGTGTGTTAGTCGCTCAATAGTTTCTGACTCTTCATGACCCCATGGACTGTAGCCCACCAGGCTCCCCTGTCCACGGAATTCTCCAGGCAAGAATACTGGAGTGGGTAGCCATTCCCTTCTTCAAAAAACTTAGATCTATACTGTTGCTCAGAGTCATGTGAACTGAATTGAGTAGAGCTCAGTTTGAACTTCCAACTGTCTGATTTCAAGTCCAGGACCCTTTTCACATGACATCATACCTTTAAATAGTCTGCATATAGGTGCAAGCACAGTTAGTAGTATTCCTCCAATTGGCATGCTATGACATGATTCTTCATGAAAACACAGAGACCAGAAAGCATTTCTGGGCAGTAAGAGATGAGAAGACTGGACATTTTTGTGGTTTGGGAGGTTGACCCAGGGATAACAGCTTAGTCACCTGTCAGAGTCCTCAGTGCACACCGTGGCCTTTGGCCTGTGCCCTTCTGAGTCCAAGCAGGTGAGCTGGGAGCCTGGCTTCCCCAGGGAGGCTGACAGCAACCTCCCAGCTGGAGTGGGAGGAAGAGGTGTGCTTCCCTGAAAACAGCTGCTGCTTTCTTATTACACAGGACCCCACTGGCTCCCAGGAATCAATGCAAATTCTTACCATTTGTTTTTTATTATTCGCAAACATTCAGTTTTGCTTCCCCAACCACATCCTCCTCTTTCCCTCAGTGAACTCCCTGACAGCAGAAGAGTACACAGATTTCTGCATTTTGTGACTTTTGCTCTATTTACCTTCCTTAAGTATCTTTTCAACTGGGAAAACTGGTGACTAAAAACTGACATTGTAAGATGTTAACTTGAAACCACTGAGAATTTGAAAGTCAAAGAGAGAAGCCAGAAAAACTTCCAATCATAGATCACACAACAACCATATTGTCCCTTGGGTTTCTCACAACAACACAAGCCCTCGGGGGTGGGGGGGCGGGGGTGGCAGGGAGCAGCTGAAGAAACAGCAGCAGAAGTCAAGGTACGAAGAAGCAGGAGGAAGATGCACTTAGATGCTTGGGTATCATAAATTGGGTATTATAGGTTATCACAGAAGCTAAAAGTGGACTTAAGCATTACAACAATCATGTACAAAGTGTCTATCACCTTACAAAGCCAACGCTTTTTCAAAAAGACCTTTAAAATAATGTGCACCTTGAAAGACATTTAAAAGGATTTTTCTTAAAAAAGAAGAAGAATGATCATAAAAAATTCAGAACAGAGGTTGGCAAACTATGTCCTGCTGCCTCTTTTTGTAAACAGTTTCATTGGAAAAATATTTACTAGCTCTCCCTTTATAGAAATGCTTGTCAACCCCTGATTGAGATGTTTCACTGAGATTTTCTTCCATATATTTATAATGTCGACATTTATGAAGATGTTAAGTGGTAAGTGGCTAGTGGCAAAATCATCTGGTACAAGGGATTGGTACTCATTGTCTGAGGAGAGCAAAATGATTGATTTTTTTCAATGTGCATACTTATACACAAATGCACCCAAATCAATAACGGACAAAACTGCTGAGAGCTCTAGTGTGAGTCAAGGCCACAGTAAACCCAAGGTCCTAGAAGCTTCTACATCATTTACAGACATCTACTACTACNAGAATTCTGAAATGATTTGCACTTTTTAACTAAAAAAAATGAGGGTAGGGTTTTGACCAAACAGAGTTAAAGGCCTTAGTGACTTTCATACTGTAAAAATCCACTATCAGTGGGCTGGAAAAGAGGCTCCTTTCCTACACTAATGAGATAATCATAGAGGTCAACTGTATTCAGGAGACTGCAAACTTTTGTGTAAACCAATGGATAGCATATCATCTGCAGCCCATACCTCATCTCTTCCAAATACTTAACCCTGCTGTATTTTTTAAAAGTCTTAATTGAATTTGTTACAATATTGCTTCTGTTATGTTTTGACTTTTTGGCCTGAAGGCATGTGGGATCTTAGTTCCCTGACCAGGAATCAAACCTGCATGCCCTGTATTGGAGGTGAAGTCTTAAACACAGGGCTGCCAGAGAAGTCCCTACTTCCGCTGTTGAAGGGCAAAAACAACCATAGACAACACAGAAATAAAAGAGCATAGCTGTGTTCCAATAAAATCTTATTCATTCAAAAACAAAGGCTATCTGAAGTATCAGATAAGTCCACTTACATGAGGTACCTCAAAGAGACAAAATCAGAGACAGCAAGGAGAAAGGTGGTACAAAGGAGCTACAGGCGGGGGAAATGGGGAGTCATTGTCAAATGTGTGCAGAGTGTTTCAGGAGTTGATGAGAAAGTTCCACAAATGGACAGTGATGATGGTTGTATACCACTACAAATGTACTTTTAAAAATGCCACAAAATTGTATGTTTAAATGTGGTTTTAAAAAAACTAAAAATCAGACTAAGTATTAAAAAGGAGATGATATAAGTACCATTCAAGTGAGTGAAGTCACTCAGTCGTGTCCGACTCTCTGCGACCCCGTGGACTGTAACCTACTAGGCTTCTCTTTCTCCAGGCAACAATACTGGAGTGGATTGCCATTTCCTTCTCCAGGGGATCTTCCTGACCCAGGGATCGAACCCGGGTCTCCTGCATTGGAGGCAGACGCTTTAACCTCTAAGCCACCAGGGAAGCCCTTTAAGTACCATTAGATTTCACATATAATGGATGTCATACAGTATTTCTCCTCCTCTGTCTGACTCACTCCACTTGGTATGACAATCTCTCAGTCCATCCATGTTGCTACAAAGGGCATTATTTCATTCTTTTTAATGACTGAGTAATATTCTGTGTGTGTGTGTATACTACATCACCCTCTATATATACACACACACACACACACACACACACAGACACACACCCCACATATGCATGTGCGTGTGTGTGTATATGTCTTCTTTATCTTCTTTATCCATTCCTCTCTCAGTGGACATTTATTAAACCACTACTGTCTACCCTAAAATCTGAGACATAACTAGAAACTATTAAAATTCATAGGAGAGTTTTGGTATGGGAGTCAGATACAAACTACATGTCTAAAACAAATTTTTTTACACCAGCAATAGCTAATTTAAAAAATAATAGAAACATTTACCCCATACACAAAATACACAATGATATAAGAATAAATAAAAAATAGGCAAGACCTAAAAGATTCAAGTATAAAACTAGTTACCATGATAAATTTCATGTTTTATATATATATATATATATATTACCCTGATGTTGGGAAAAATTGAGGGCAGGAGGAAAAGGCAGTGACAGAGGGTGAGATGGTTGGATGGCATCATTGACTCAACGGACATGAGTTTGAGCAAACTCCAGGAGATAGTGAAGAACAGGAAAGCCTGGCATGCTGCAGTCCGTGGAGTCTCAAAGAGTTGAACATGACTTAGCAAGTGAACAACAAAAATTTTTCCACAATTAAAAAAAAAAACTGTAAGCACATGAAAATGTGTAGGTATACACCCACACAGATACACCCCGGATGCCGTATTGCAGACATCTATGTCTCACCATTGTGATTCCACTGATAACTTTCACCTAATGCATTGAGATGTACCATGGGGATGGCTTTGCAACCAGGTACAAATGGTTCAGCCCATGAAAAGCTCCCAGGATTGCTGGCAGACTAAAAACATGTCCAAATATGGCCAACAGACTTTTCATCCTAGTAAAGATTTTTTTCTTGTTGGCACTAGAATAACAAAAGTTATTCTTTCTTAGTTTTCTATTTACTCAAAGTAACATAAGTGATACAACTTCTCTTGAAATTACATGGAATATTTATCTTGAGTATTTCAGAGATAAATAAAATCAATGATTTTTTTTTAAGTTGGCCCCATCTGGCCCCCAGGTCATAGATGTCCATGCCCTGCACAAGATAACCTTAGGAGGAATGTCTTGGGAATTCACTGGCAGTCCAGTGGTTAGGACTCTGCACGTTCACAGCTGAGGACCTGGGTTCAATTGCTTGTCAGGGAACTAAGAACTCGCAAGCAACAGGGCGGCCAAAAATAAAGAGGAGGAAAGTCTAAGGCCATTTGTGAGTGAGGCACATCAGGAACAAGGACACAAAGGAAAGAATTTGAGTCTTGGATAAAATGACTAATTGAGGTTGGACATTGAGCACCTCCCCCGCTGATTCCAGACAAGTTGCTGGAAGTCATATAAACGGTGCAGATGCATGTCCAAGTTGCCTTAACCTATTCCCTCCTGGAAAGATGGGGAAAAGGAGAAAACCCAACTTTGGTGCTCTATGTAAGCTCTATGTCTGAGGAATAGAGCTGCCATGTACACCCTTCTCTTCTTGCCACCCAGGAAATTAGGAAGCAGAGAAGTAAGTTAACATCTTTGTCCAGCAACCAAAGCAAAACTCTCAGTGTTTTAATAATAAATGTCATGACAACTGAGCCAAAAAAGGAAGCTGGAGGACTGGATGGTTACAGCTGATTAGGGGAAACTGCTCCAGTTATCTGTTGCCATGCAACAAGTCACCCCCAAATTAGAGCTGAAACAATAATAATCATTGATTATGTCTCTGGATAATATGGTCTATGGTCTCTGGAGGAGGAGTTTGGGAACAGCTGGGCTGGGCAGCTCTGGCGCGGGGTCACTAGGGGGACTGTGATTGCACAGGGACTGGGCAACTGAGGGTTGATAGGCATCTCTCCCTCTCCATGCAGTCTCAGGCCTTGTCATTCCACGCTGGTTGGCTTGGGCTTCCTTAACGTATGGTTGCCTCAACTGTGTTCCATGGAGCTTGAGGGTTCCAAAGGTGAGTATTCATGAGATAAAAAGGAAAGATGTGCCCTTTTCTAGCCCAGCCTCAGAATCATTCCCACCTCTTTCTATTCATCAGGGGGAGGAGAAATAAACCGCTCACTTGATTAGGGGAGCAAGGAGAATGTCTAGGTTTCTGAAAAGCACCTGGGACAGAATCTATCGTTGCAACCATTTTTAAAATATATAGTTTGCCATAGGGACTAAAGCTTATTTGAGATTGTTAGTTTATTTACCTATGAATAAAATTAAAGTATGAGTGTTACAAAAATATTCTTGATTGTCTTTCTCTGCTCAAAAATCCCTTTAGCATTTCCCAGGGATAGTGAACCACACGACATAAGCAACCAGAGTTCTCCTCACCAAAACCCACAGATGTCAGCTCAAAACATGACATCATACCACCTGTCTGGCAGCACTCAGAACCTGTCTGCTTGGTGACTGCCTTGACACCGTTTGTGACACAGTGAAATAACCAATTTACGTGAGTAAAGCCTGCTGAGATACTTGGACACAAGCAGAAGATAAATTGCCTGGACATCGAACCCAAAACACATTTTCAGATCTCCTGCTCAACGTAATCTTCCGAGTGACAGTCTCAGAACAACAGGACCTCAACCACTGAATACCAGGAACAGCAGAAAACTCCTTAGACGTTACTCTTTTGATTGTAGTTTAAAATAGTTGTGGCATAGGGAATGCTATGTACTTATCAAGTCTTTTTACATTTAAAAAGATCTCTTTCTGTGCATCCCAGACCACTTCATTCCTGTCTTCTCTTACGGTCCATCAGGACCATGTGACTGGATTGCGGTCATCTAGATGGGTTCTAAACCACTTTCATGCCTGACAACCCTAGGGATGTTTCACACTCACTGTCTCTTCTCTTTCCAAGCTATCCTCAGAGGCCACAAGGTAAAAGGACCACTTGGAGAAGCCACAGAACCCATAATAAAACATCATTTTAATGAGAAATCACTTTTGTGTGTGTATATTAAGCCACTGAGATTTTTTTTTTTTTCTTTCCTGCCCCAAAGGTTCAGAGTCAAATCAAAACATCCAAAACTGGGGTGGTATTGGAATTTGGAGCAACACAACTTTTTGTTACTTAGGTTATCTCATACATTGAAAAAAACTAGGAGATGGGAATTCCTTGGAAGTCCATCGGTTAGGACTTGGTGCTTCCACTGCAAGGGGCATGGGTTCAGTCCCTGGTCAGGAAACTAAGATCCTGCATGTCATATGGCTCGGCCTAAAAACGTCTAACAACTACTAGATGCCAGGCACACTCCCCCATCAAGGAAGTCACTGAGATTTCAAGAGTTTGTTATTGTAGTGTAATTGAGACAAGCCTGACTCACATAATATTCTGTAAAAACCAACATGAATATATTAATGAGCAGAATTAAAAATTCACATGAATTTTTAAAGTTAAAACACAAAACTTTAAAGAAACATCGTGCTTGAGGCAGGCTACACTGGCTATGCTCCAGACCCCCAAGACCCACACATGCATTCACTTCTGCTGTTAGGAAGACGTCAGTGGAATTATCAGAGACGCATCCTAAAGTATTTGGCAGAGACAGTCTGTGGAATGAAACAAAACCCAGTTCTATTACTTCCTAACTGACTCACTGAGCAAGTCACTCCACTTCTCCAAGCCTCAGATTATGTGATGGGAGAACCATTGCTATTGGGTAAGTTTGTCACCATTTAGGTCACCTGGCCTGGAAGAGCAGCAAAATTTGTCATCTGTGGCTTCAAATAGAGAAGCCACAGCCCTTTTGTTTAGGGAAGCACCTGACTGTGTTTATAAAAGATGAGGCTGACTAGACATAGTCAGAGTGAGAGGAATTTAAATGCTTTTTAAAAAGAAGTAAAATTGTTCATTAGGACATATAACAGGAATTTTGGAGTCCCCAGCAATCTCTTGAGAAGAGTCCTTAAAAAGAACAAGTGGGTACTTCCCTGGTGATCCAGTGGTTAAAAATCCACCTTGTAATGCAGGGGACATGGGTTCAGTCCCTGGTTGGGGAACTGGATCCCACATGCCGTGGAACAACTAAGCCTACACACCGCAACGACTGAGCCCACGAGCCACAGCAAGAGTGTCCATGTGCCCCAACAAAAGACCCCCAAAATGCAACAAAGACCTGGAGCGTCGCAGCTAAGACCTGATGCTGTCACATTAATTAAATAAATAACTTGAAAGGACAAATAAACAAAAAAGGCTGAGAAAAGAGACACAGTAACATGGTAAGAGGACAAAGCCAAAGTTCTTCCAGTAACAGCCTAATAAATGTTTGCTACTGTGTTCATCATGGGCTTCCCTTGTGGCTCTGCAGGTAAAGAATCCACCCGCAATGCGGGAGACCTGGGTTTGATCCCTGGGTTGGGAAGGTCCCCTGGAGAAGGGAAAGGCTACCCACACCAGCATTCTGGCCTGGAGAATTCCATGGACTATACAGTCTATGGGGTAGCAAAGAGTGGGACACAACTGAGCAACTTTCACTTTCACTGTGTTCATCAGTGGTGAAGGGTGTGTTTTCTAGAGCTAGACTGACAGAAACCAAAACCCAGTCAATGATTCCATAGACTTCTGACCATAGAGAAAGTTCATAACCCTTCCGGAAGAGGGAGAAATGTCCATCTCAGAGGAGTGCTGGCAGATCACATTTTCTAAAGACAGGGACAAACAGTGTCTCCCAGCCACGTGGTCTTCTGCACTTTCTTTACCACTGCCCCATCAACATGGAAGCTAAGTCCCCTCCCCCTGAATCTGAGTGAGTCTGTGAACCTTTCTGCAAATAGGATATAGCAGAAGTGACGCTGAGTGACTTCTGAGGAAGGGTTAGAAAAAGCCACACGGCTTCTTCCTGGCTCCCTTCAGATGCTCACCCTGGGAACCCAGGTGCCATGCTGTGAGGAAGTCCAAGCAGTGCAAGAGGAGGCACGGGTGGAGAGAAGCAGAGGCCCACAGCCCAGCTGAGCTAGCCGCACTCACTTGGCAGTCAGGTAAATGAGACGTCCTCAAGAATTCACTCATTTGAAAAGGCTCCGATGCTGGGAACGATTGAAGGCAGGACGAGAAGGGGACGACACAGGATGAGATGGTTGGATGGCATCACCGACTCAGTAGATAAGAGTTTGAATAAACTCCAGGAGATAGTGACGGACAGAGAAGCCTGGCATGCTGCAGTCTATGGGGTCACAAAGAGTCAGACCTGACTGAGGAACTGACCTGAACTAGTCCCCAGTCTGACCTTCCCCAACAGATACCGCATGGAGCAGAGAGCAGCTCTTCCACTAAGTTCTGCCCAACATGCATGAGCAAATAACAGATTGTGAGGGTTTTGAGCCCCTAAGGTTTTGAGTGCCTTGCTATGGAGCAATAATAACTAGAACAGGAGGGACCTTCCTCAATGGTCCAGTGGTTAAGACTGCCTTCCGATGCAGGGGATATGGGTTTGATTCCTGGTCAGAGAGCCAAGGTCCCACATATCAAGGGGTACAGCCAAAAAAAAATAGAACAGGAGCAAGAGGGAGATAATTAAATGACAATAAAATAAATATTTAGCTTAAGCTTGGGATGTGTTAAGAGCTCTTTAGCTATATCACCGTCGGTACCTATTCAGTAACTTCCCAAAGTCACACAGCTAAGAAGAATTATGATCAGGATTCAAGACCAGGCCATCAGTCTCACTTAACATTATACTGATGATCAGGAAGGTAAACAAATCCAGTCCAAGGCTGCAAGGGCCCCACCTGCTCCCAGCTGGGAGGCTGAAATAATAAGAACCCAGGCAGTACCTCTAAGGAGCCTCTACACTAGAATCTGGGTTGAAAACTCCAATCAGGAGATAATGGATAAGAAAACAATGACTGGCTTTTTTTTTTCAGTCAAGTACTGTGAGTTGGAAATATTTGTTTCTCCAGGGAAAAGCTGTCCCCTCTATGAAAAAGTAAAGTATGCAAACACTGACCACAGGATAGATGAGAATGCATAATTCACACCTCACTGGCTCCTTGGACAGAAGCAGGAAGGAGGAGATTGAACTTCGAGTCAAAAAAAAAAAGAAAATTCTAGCTGTAGCATCCTAGTACCTAGGTATTCAATTACAGAAAAGGTTTTGCCCCTGGAGAGGCCGCTGGAGTCTGCATCAGCATCCAAACCTTTCTTAATAGGATTTCGCAGTCAGCTGAGATATGCAGTGCCCTGGTGATTGATATGCAAATTAAATAAACAAAATGACACAATAAATAATTAAATCAGTCTAACATGATGAATGAATTAATCATATCAGAGTGATGAAAAGAAGCCAGCACTGTCACCCAGAAGATCATTGATTTGAGAAAAATGAAACATTCATAATAAGGCCATTTCAACATAAGGTAGTACCTCTTATATTGATTCCTTGTACTAGCCTCTGAACAGAGTAGGTGCTCAATAAATGTTAGTGGAATGAAATGAATTTTTGCCACCAAGAATGTCTTTCTGCAGTATAGGGAATTACTCACTCAATAAGCAACTGCAGAGACATGTTTTCATTTCAATCTTATTTAGGAATAAAATAGGTCTGTAAAGTAGTCAAGAGCAAGTAGTTCCATCCCCCATTTTACACATGGGGAAAATAAAGTTAAGAGGCCAAGTGACCTGCCCCTAGTCACGTGGCCGGGGTGAGAGAAGACTCATCATGGAACTCCGACATCTGGTGTATTACCCACCCTCTGCACTCCCCGGATGCGAACATCTGTGCCCACATGCGTGTCAGTGTGTGCAGAGAGATGTGCTACAGCGAACCTCCACTTCCTCAACAAATTCTCTAATACTGGATTGACCAAAAAGGTTGTTCGGTTTTTCTGTTACATCTTATGGATAAGGCCCAACAAAGTTATTGACCATCCCAGTAAATCAATTCTACACAAAATTTGAATTTATACCTGAATACAGTTTGTACCTCCTACCATTTTGCCTTTTTTTTTTTTTTTTTTTTTACTATACATAGCATCTCTTTACAGACAATTAAGAAACACAGGTAAGTGTGAGGAAAATAAAATCACTACACAATCACTAAAATTAATGACAAAGAATATTTATCTACATGAGAAAAATTCCACAATATATTGCTAAGGAAAGAGAAGCCTTCCATGCAGCCTATTATTCACACTGTATTAATACAAACACATATACACACAGAGACAAGAAGGCTAAACATATGTGTCAAAAAGTTAACACTGGATATTTCCATACGGTGGGTTATAAGGAGTTTTTGTTTCCCTCTCTGGGCCTCTTTAAAGACTTTCAGAGATGTATATAATGAGAATGCATTGTTTTTGTAATTGAAATTCTCATTTGTAAAACTAGAGCAAATTGTAGTAGGGAGCTGGGGAATAAAAATGCTTCTGAGCTCATATCTAACAGAAGACATAAATAGTTCAGTGGGTTTGTTTGTTTATTTTTTCCGGAAATTACTTAACAGTATAGGTAAATTTGGAGGTGAGGGATGGGGAGCAAATTGGACTCTCATCCCAGTGGGCCAGGATAGGACCTCAAATCAGTGACTCTGAGGCCTGATGAAATACTTGAGAGGATGAGAGAGGGAAAAAAAAAGTCTTTAAAAGTCTGCAAAGGCAAAACTCCTGAGTGGCAAGAAACCACAGACCACCTCCTTCTACTTGTCCAGTCTTACAAAGAGCTAAACAACTCAAAGCAGAATATAAACCTCAGACACGGCCCTTCTCCCTGATTCTACAGGAGAATTTGATGGTACCTAGGAAAACGATTTGCACATCAATGGAAAATCAATCAGACTACTTGGGGGTAAGGAGGAGACTTGAAAATACTGACTCAAAATGGGTTTAAAAGGCAGCAAAATGTGGAGAAGAGACACAGGCAACACTTATTCAACTAACAAAAAGAAGTAAGCACAACTTTTAAGTAAATTATAAGGACACATCTCTAAGGGTTTCTCTAGAGGTTCAGATGGTCAAGAATCTGCCTGCAAAGCAGAAGACCAGGCTTCGATCCCTGGGTCGGGAAGATCATCTGGAGTAGGAAACGGCAACCCACTCCAGTATTCTTGCAGAGAATTCCATGGACAGAAGAGACTGGTGGGCTACAGTCCATGGGGTCACAGGACGGTGGACACAACTGAGTGACTAAGTGCACACACACACACACACACACACACACACACATGCATCTCTAAGAGTATATTTCTTATGAAGATTTACTCAAGGAAATGGACCAAAAAACCATTGTGACAGAAATGGTTTGAACTCTTAAATAAACTGAAAAAAAAAAATCTGAACACAATAAATCTGAATCTAATAAATGAAATTGTAAGAAAGTGAAATGATAAAGCAAAGAAAGCAAGTTATAGAAACAAGTCCACCACAGCATTAAAGACAACATAATGAACCAAGGCAACGAGAAAAAGCACAGCTTGATATTATTAAGGATGCGCACTATAGAAGTACATCGTAAACTGACAAAACCAATCAGGGAGAAAACAGTTGCTATGAAAGAAAAACAGCAGGAATCTAGATGGGTAGGCCCAAAACAGAATTGGAGAAATGGAAATTGTTTTCGGTGATATGACAAGAAAAAGTTCATGACCTTAAAAGAAGACCTGCCTACTGACGACAGGACTCATAGGCGTTAGAAAAAAATTACTGAAATATGACCAGCATGGAGAAATACCTTAGTGAAATCCCACCATATCAAGGATGAAGACAGAAGTGCACAAGCATGCAGGCCAGTCAGAGACATACAAAGGAAAAGCGAGGAAGGCTTTTCCTTAGCATCCTAGATTTCAAGGGACAATGGAGAAATGTCCACAGAGATGCAAGGAAGAAGGTGTTTTACACCCAGCCGATCAGTTGCTCATGTATAAAGGAAGAAAATGGTGGAAAAGCAAAAGGGAAAAGGATGATCATGCAGAAATGGGAAGGAGAGAGGAAAGGAAAACAAAATGCAGAAACGAAGATGAAAATCATGATATTCTCAAAACCATAAGGACTCAAGAAGGCTCATACTAATGGACCATGGAGGAAAAGAACAACTCAAAGACATGCTCAAAACCACCAAAAGCTCAATCAAACTACAGAGCTCAAGGATAAGTAAGCAATGATGTGAATGTACTTTAAATTCTTGATAAAATTCAAAAATAGATTTAAGTATAAATAATCATGGTAAATGTAGCTATAACATATTAAGTCTAAAACTTCATTATTCTTAAAATACAAAAAAATAAGCTGTAGTTTAAAATTAAAGCATAGCAAAGATGTAGCAAAGATGAATAACAAACAGAAGAGATTTAAAGGCAAAGATATCAATTAAAACTAATAGCACAAAAAGGATGAACTTAGCAGTAAGAGAGTCTCAAAAATAAATCCAAAATCAATAAAAAGAACTATATGATGTTTGTCAGGAAGAAGACTAAAGCTGTAACTCAAAGACAGAAAATATACCAGACAAAAATATAAAAATAAATATATATAAAGGCAAAAGTATACCAGAAACAAATTCAAAGAAAGTGAAAGCAGAGATTACCCTATTTACAGACAACTGGGTTGAATTCATCAAAGAGAAGAGTATTCAGTTTTATCAAAAACTTATTTCAGGGGCCTTCCCTGGTGGTCCTGTGGTTAAGACTTCACCTTCCAATGCAGAGGGGTACAGGTTCAATCCCTGGTATGGGAGCTAAGATACCACATGCCTTGGAGTGAAAAAAACAAACCATAAAACAGAAACAATATTGTAACAAATTCAATAAAGACTTTAAAAAAATGGTCCACATCAAAAAAATCTTTTTTTTAAAAAATCATTTTTCTTGTCAAATAGCACAATCCATGCTAACTTTCAGATTTATTGGTTCCAGAGGGATGGATGCAGTACTCCCAAGATAACAAAATCCCAAAAGATGTTCAAGTCTCATATAAAATCGCATATCTGTACATCCTGTAGACTTTAAATCATCTCTATATTACTTATAGCATCTAATAAATGCTATGGAAATAGTTGCTGGCACTTGGGAAATTAAAGTTTTAACTTTGTAACTTTCTGCAATTTTTTTTTTTATATTTTAAATCCATAGTTGGTTGAATCTGCAGGTGCAAAATCCATGAATAAAGGGCACTGACTATAACTGTCTAAATATCCATGGTCTGAATAGCACAGCATCAAACATTGTTTTTAAAACCTGTTGAAGATTAAAAAAAACAATAGCAGTAGCTAATTCAGGAAGATAATAAGCATGAAAGTGGAGGATTTGATTAATATTATTAAAGTCAATGTAAAAGCTTTATTCATACTTTGTATACTACAAATAACTTTGTTCCTTTTCGAATGCCTGCTAGATAGTTACAAAAAACCAATATTAAACAACCAAGAAAATCCTATTAAATGCCCCCAACAGAAATTAATAATACAGATTATATTCTCTACTCAGACTATAATAAACTAGAAATTAATTTCAAAAGTAGAAGAAAGTAACTATGCCAACCACTTGGAAATAATTCTTGGGTCAAAAATAAAACCAAAATAGCAATTACAAAATTTTAGAGAATAGCAATAATGAAACCAACTCACATCAAAATACATGGAAAGTGGCCAGTGCTCTAAAAGTAAATTTCACAGCCTTAAATACTTTAATAACTGAGCAAGAAATAATCAACTATTTAAGAAAATCAACTCAAGAAGCTAGAAAATAAAAAATTGAGTGAAATAGAAAGATGGACTTAATAAAGATAAAAGTAGAAATCAACATTTTTAAAAATAGTAAAACACCAAAGTTAATAAATCCAAGAGCTGGCTTTAGAGAAAAAGACAATAAATTGGATAAACCATGAAACAGTCCAGTTAAAAATAAACTTGAGAAAAAATAAAATGAGGAGGTAACAGTTACAGGAAAAAAAATTCAAAGACTTAGTCATCTATCAACACACTTGAGAACTTGAATAAAATTAAATATATATAATAACATATATATATACACATATATGCTCTCAAAAGAGCACAGGATCCAAGCATTGGTATTTTAAATCCCTTAGGATCTTGCTACTCAAAGTGTAGACTACTTTGAGTAATTATAATTAAGTAGTTATAGAACCTCCTACTCTATAAAGTAGGTTAGAGGCTTAAATGAAAGCACTCAGCACAACTCTGGATGCACACTAAATATTTCCAAATGTTCCTTATTATTGTTCTGTAAGTATACTGTTTCTGAAGCATAATGTATATAGTGATACACAAATACGAAGAGTACAGGTCAATGAATTTTTGTAGCACCACCTGGGAGCTTATTGGAACAGCTGCCCCAAAATACGCTAAATTCACATTTTAACCAGCTCCACAGGTGACTCAAAAACAAGTTAAAGCTTGAGCATCATCATTTTAGACCTAGAGAAAAAGAGATCACAATTCTCAAAGATATGTTTAGAAAGCCATTACAATTCCTTAAGATAATACACAAAAAGTCTACAGATTATCTACATAGATTCAAAATTCTAAAATCAAATTTCTGACAGAAAGAATCCAGTTTTGTTAAATAAATATTAATAACACACAACAAAGAAGCAGAGCTCGTTTCAGGGATATGACAATAGTTTGTTACTAAATCTATTAACAGAAAAGAAAATTATGGGTGAATTTACATTTAAAAAATAATAATTTTAGGCTAGGGAAGGCTTTTCTGAATGTGATTTCCAAGCCAGAAACCATCAGGCAATGGTTGAAATATTTTATGAAAGTTTTTTTTAAATCTCTATTGCAAAAATCACTAAAATCACAGACAAGGTTTAGAGAGAAATGACTTAGAAGATATATGTGAAGCTTCTGACAAGGGGTTATTATCTATAATGTATAAAGAGCTAATAAAACTTACCCAGAAAAAGACAAGCACTCCAGCAAACAATGGATGAAGGATATTAGCCAGTTTACACACACAAAAAGCAAATGGGAAAAAAAAATAGGTCTATACTTTCATTTGCTTAAACCAGCAAGCATTAAATGAGCATTTACTATTCTTTGCACACTGCATTCAAAATTCTGTTCTAGAAAATGAAACAAAGTAGCTTCCTGCAAGATGATCTCAACAAAAAGAAATGTCAAGTGACATATTCATCTGTAACAGACAGGAAAACATTAAAAGGACAAGTTGATAACCTGGGTTGACAAGGATGTCAGCAAATGGACATCTTCATACACCAATGGTGGGAGTTTAAACTAGGACACAATTGTGCTGGCATTTAATTTGGTAAATAATTCTTTTAAAGGCATACTTTCAAACAGAATATACCCACAGGAAATGGACAAATACGTATGAAGATCTTCATCACAGCATTATCTACAACACTGAAAACACCTCAATGTCCATTAACAGAAGAATGACATAATAATGTCAAATAACATTGCTCGACCTATTATCTGCTCATTTGTTAGGCATCTATTGTTTTTATTGTGTCCATAGCAGAATGAAATGTAATTTTTAAATATTTCATTTATTTTGCAGCATTTCAGATGCAAAGCTAAGATGTATAGCAGTGACAGAAACCCTAATACATTTTAAGTTATGATAATGGAATAATTTATGTGAGGCTTCAGTCCTGTATGTAAAACACACACACACAGGCTTAGGGATATAAATATCACTAGAAGCTTCCTGAAAGTGAGGTCCAAGGCTGCCTAGGAGCCTCTGCAGGCTTTAGTCCCGGAGTCCTCAGGACAACACTTAAACACAGCGGTGGCGGCCCAGTTACCGACGTCATTGCTCCTTGAGACACCGTCATCCTCCTAAGCCTCCATCCACGCAGCAGCTGGAAGGCCCTTTTTAAAAATGGGCCTTAAATCCAGGCTCCCCCTCCACTGGCTTTTCAGTGCTCTCACCACAAAAATGCAGACTTCAACAATAATGGCCACAAAGCCCAGCATGATGTTCACAGACCACTACCCATTCTCCACCTCATTCCATCTTTCCTTTTCATCCTGTGCCTTAAATCCAGGCTCCCCCTCCACTGGCTTTTCAGTGCTCTCACCACAAAAATGCAGACTTCAACAATAACGGCCACAAAGCCCAGCATGATGTTCACAGACCACATTCTCCACCTCATTCCATCTTTCCTTTTCATCCTGTGTTCTGCTTCGCGAGCCTTCTAGTCATTCCCGGACTTTCCAAGCTCTGTCCCACCTCAGAGCCTTGGCACGTGATGTTTTCCACTACCTAGAACATTCCTTTCTCCTCCTCTTCAGAGCAGGTTTTGTCATCCTTCAAGTCTCGGCTTAAACAGTATTTCCTCCGAGTAGCATTCACTAACCTGCCCTCTTATTATCAGGTGTTATTACAACTCTCTGCCTGTCTCCTTCATTACACTTAAAACAATTTTAAAAAAAAGAAACAAACTGTCATTTTTAAAATTAATTAATGGTTTACTCATTTGCTATCTGTCTCCTTCATTGGAATGTGTGTTCCAGAAAGCAGACCCTATGTCTATTTCTCCCTTCAGTAAATAGCTAGCTTCTTCTAGCTCAGAAGCTGGTACGCTGAGAGCATTCAAATGCTGTTAAGTGAATAAATGAACGTGAACATAGTTTTGAACAGTGCAATCAGGAAATTTAAGCAAGTTTAAAAGAAATGTTTTTGATTCTCTTTTTCTATTTCTGGGACTCGATCCTAAGGAAAAAAGCAGAGAAACACACAAAGATTCTCATTGCAACATTCTTCTAACAGCAAAAACTGGAAGCAACCCATATGCTCAATAAGAGGGAAACATTGAAATAAGTTAATATGAAATGGGATAGTCGATTATAAAGTCTATGTTAATGTGGTCAGTTTTTAAAAGAGGATAAGAAAGAATACAGAGTTGGACCCTAAATGTAGAGAAACAGAGCATACAGCCCCCTAGAAAAACAGAAGAAATGGCCCCAAATTTGAGTCATGGCTTTGTTTTCTTCCATATATTTCCCACATTTTCTAATTCTACATACTTTCTAATTGTTGACATTAAGCAACAGGGTACAATTTTTAAAAATCAGAAGTGAAAAGCAAACATCACCTTTTAAAAACTGTTTTAAAAACAGTTGGTTCCTCCCTGAGTACAATCTTCAGGTTTCACGTGAGAAGGAAAGTCTCAGTCCTGCCGGGGGGAGCAGGGAGAGGGCTGAGGGACACACCCGCAGCCAGGAAGAGGGGGAGATTTTCTTTTCACCCTGAGTCCTTCTGTATCTTTTCCAGTTTTGTACTGGTATCATGATATATTTGTAAACATAATACCTGTTCAAAAATAAACAACTGAAAACAGCAACCACCACCAAAAAGAAGGAAAAACTTTTATTTTCAGATACATTTGGAAAGACAGCTACACCCAATCAAGGAAGATTGCTCCAGTTTAAACTTGCGTGAGATTCTATCAGCATGCAAAGCATGGTAACAGCATCAGATAATTTATTCTGATTCCCAAAACCCAAGGAAAAAAATCATTAACATGGACTCTTTTACCTCAAAATCTACAGAAACACACCACATCCTGAAATTCTCAGTTCTGCCTCTTTCTGCCCTCCTCCCCTTTAACTATCTGCTCGGAACACCCCTTCACTGGGCTCTGGTTTCTCGTCTACATCTCTCTTTGCTTGTCTGTTTCATGCTCAGCTTCCCTCCACTTCCCTTTGAACTTGACATTCTTATCACCCTTATTTTCCCCAGGGCTGCATTTTTATTTTTTCTGTGTTGGCCACAATATGAAAATATATGAGAAGCATCTACTGAAGTGTTGTGGTTTCTTCCCATTAAATAAAATCAGAGGAGCAAAATCATCTGTTCACATCTTTCAAAAAGAACTAAATCAAATTATTTTTGTTTCAGGAGGTCACTGACTTTCAGTAGCCCATCAGCACCCCTCAAGACAGGCCCCCAGGAAGACAGACTCACCCTTGCTGAGAAGTCTAGCACTTTGGTACATAAGCAGACATTGATGATAAGCTGATTAAAACTTATCTTAAGAAAAAAGCTGTGAGGTAAGGTGTGGTTTGGCAATTTAGAGTCTGCCCAGAAATCTATAGACCACAGTAAGTGTGAAGCTCCTAGGAGCCTGTAAAAATAGTATTTTATTCTAAGTCAGGGGGACAAAGCTTTTGTATATCAGCATGAACGGAACCCAGATGAATCTTGCCCAGGAACAATCATAGTCATTGGAGGAATCTAACATCAGGAGAATCTAACATTGGAGGAGGAAATGGCAACCCACTCCAGTGTTCTTGCCTGAAGAATCCCAGGGATGGAGGAGCCTGGTGGGCTGCCATCTATGGGATCGCACAGAGTCGGACATGACTGAAGCGACTTAGCAACATCAGGAGCAGCGTCAAAAGAAGTCCAGAAACAGAGCAGATTACACCTCATGAGATTATGCCGTCAATCTAAAGGTTAAGCAAGACCTGAAACAGCATCACGTAGGTCGAAAATAAAGTATCCATCACTTAAGTAGAAAAACAAGCATCCAGCAGAGGAAATGTGAAAGATGTCTTTTAGCCAAGCACTTTTGCTCTTTCCATGGATAACTTGAAGGGTTCCAATGGGAACAACATCATCTCAAAAAGAAAAAAGTATTCGGGGCGGGGGTTCTGATTTTTTTACTTGGAAATGGAAACATATATTTAATTTTAACAGTTCTCAGAATGGAAATATTGGCTTCTGGACTTTAAATATATGCAGCATCAGATCTTATTATTCTTCTATCTTTAGCCATTTTTGCCTTCATGAGTTATTTATCACTTCATTTTCAATGACTTTGATATGTAAATTAAAGCCACTATACCAAACATTATGATTTTGATAAAGATCTAGAAACACTAATATTTTTCATCATGGATTTTTGCTGATCCAACTGAATCCAACAGAATTGCTCAATTTGAACCAGGTAGGGAAAATATTTGGGCAGAACTCTGCAGACATTTAAAACTACTTACCATCCAAACACACCAACCGAAGATTTCCTATCCTGAGTGCCTCTCAGTGTGTCATCACGGCACATTGTCTAGTAATTCTAACACCAGGATCAAAAGTGAAGTGAAGTGAAGCTGCTCAGTCGTGTCCAACTCTTTGCAACCCCATGGACGGTAGCCTACAAGGCTATTCTGTCCATGGAATTTTCCAGGCAAGAGAACTGGAGTGGGTTGCCATTTCCTTCTCCAGGGGATCTTCCCGACCCAGAGCTTGAACCCGGGTCACCCGCATTGCAGGCAGACACTTTATCTTCTGAGCCACCAGGGAAGCTCCAGGGTCAAATGTTCTGTTTAAAATACAGGAAGAATCATTCCTCAACCCAATTTACAAAGTTCTAAGACTTTAGGCTCAAGAAAGTATTAAGTAGAGTCGCTGATACTTTGGGATTTATCTGTGCTTAGCAGCTGTGTGACCTTGGCCATGTCATAACCTTTCTATGCCTGGGTTTCCTTAACTGTAAAACGGGTGAAGAAATAGAACCTGCTACAAGTATGAAATACAATAATCCAAGTAAAAATGCTGACTCAGCCCAGCCCACGTGGCACATAGCTACTCAATAAACATTAGTCGATTATAGTTCCTTAGGCAGAAGCTGCAGTGACAGCTTTGTCACATTCTTAAGACTTAAGGAATTACTTTTCTTAAAGACAAGACAGATGGCCTTACAGTCTATGAGATCAGGGGGTCAGCATGTGGCCCTGTTCAAACAAAGAGGCAAAGGCGGACGTCTCTCTGGACCACACACGCCACCCCGCCTCATCCATTTCCTGTGTCCTGTGATGGTCAGAAGGAACAGAAAGCTACTCCGGTCACTCAGACACCTGCCAGGTGACCCACGGGCGTCTTGTGACTGAGCTAATGACCCTGATAGCTTGGACAGCTAATGACAAGTCAGAACGAGAGGCCAGAGAGAAGGCACAGAGCGCCTCAAGGTCCCTGCATGTGTTCATGCCCTGTAGCTCCAGCGGTTCTTCAAAGGGGAAGAGTTACAGAAGAGCTGTCCCCAAGGAAAAGACTCAACACAGACGGTGTTTTGCCTCTTTACCTATCCACTCACTGGCCACTCACCCACTGACGTTTGCATGCCACGCGCCCAGCCTGGCAAGAGCAGCTGGAGACACAGAGGTACCAGCAGGCAGCCCTTGTCCTTGGGGAGCCCTCAGGTTATTGCAGGGCTGGTCTGTCAAGAGCCATGTTTAGCTAGAGTGTGGCAGGCTAGGAGCTGCTCAGCTGGGGTGCTGAAGGACAGGAAGGAGGAGCGGGTAAAAGCAGTGGGAGAGCAGAATGGCAGCGTAAGGGGGCAGGGGGCACCATGCGTTCTTCCAATTGTACAAGGTCCAGAGAGGCTGCACTGAGGAGGGGATGGGAGAATGGCGTAAGATGCCCCCCGGGCCTCAGGGGATCTCTCGTACAAGCTAAAGAGGTAGATGTAACCTTGAGACCATCGCCTGGAGGGTAGGCAAGAAAGAGACACACTCAGGCTTATATTTTTGAAAGATCGTCCCACCATCTTTACCTCTTGTGCACGTTTGGCTCATCACATCCACTGGGCATTTGTGACTGCATCTCCATTTATGTAAAGTCTGATCATCTGACCCTTCAGGGTGCAGGGGCTCCTCATGCCTCAGGCCCCTTTACTCCAGGTTTACTCGAGCAGAGAGGAGAGGAAGAGCATCTCCCAGCTGCGGACCACATCTCCAGCTGCTGATACCCATCTCCCAGCTGCGGACCAAATCTCCAGCTGCTGATACCCATCTCCCATCTGCCTCCCAGAGGTGGCGCCACGCAACACATCTAGGACCAAAAGCATCATCTTTCCCACAAAATGAGCACTTTCTTTTCTCAGTATTTTGGTCACCCAGGTTTCAAAACTCCTCTTCACTCCTTGCCACATCCCATCTCCCACCAAGGCCTGCTGTGTCTTCTTTCAAAAATGTCCCCACCTCCCCACTTCCTGCCCAGTCCCACTGCCCCTAACCTACAGACCACAGTGACCAAGCCCATGAACTCTTACCACCCTGACCACCCAGGCTCTCTGCCATCAGTTATACCCCTCTCATCAGCTCATCTTCCACCGCCAAGTCACTCCCTGCCAAAGCGGGCTGACGCCCAACTCCCAGCAGCGGGGGACTGACCATTAGTAAGACATTCAGACCTAAGGTACCCAAGGACACTTTCCACCAGCATCTCCTTTCTCACATTCAGCTTGCTGATTCCTCCTGTTGAACAAATCACCCAACCCACCCTGCACTTCCTATTCTGCTTCCTGCTCACAGTATGGACTGGGTTAAATAGTGTCCTCTAAACCTCAGAATGTGACTTTATTTGGAAACAAAGTCTGCAGATGTAACTGGTTAGGATGAAGTCACATTGCATGAGGGTGGGCCCTCATCTAATGACTGGTGGCCTTATAGGAAGAGAACATAGAGAAAAAGACAGACACAGAGAAGGTGGATATCTGACAATGGAGGTACAGTTTGGAGCTATGTGTTTAAAAAGCAATGTCAAACATTGCCAAGGACTGTCAGCAACCACCAGAAGCTGAGAGAAATTCATAAAACAATCTCCCTGAGGGCTCGCAAAAGAAACCTGCTCTGCCAGCAACTTGATCTCAGGCCTGATCTTCAGAACTATGAGAGAACACACTTCAGTTGCTTAAGGAGAAACTAGTACATTGTTATGTACCAGTCAATCCTAAAGGAAATCAGTCCTGAAAATTCACTGGAACGACTGATGCTGAAGCTGAAGCTCCAATACTTTGGCCGCCTGATGTGAAGAACTGACTCATTGGAAAAGACCCTGATGCTGGGAAAGACTGAAGGCGGGAGGAGAAGGGGACGACAGAGGATGAGATGTTGGATGGCATCACCGACTCTACGGACGTGAGTCTGAGCAAGCTCTGGGAATCGGTGATGGACAGGGAGGCCTGGGGTGCTGCAGTCCCCGAGGTCGCAGAGAATCGGACACGACTGAGCGACTGAGCTTAAGTACACTGTTACAGCAGCCCTTGGAAACAAATACACAGTGCCCTGTGCCACCTCCTAGAAGGCCAGTGTTTGTTTACCTGTCAAATGAGACTGTCCCCAAAAAACCCAGCTCAAACTTCTCTTGCTTCTGCAGGCGGCCATGGAGCTCTCCCATCCCGCTGATGAAAGCTCCATGTCTCATCAATCCTGGGTTTCTGGGGGCTTTTACATTCCAAAGGCCACTAATACAAGTTTGATCACCTTTGAATTGCTTTTTGATATGCTGCCCTTGTAAACAAGAGTCAGTTCAGTTCAGTCACTCAGTCGTGTCCAAATCTTTGGACTGCAGCACACCAGGCTTCCCTGTCCATCACCAACTCCCGGAGCTTACTCAAACTCGTGTCCATTGAAGGGAGGAGTGAAGGGAGTTGATGCATCTTCTTCACGGCGAGTCATTGCTTTATGTCCACAAGCTTCCCTCCTCATGTCAGCCAACATTTCCTAAGAGTCTGTGCTCACAGGGAGAGGCGCACACACAGCATTCCAGCTTCCCATCATTAAACCCCAACCTCCCTTTCTGCACTCGCTGTCCTCACACCACCCACTGTGTCATGCCCTCTATCCTAATAAATCTGATATCCTGCCACACCTGAATCCTCAATAACCCCGGAACCTCAACACCATGAAGGTAGGCCCTTCTCTATCTTTCCATCCCCTAAAATCCTTTAGTCTTTCAAGGTTGATTCAAATGCCAGCCTTTCCTAAAGGTCTTTCTTCATCATAAGTCATTGAAAATCTACTCCCTTCTTGTACAACTGGTTAGAGCTCAGTTTACCTCACATTAGGGTATTCTTATCATAAGCCTGGTTGCAACCATGTGCTACATGTAAAACTCTGCGCCTTACCATCCAAGTGACCTTGAGCAAGTCACTTAACCTCTTTGGACCTGTTTCCCCACTAATACAACTGGTGTAACTATAGCATTGACCATACAGTGTCATGAGGGCTAAATGAGATAATGCAGGTAAAGTATTTAGCACACAGACTCAAACTTGAAACCGGACAGTGAAAGTCGCTCAATCATGTCTGACTCTTTGTGAACCCATGGACTATAGTCCATGGAATTCTCCAGGCCAGAATACTGGAGTGGGTAGCCTATCTCTTCTCCAGGGGATCTTCCCAACCCAGGAATCAAACTGGAGTTTCCTGTACTACAGGCAGATTCTTTACCAACTGAGCTATCAGGGAAGCCCAGACTCGAACTCAGCAGCACTCAATGTGTATCAGCTTTGAACAGTGAAAGTCGCTCAGTCGTGTCTGACTCTCTGTGAACCCACGGACTATATAGTCCATGGAATTCTCCAGGCAAGAATACTGGAGTGGGTAGCCTATCCCTTCTCCAGGGGATCTTCCCAACCCAGGAATCGAACTGGAGTCTCCAGTACTACAGGCAGATTCTTTACCAACTGAGCTATCAGGGAAGCCCAGACTCGAACTCAGCAGCACTCAATGTGTATCAGCGGACAGCACCATCATCAACAACCACCATCCTCATCAAACTCTATTTTCAAATGTCTGGCATCAGCTAGGAAGACAGAGTTGTGTAAGTCACCGCTTGCAAGGGAGAAAAAAAAAAAACAAACTCTTCAAAATTAATGCCCCCACTAACCATGAGCACTGAGCAAGTTTTTCACGTATCAAGGACAGCATATTATTATCCTCATAAAATTCCTTTCTTCTTAAGAGATTAAAGAGCTGAGAAGATCTCATTCCATTTGGCTTCACAAGTCCCCTGAGAGAGAGGCAACAGGTAAGCATCTCTTTTCCACCGTCCTCAGGTTGTGTGAGGATACAGACAAGAAGCAAGGCAGCTGTCCTGAGAGCTGGAGGCTGCCCTCTCCCCCAGCCTGGGAAACAGGGAAAGCCGGGACCACCCTCTACTTATTCCCCAGGCTGATGCCCTCTGCTTATTCTGAAAGCAATGAGTGTGCTGCAGGCTCAAGTCCAAGGCAAAGCCACCTTCCACATCCTCTAGGACTCATTCATTTGCTTATTCATTCATTCATTCATTCATGCATCCAAGTGCTTTTGCTAGGCCTAGGCCTATACCCTATAAACATCAAGAAGGCACTGGAGAACAACAAGGACCAGAAAGTCAAGCACAGCATCCTAAGAAAATACTCCAGACAATAAATGGTCAGAATCTGTCGTATATGCTGAATACAAAGAAAGAATGTTCCTAAAACCTTACCAAATTTAATTTTCTCCTCTTATAATTGTTTACAAAATGGAAGGAAAAACTCAATTGAATTTCTATAAATACTTCCAAAATGCTAATTCCCCATAATAGGAATCTTTCCCATCCAAATACACGATCCCTTCCACTTCTGTCAAAGTCATCATGTTCCACAGCCAAAGATACCAATGACAGGTGGAGATATATGCCTAGAGTGTGGATGTAATGAGGAACCAGAACCTCCCATTGTAACAATACTCCACCGCACACACACACCTGCTTCCCAACAAGATAGCAATGCATCTGAGCATAAAATTAGAGAAAGCAAAGAGATACTTGTACATTCATGTTCACAGCAGCATTATTCAAAACAGCCAAAAGACAGAACCAACCTAATCATCTGTCCATTGATGGATAAGCAAAATGTGGCATACACGCACAATGGAATATCACTCAGTCACAAAAAGGGAGGAGATTCTGATACATGGTAAGACATGAACAAACTTTAAAGATACTATGCTAAGTAAGATAAGCCAGATATAGTGGGACAAATACTGCACGATTCCATTCTTATGAGTTACCTGGAGGAGTCAAATTCATGGAGATGGACAGCAGAATGATGGCGGCCAGGGGCTTGGAAGAGGGAGGAATAAGGAATAGTTTGATGGACAGAGTTTCAGTCTGAGATGATGAGAAATGTCCTGGAGATGGAGAGGGAATGGTTGCATAATAATGGGAATGTACCTTTAATGCCACAGAATTGTGCACTTAATGGTTAAAACGGTAAAATTTCTGTTCATTTAAGTATGTGTTAGTTGCTAAGTCATGTCCAACTCTTTGCAACCCCACGGACTGTAACTTGCCAGGCTCCTCTGTCCATGGAAATCTCTAGGCAAGAATACTAGAGTGGGTAGCCATTCCCTTCTCCAGGGGATCTTTCTGACCCAGGGATCAAATGTAGGTCTCTGGCATTGCAGGCAGATTCTTTACCTTCTGAGCCACCAGGGAAGCCCCTCATTTAAGTATATTTTACCACAATTGAAAAAAAAAATCAGAGGACCTCTCCAGTGCCATGGAAGGAAGGTTTTGTACTGCAGAGCAGGGGTTCCCAACCTCCGGGATCTAATGCCTGATGACCTGAGGTGGAGCTGATGTAATAATAATAGAAATAATGTACACAATAAACGAACAGTGCTTGAATTACCCCCCAAAACCATCTCCCCCACACTCTGGTCCGCAGAAAAAATCATCTTCCACAAAAAAAGTCCCTGGTGCCAGAAAAGTTGAGGACTGCTAGTGTAGAGGATGCTGGTGGCATTTACCCAGAGCTCCTTTACAGGGTTGGGATACTCCACCCCCAGTTTCTATGGGTTGGCTGCTAAAGGCTCACAGCTGCTGCCTTGGAGGCAGGGGTAGCTGAGAGATGCCTCCATCATCCACCCACCTGGCATGGGATATAAAAGGCCACCTGCCTCCAGGTGGAACCAACTCTGTGGTACAGTTCATGCTCCAGGGCTCCCTGTGGGATCAGGCTGAGGCTGACCCCCAGCTAAGAACACCTCCTTGCTTAACTTTCTTTGCTGCTCCAACCTGTTTCCCATCATTCTTCTCCTGAGGGGACATTCATTCATAAATCACTTTCCCATGAACCCCTGTCTCAGGTCCTGCCTGTAAAACAGAGCTTCTCAAACTCTTTTGCATGACTGTGCTCACTAAGCAACCTTGAAATTTGAAGTGTGTTTCCCTAATCAGTCCCACAATACTTTAAAAACACAGATACACCACCCATGTGGTTATATACTGTATGGATGGGCTTCCCTAATGGCGTGGTGGTAAAGAATCCGCCTGCCAATGTAGGAGACACAGGTTCGATCCCTGGGTTGGGAAGAGCCCCTGGAGGAGGAAATGGCAACCCATCCAGTATTCTTGCCTGGGAAATCCCATGGACAGAGGAGCCTGGCGGGCCCCAGTTCATGGGGTCACAAAGAATTAGACACAACTTAGTGACTAAACAATAACAAACAACTGTGTGTATATCTGCGCCTTATAAATAAAAAGAATACGAACTTTTCACTCTCAAATACCCCATTTCAGAACCCTGGAGGTACGATCAGCCCTGCTGAGAATGCACGCGCTGGGTTATAGCAGTGTGGTACACCTGAGAGAGTAACGCGTGGGACTGACAATCCTCACCTAAAGCATGGAGTGCTTCGAGGTGATTTCTGCCATCACTAGTGCATTTGATTCCCAACAAGCAACCCTCAAACCAGCCAGCACAAGGAAATCTACAATCTGCCACCTCCTACGTGCCCAGGAGCTACGCTACACCCTAGAGATAGAGGGAAGCAGGAATAAGTTAGACTCTTGAGTCTGCTTGCATGTGGGCTAAGACTGAAATTAAACAGATGTTGCAGGAGCTAAGATAACGCAGAAGGCAGGTGCGGATACCCATACCTGGGAGTACGTATGACCAGGGCCACCCTGCTCAGAGCCCTAAACTCTGGAGCCCACAGATTCTCTAGGGAAAGACATCAAGTCAGTGTCAGTGAGACATCACAGGGTAAGCCTGGCCAGAAG
Source organism: Cephalophus harveyi (assembly GCA_006410635.1). Lineage (NCBI taxonomy): Eukaryota > Metazoa > Chordata > Mammalia > Artiodactyla > Bovidae > Cephalophus > Cephalophus harveyi. Next base: position 203,120 of record SJYT01020219.1, on the reverse strand, counting down.
AGGAGAAAGGAATCTACTGCCTTTTCTTACTTGTTCTTCATTTGTTCACCCAGCAACCGTCTCCCACCACTTACTCCAGTATCCAGCACCACATGGACACCGGGATACAACATAAACACAGGAAGAGAGAGGGCTAGAAGAATGGGACCGCCGGTCGGCAGGGTTTGAGTTCTCCATGGCTTTGTGATCTTGGGTGAGTTCCTTAAGCACTCGTGTTCCTTATCTGTGACACCAGGATAGTAACACAGCAAATATCTCAAGGCTGTTGCGAGGATTAAATAACAAAGATAAGGCAATAGCTCATTTTCTAACAGAAAATGCTCAGTACATATACTGGTTATCATTGCTTCTTTGTTATCAACTGCACACATTTCCTTCCCTCAAGAACCGGTGCAAAGAGAATGATCAAAGCCTGATGCCATGTTGGATCACAGGAAAATGCATCTTGTCTCTCTCCATCCTGGAAAAGGAACTCTCTCTCGGGACCCAATTTCTGCCTGGCACTCCCCTGTCCTGACTCCTGGCCACTCACTCTGATGGCTGGAACCTTCCCCTGCAAGTCTTGGTTATCTGCACAGAACAAGATAAGCCTTCACTTCCAGCTCATTTGGCAGACGCCATGAGTAACTAATGCCTACAACTGTCACCATTTAGTGAAAGATTTAATAAACGGGGTGTTTTTCCAAGTCCAAACTTGTGAGCCAAGCTGAAGTTTCATTCCCCTCAGTGTTAACGCTGGCATATGCCCACCAAATGGACACCGAGGAGCAAAGCAGGACTTTTTCAGCCCCATTCAGAACCCCCAGTGACTTCTAAAGCCAAAGCCACAGATTCACAGGACACCGGGAGGAGAATTAAAAAATCAGCATTCAGGGAATGGCATCATCAACATTGAGTTTCAGGGGGTTATTTATTTATTATGTGATAATGGCCTGAATGTATACACTACTCCAAAATCCGCCATGAAAATTCAAACGTCTTTGTAATCCTTGTTTACAAAGCACACAGAGAAATTAAAACAGGCTCAACCAAGCAGCATTTGTGCATATTAATGAACCCAAATTCTAAATCTGGATTTTGGAAATAAAAAGGCTAAAAGAGGATTCATTTCAGACTAATTTGCTTTTGAATATGACACTCTGCATGTCAAACAGTACAAGGGATGTGGAAGCAGGGGCCTAGAGAGGCCTTTTAAAACATTTGCATACAAGTTATAAGGCCTAAGATCTTTGAAAGGAAAAGGAGTACTCTCCTTGTCCTACCTAAGATTTTACAGGACACATCCCTTGACAGTCATCTGTATCCTGTTCAGTATAGGAACAATGATGGGTCTCCACTATGACCACAGAATTGTTCTCTTTTATAACCTACATAACCTTTCCTTGGCTGTTTCCACTATAACACGACACAAAAACACAGGGTGCCAGAAAGGTCACAGTCTTGGAACTTGCACATAAAGACCAGGAGTGCTTGGGCCTCAGGAAACAGAGAGGTATAGGGAAGACAACACTACCAAATCTGATAGAACTAAGTTCAAACCCCAGCCCTGCCTCTCAGGGACTGCAAACTACTCCAACCCTCCTAGCCTCACTTCCTGCATCTGCCAAGGTGAAGGTGAAGTCACTCAGTCGTGTCCAACTCTTTGCGACCCCGTGGACTGTAGCCCGCCAGATTCCTCTATCCATGGGATTCTCCAGGCAAGAATACTGGAGTGAGCTGCCATTTCCTTCTCCAGGGGATCTTCCCAACCCAGGGATCGAACCCGGGTCTCCCGCATTGCAGGCAGATGCTTTATCATCTGAGCCACCAGGGAGAGTGATAATTCCCATCTCTTAGTCAAACATGGGGCTTCCTTGGTGGCTTAGAGGTTAAAGCATCTGCCTGCAATGTGGGAGACCTCGGTTAGATCCCTGGGTTGGGAAGATCCCCTGGAGAAGGAAATGGCAACCCACTCAAGTATTCTTGCCTGGAGAATCCCATGGACAGAGGAGCCTGGAGGGCTACAGTCCACGGGGTCGCAAAGAGTCGGACACGACTGAGCGACTTCACTTTCACTTTCAGTCAAACATACAGCAGAACATAGTAGATATTCAAAAGTGTCACTTCCATTCTCTTTGCTTTTCCTTGAAGCAGTAATAAATCAAGGAGGGCCAAGCATGATTTTATGGGTGCTATAATTCCAAAAGAAACAAACACCCACTTTTCTATGGATTAGGTCTGCAGAAAAAGAAAGACACAAATCAAAAAGATCCCAAAGGAGACTTCCCTGTGATTCAGTGACTAAGACTCCACGCTCCCAATGCAGGGGGCCCAAGTTCGATCCCTGGTGAGGGAACTAGAGCCCACATGCTGCAGTGAAGATAGAAGACTGCATGTGCCACAACTAAGATCCGGCGCAGCCAAATAAACAAACCAATTTATGTTTTAAATCCCAAAGAGGGTATTTAGGGACAAGGATAGACCTCGGAGAAGGCAATGGCACCCCACTCCAGTACTCTCACCTGGAAACTCCCATGGACGGAGGAGCCTGGTGGGCTGCAGTCCATGGGGTCGCTGAGTCAGACACGACTGAGCGACTTCACTTTCACTTTTCACTTTCATGCATTGGAGAAGGAAATGGCAACCCACTCCAGTGTTCTTGCCTGGAGAATCCCAGGGATGGCGGAGCCCAATGGGCTGCCATCTGTGGGGTCGCACAGAGTCAGACACGACTGAAGCGACTTAGCAGCAGCAGCAGCAGCAGCAGCATAGACCTAGGGAGGGGAATGGACAGCAACACGAGCTTCCTGAACTGCAGTGCTCTCCAGCTTGCTCTCCTTGGCATACAGCGCATGTACAACGTGACAGACCTCCAGCACGAAATAAGAGCTGGGAGTGCGACTGTGCAATCAGACCTCCCTGGCGGGACTTCAGGCTTTTGCACTGACAGGTGACTTCCAGGGGTTGGTTTTCTCACCTGTAGCTGCGGACAACCATGGTACCAACCTCCCCAGCTTATAGGTACCCCAGTGGTACTTATAAGCCACCTGTCAGTAGATTCCTTTGGAGACATACATATATGATAAGGCAACAGACCTGGGGAATTATACTCACATCACAAAGATTGACAGAATAAATGGATGTCCACTAAACTTTCCACCAAAAGGAAAAGAAGGCATTGCACACAAGCATTGAGAGGTGTCTCTTCTGCCAGATATCTAGCCTGCTCCCCAGCTGAGACTGTCCCCCACTCCCGTCCTAGTTCCTGTCCAAGGGGGGCTGCAGATCAGCTCAGCGTCTAGGGCTTGGGGGAGGGGGAGGCAAGGGCCACCCTGGGACAGCTGCTCTCCCACCCTCCACCTCTCCGGCCCAGCATCTCCTCTAAAGCCTGGGGCGCTGTGGAATCAGCCAGGCCAGCTTTGCTTTCCAGGAGGGCCATCCCTTGCTCTGCCATCAGCCTCAGCCTCTTCTCGCTGCCCCCAGGAGCCTTTTCCCCACTTGCTCCCGGGTTCTTGATCTCTCTTCTTTCCTCCCTCAGTCTCTGTCCTTTCTCACTGGACATCAGTCCCTTGCTTGTTTCCCTTCCCTCTGCCTAGGTCGTCTGCCCTCTTCTCCCCACCATCTTGCTTGCTCTGTCTGCTCATCTCTGCAACTGCTCTAAGGAAGCCTCCTTCCACCCACCCTCCCTCCTGTATCACACTCTTGATCCTCTTTCTCTCTCTCATCTCGTGATTGCTCTCCCTATAATATCACCTCTTATGTTTCTCTCTTCTTCCTCTCTTCCTCTCCCTCTGATGGGAACATCAGGCTCTCACTTGCTTTCTCCCTGTGTATTTCCCTTTTTCAAGACAGGGACTAGCATGAAGGGCACAAATTTAAGGAAGTACCAAAAAACAAACAAAGCTCAGCCATCATATCAATCCTAAAGGAAATCAATCCTGAATATTCATGGATGGATGCTGAAGCTCCAATACTTTGGCCACCTGATGCGAAGAGCTGACTCACTGGAAAAGACCCTGATGCTGGGAAAGACTGGGGACAGGAGGAGAAGTGGATGGCAGAGCATGAGACGGTTAGATAGCATCACTGACTCGATGAACATGAATCTGAGCAAACCCTGGGAGACAGTGAAGAACAGAGGAGCCTGGCCTGCTGCAGTCCACGGGATTGCAAAGAGTCGGACATGACTTAGTGACTGAACAACAGCAATCATAATATTATCTTAATGCAATATTTGAAAAAATCCGAACGAATGTCAAAAATATTCATGATGAAGAATCCAAAAACCTATGTAAAGGCAGAATCTGACCCTGTACTCGTACCACCAGCCCTTGCCTCACCCTCATCCATTCCTGCTGGAAAACTTGCTTTACAAGAACAGGTGGCCAACGTCAGGGCTGGAGTGTGCCGATTGGGTTTTTTAAAACACTACATTGAAATATTATTTATTTAAGTACTTTTGTCCTGGATGGGAATGCCTCTGTTGGGGTCCCACCTGCTTCTTTTCTATGCATTTCCCTTTTTGTCTCTTTCTCCCTGTCCTTATCTCTCTCCCCTTTTCTTCTTTTCTCTATTTCTGTAGAACAGTGTCTCTCCCCTGCTTTCTGCCCAGCTAAGCCTTCCCCTCTCTCAGCCTCTCTCTGTCTGTATCTCTCAATCTCTGTCCCCCTCCCTCCCTCCTCTGACACATGTTTGCACACATCTCTTTCTTCCCTGGACTTCTCTGCCTCTGTCTCTCCTGTGTCACTCTGAATTTCTCTCTATCCCTTGCCACTCTCCTGGCCTCTCCTCATCCTGCCTGCACCTGTGGCTAAGCCCCAAACACGGCCGAAGGCACAAAGGAAGGACAGACAAGATTTCTTCTGGCACGAAAGCAGGACTCAAAGAGCTCTGAACTCAGACCTCCAGATCCACCGCCATCTGCCAGCTCTCCAGACAAGCCCATCGTGAGCTATAAATGCTCTGTGTCCCAGAGGTAGGCGAGCGGGCAGCTGCCTGATGCTACAGTCCCCCACAGAGGGTGGGACAGGAGCACGGCGAGGGGCAAACCCCAGCAGAGGAAGCCTGCCAGCAGAACTATAAACGCTGAGGCAGGAAGGACCCAGGTCACCCAGGACAGGGCAATTCACTCTCCATGGGGCCTTCTCAGGACAGCAGTTAGAAAGTGAAGCAAGAAGGATCTGCCTAACATCTCTGGATGTCCGGGCTATCGTGTTGTGTTTAATTGAATCCTACCCACTCCAGTATTCTTGCCTGGAAAATTCTATGGATGGAGGAGCCTGGTGGGCTATGGCCCATGGGGTCGCAAAGAGTCAGACACGACTGAGCAACTCACACACACACACACTCCATCTTAGGTATGACTATTTCTGCAGCTGAAGGAAGTGCAGTTCAGAGGGGCTGAGTGATTAGCCCAAGGACTCACAGCCTGATTCAGATTTAGGACCTTGAACTCCTGGTCCTGAGTCCTCTCTTTCTACCACTTTATATGTTTAAAGAGCTAATGTCTTCTCACACACCCCAAGGACTACGTGGTTAAGGCAGACCAATGGTTCCATGGCCATTCGAGTGTGTCTCTGATCTGAAAGACAGGGAGAATATTTTGAGTATGACATGAAACTCGCATGTGAAAAAGTTGACTGTTTCCACACTTTAAGAAAAAAAAGAGGTTTGGTACTGCAAAACACAATTAAGAGATAAATGAAAAATGCGAAACACATCTGCATTCTAAATGACAAAAGGTTAATGTCCTTAATGTGTGAAGAGTGTCAGTCAACAAAAGCCTTAACCTAAAAGAAAATACAGAGGAAGAACTTGAACAAGCAATCAACGGAAAAGCACTTACATAAGACAAATAAACAAGAAAAAAGGTTAAAAAAAAAACAAACCCTCAAATAAATAGTCAAAATTTTAATTAAAACTACGAAACATCATTTATCAACTATTAGATTAGCAAAGATTAAATACCCATTATTATCAAGAGTTTAAAGAGCTGAGAATTCCTTACAGAATTAATGTGAGGGAACATGGTTAAAGCTGATGACATCTATTTTACTGAAGAATCTTAGGCACCCACTCAGGGTTAAGTGACAGCACCAGGACCTGAATGCAAGTCTGCTGGGCAGCCTTGAAGAGGACCAAAGATACCCCAGGGCACTGACCAAACCAGTTTCATGGATACTGTGCAAAAACCACTTATCCAGAGTACTGTTACCATCAAGAACACGCGGTAAATATCTACTTGGAGGAAACTGTGAGATCCTGACAAAGTGAACCCTCAGAGAGAAAACCTTTCCTTTCAGCCACGCCTCCTCGCCTTTGCCAAGTTCAGATCCGAGCTGCAGAAAGAGGTCCTGAGGAGGATTCTCCCTAAAATACACCCGAGCTCAGTCTGTTGAAAGAACCATAGCTGTAAAAGCCAAGCCTGTGGCTCTAGAAAATTCTGCACTTTTGCCTCAAAGGCAAGAACCCCGTTTTTGTCTAAAGCATGCCCACTTTGGAGCCCATCCAGAATATGTGATGCAAAAACAGATTAGAATTCACTTGAATGGAGTCAGTCATAATCCCAGAAGGGCAGGGCACGGGGACCAGGGGAGCAGGTTCTACCTGCGCCCTCCTGGATGTGAGGAGGGGCTGTGCCGGATTGAGGGGCAGATCTCAGAGACAGGGGTGACCTAACTCATCCTGGCCAGAGTCCTTCCAAAGCTGTGCCTAACAAAGGAGATACGGTGATGAGATTCCAAGAAGGGAAGCAGTGTCACTAGATATAAATCTTAACCACACTCAGCTTTAACAGAGACTGAAACAATGCAGCCTGTTCAATAATTAGGGTTTGATTTTTCTCCCATCATGAAATGCACAGAAAAAAATGTCTGTTGCCATTGAGGCAAAGGCTTAAGGCTGTCCAGGTGAGAGGTCTGCAATTCTCTTATCCCATGGTTTCTTCGTTGTTCCTGGGGACCGCTCCACCTCCCACATGGAGCCTCTGTTTCACTGAGGAGGAAGAAACAGACACAGGACAAAAGCGGCATGAGGTGGCTGAGCCAGCCTCCCTTCTAGTGGTCTCTCTTGGAAGCCTTGCCCAAAAGCTCCTCCTTCCATCTCATTGCCCAGAGCTGGGTCACATGGTCACTTGCTCTGCAAAGAAGGCTGGGAATTGTAGTTTTTAAGCTAGACACCCACTCCAGTATTCTTGCCTGCAGAATTCCATGGACAGAGGAGACTGGTGGGCTACAGTCCATGGGGTCACATCTGAGAGTTGGACATCAAAGAGTTGGACACAACTGAGCGGCTAATACTTTCACGCTTTCAGGGATGAATAGCTTTGGGTAAACAACTAGCAGAGTCTATTGTATCAGATAACTTAGGAGAATAAATTTTGTGAATTTCTCTGTGCGTAGATGATGAAATGGGTGGCATGCATCATGGAAACTTTCAGAACTGGGGGCCACGGGCTCAATATATGCACTGGAGGGAGATCTCCCCAGAGCCTTGCAACACAAGGAGGGCAAGGGAACTTGCATCGTGGCTTCTGTGGTCTCCCCAAACAGTCTTTGTCTTCCTGAACTGGACACTGAGATAGGAGCTGAGGAAGAACAATACTGAGTACATTTTCTTCTGCTGAAGTTCAAAGATCACTTCAGGTGAGGGTTCAGCAGCAACCTAGGAAGGACTGAGGAGGTCAGATCACTTCTCCTGTGCCTGGAGCAGAAGTCGTTTCCTAGCACTGAGTCTGATGGAAAGAGGGTCATTTACGCCGGGGCATCTCACCGGCTAGCCCCATAGAGGCAGGGCAAGGAGGACTGGCAACAGGCTGCTTGCCAGAGAAGGAGGGCTTGCCCCACCACATCAGGAGGCAGGCCGGAAGCAGTGAGCATAAACAGTGATGTGGCATCAAGCCCTCCTGGGGTAGATATCAGGGCAGGCGAGAAAGGGCAAGAAGAGGCCAGGGGTCGGGAGGCAAAGCTGTCAGGAGGCGAGCAGTTCGGGAGTCTGACTTCTGCCCGGCTGGGGCCGTTTCGGAAGAATCGACAACATGGCTTCACAGGGGATTACTTAAAGGGAGGAACAGAATGAAACTGGACTCTGACGTCCAAGGACACCAAAGATGTCCAGCCACGGCAGGATGGCACAGAGGCAAAGCCCCTCGCGGCAAAAGGTGGGTCCTTGCAACACATCCCTTCTGAAAGGAGGGGAAATGATACTTCCACCTTGACGTCAACAGCCTCGCACTGAGAACCGCTGCTGTGACTGATGATGACCAAGATCTCTGCCGCTCTGAGTCTGCAGGACCAGCACTCACCCTGTAGGAACACTGCCCCACACCTCTGCGTGAGCCAGCTTTCCAGACAGGGTCCACGGCCTGGCGTCTGTTGCTTGAATAACTTTGACCTATTTTGCATCGCGACTTTGAGGCGACCCGAAGCGTCCTCGCCAGTGCTTTCTGGCTGAGCGCTCCAGATGGAGAGCTGCAGCGGCCCACACAGGGGAGGCCGTGGCACAAGCCTCCTGCTGCTGTGGGCACATCTGCGTGCCAGGAAGAGGCGCAGGTCTGCGACCGAGCCGCGCGGAGGCAAAACACGTGCCTGCCCCCTTCTGACAAACACACTGGAGGGATGCTTCCTGCCCCCTCGAGCCCCAGAAAGCCCACTTGACTTCCCAATTGCCTCCCTTCTCTTCAGCGGACAGAGACACGTGGGCACCAGGCCGACTGGTTACTTGGCACTTCTCCTTACTGACGTTCTGTAACTGTCTACATTTACTTGGAGCTTCCCTGGTGGCTCAGGTGGTAAAGAATCTGCCCGCAATGCAGGAGGACCAGAGTACGATCCCTAGGGTGGGGAGATTCCCTGGAGAAGGGAATGGCTACTCAATTCTGTATTCTGACCTGGAAAAGCCCAGGGACTGAGGAGCCTGGCGGACTGCAGTCCCTGGGATCACAAAGGACCAGACACGGGGCAGAGAGCCTCCTGGGCAGGAACCTGGTGGCCACAGGCTGCTTCTCCTCCCTGAGCCCTCCCTTCCTCTCCGGACCACTTTCATTTGGGCCCAAACTCATACCCCTTCCTCCACAGCAAGCCCAGCTGCAACGACCTCCCCTCAAAGGGCAACTTCAAAGGCTATTTCTTCTTATTTGAGATCATCTCTTGGCCTCACCCTCTACCCCAGATGTCTTATCAAAGTGCCCCTTTCCCGACCCACAGAACTTCCTCCCAGAGATAAGCATTCTGCTAAGTAAAGGCTTCTAGCCACAGTTTGTTCTCAGGGATGCTTAATGCCCCTGGATCACCTGGCATCTCAGCTGCCTCTCCGCAGGCACAGCCCTGGGACCAGCAAGCTCCTCAAGCCACAGTCTTTGCAGCACCAAGATGCAGGAGGTTGATGTGTGTGCACCGAGGTCATGACTCCAGCGCCTGGCCACAAAGCCCAGCTCTGCCAACAGCCAGTCTGTGAGAACGTGGGTGAGTTAGCTAACCTCGCTGAAGATGGCTGCCTCTGGATGCCGGGCCACCTTACAGCGTTATCATGAAGATTAAGGGAGACAGTACATGGATATTATTCATCACAGTGCTTGGCACACCATCCCACCACTATTAGTGCAAGTATGAGTAACTAGAATCAGTACTACCACAGGTAGTAAACTAGGATCAGTATTAGTACTACTAATCAGGTAGTAAACAGTGTCCCCAAAGCATTCCCATGGGAATCAAAGATGCAACTGAAAATGCTTAAGTGAATCTGTATTCATAAAATTACAGGCATTAATAGAAACGCTGGCTTGGCCTCTGTGCTACTGGACCTGCCCAGGGTCCAGTGTCAGATCCCAAGAGCTGGCAATGAGGCCCCTCTCGGGACATGTGTGTGGCCATTTCTGACTGGCACTTACAGAGCCTCGTGCCTGCCACCTGCTCCACCTCTGTCCTCTGCCTACTCCCAGGAGACCTGAAGCTGTGGTCTCTGGAGCTGCCTTGGCGCCTAGAACCTCACACAGACATTCTCGTCTCTGACGTTTTATGCAGACTGCTCTCTTGTCCTTCTCTGCCACCCTAAAAATTCAGAAACCTTTTAAAAGATCATCCAAATCTTACTGCCTCTCCCCTGCCATCCTTGGCTGCCACAAACACAGCCAGAAGCTTCTGTGGTCCCAGAACCTCTGCAGGCACCCGGATCCACAGACACCTCACTTACAGGTGACCTGCTCTCCCCGCAGGCAGCGGATCTCGAGTGAGCCCCATCCTCAGCTCACCATGACTGACGCTTCTTAGAGACTTTACAGAGGTCTGCCGGGGAAGAGCAAGAAGTGTTAGAGAGAAATCTCACTGGGCTCGGGTACATACAAGCCTGCGCCCACACACAGCCTCTGAATGGCTGTCTGAAAGCAATGGAAAACCAGAAAGGGAACCTAATTCTGCAAAAAGTAGCCCATCCTTTCACCCCAATGGTTAAAATCTTAGCATCACTTGGGTTTGTGTGGTTCTTAGTTTATACAGCACTTGGAAACACAGCGAGTCCCAGGGCAGGGAGACACCTCCACATAACCTGGCCTAAGTCTCAAGGTGAGACAGGAATCTCCTGTGTGAAATCCTCGACCTCAGGCCCTTGGCTGAATACATCCTGTGCTCAGGAACTTTCTTTCACCTGTACTCTCTCTAGACCTCTCTGATGAGTCAAAGGGTCCCTTCCTCAGATGAGTTAAAATTTGCTTCTCAGGGCTTCCCAGGACTCTTGCCTAGCCATCCCAGAATCTTTCTCAGGAACACACAAAGCCTTCTCATGGAAATCTGTCAAAATTCTACCAACAACGACAATCTCTGTCCAGTCTTTTCTCCTCAACCTGACCCTTCCCAGCACTTCAGTGGCCCCTCCTTTGTCCGGGATCCCAGTCCTCTCACTGTCTGGGACTCTCCTTGAGAAGCCTCACTGCTGCCCTCCTAGGAGGGCGCAGCAATGCCTTGCAGACTGTATACAGTAGGAGCCTGTCCAGGAGAACAGGCGCCATTCCAGCTGGCGTTTCAGTCCTCCCAAGCACAGTTCTGCACTGCCTGCTAGGGGCTGGACTGTGTCCCCATAAATTCATATACTGAGGCCCAAGCTCCCAGGATCTCAGAATATGACTGTATTTGGAGACAGGGCCTGTAAGAGGTGACTAAGAAATATAAGATGGGAATACCAGACCACCTAACATGACTCTTGAGAAATCTGTATGCAGGTCAGGAAGCAATAGTTAGAACTGGACATGGAACAACAGACTGGTTCCAAATAGGAAAAGGAGTCCGTCAAGGCTGTATATTGTCACCCTGCTTATTTAACTTCTATGCAGAGTACATCATGAGAAACGCTGGACTGGAAGAAACACAAGCTGGAATCAACATTGCCGGGAGAAATATCAATCACCTCAGATATGCAGATGACACCACCCTTATGGCAGAAAGTGAAGAGGAACTAAAAAGCTTCTTGATGAAAGTCAAAGAAGAGAGCGAAAAAGTTGGCTTAAAGCTGAACATTCAGAAAACGAAGATCATGGCATCCGGTCCCATCACTTCATGGGAAACAGATGGGGAAACAGTGGAAACAGTGTCAGACTTTATTTTCGGGGGCTCCAAAATCACTGCAGATGGTGACTGCAGCCATGAAATTAGAAGATGCTTACTCCTTGGAAGAAAAGTTATGACCAACCTAGATAGTATCTTCAAAAGCAGAGACATTACTTTGCCGACTAAAGTCCGTCCAGTCAAGGCTATGGCTTTTCCTGTAAACTGAACAGTGGGACCTAATCCAGTCTGACCCGTGTCCTTCTAAGAGAGGAAATCTGGACACAGAGAGATGCCAGGGGTGCCTGCACACAGAGGAAAAACTTGCTGAGGACACAGAGAGAAGAAGGGGGCTGCCTGCAAGCCAAGGAGAGAGGCCTCAGGAAGATACAACCCTGCCCGCGTCTTACTTCTGTCCTCCAGCGCTATGAGAAAATTAAAGTCCATTGTTAATCACCCAGTCTGGAGGGTATTTTGTTTTAGTAGCCTTAGCAGAGAAACACACTAACTACATGAAGAACTCATTTATATTATCTACTCAGCCCCCAAAAGCATTTAGATTTCCAGTCTCTCCAGTCAAGACATGAATGACAAGATACTGTCTGGAAGAAATCTCAGAGCCATTGTCTGTTCCTTTTCTGAACTTCCCAAGAAGGGCCCAGCATCATTTCCATCTCAATCTTGTCCACCTCTTTAAGAAACAATGATTTCTCTGTTAAAAAGAAAGTGAAAGGCCCCTATGTGATATGGGCCAAAATTTTCCAAATTAAGTTCTTTGTTCTTAAAGAAACATGAAAGGGAAGCAAGAATATCAAAACCTGAGCAACAAGAGTCACTGTGTACGTGATTTCAGCTACCAGCCCTGCTCTTGCACTCCCCATTAAGTCTAACAGAGAACAGAGGTCGCATGCCACAGTCACCGCACATGGACTTAAGTTAGAGCCTCTGTCCCTCCTCATACAACTAACCTCAGGCACCTTCAGAAGCTGCAGGACACAAACATCCCTTCTTAGATTTTCCCTTTTGCCATCTGAACCCAGAAACACATCTCACACCCAAACTCCCCTAAACTGTCCCAAGCAAAATATCCTCTCTGATTCAATGTAGTTCTGGAAGTCTTCACCAACCTGCATACACTGTCATCACTCATGGATTATCCTAGTCCTAAAAGAAAGAACCGAATTGTAATCTAAAATCAATCCTTTTTAAAAAGATTTTAGCACAGTCTTCCCCTCCAGAGGTCTGATATTTCAGGGGAGCCAAACTGGGGTCACGAATTGTCCCTAAGGATGAAGTGCCAGTGAAAGGTCCTGGACCACCAAAGGAGATGCTCGGTCCTACTTACCTTGGTCACGGCATCCTACAGCCTAAAGGCAAGCTACAGATCCCTAGCGGTTGAAGGCAGACTGAATCAAATCTGAGCCAAATGCCTTAGAAGCAGCAAGGGCTAAGTCTCAGAAAACCTCCTGCAAAGGTCAAACTTGAGAGCAAGAAGAGAACTGAAGCTGGGGGCCAAGCTGAAATGGAACAAGAGGGAGGCAGTGGATGGTGTGAGAGGGTGCAGAAAGACAGGAAGACATAGGAGAAGGTTTCCCACGGTCATTTCTCTGCGCATCACCCTTCTGATTCCCCAAGCAACAAAGCTGTGCATCTTCAGGTCAGAGCAGGAAAGGATGAGACTGGAGCAGTCATCCATCACTTCCTCCTCTCAGCGCCGCCTGCACAAAGGTGCAAGCTTTGAATTCCATCTGCAAACCATGAGATCTGTCTTGCCAGGATTCTCAGCTCCTGCCACAACTCATTGCATCCTGTGGCTGATTGGAACAAGTCTTTAAAAGGCCATGTTTCCAAGCCATGATAGTCCAGTGGTCATGCTGTCTTGGCCCTGACAGCTCCCAACAAGTTACAGGTCCAGAATTACGTGCAGCAGCCATCCATCAAGTGTCTCCCTGGTCCACCGACTGCTTGTGAGATTCAGTTAAGTCGTGCACACAGGCCACCAATGGGCAGCTGTGATTAGAAGTGTTTTGGCTGTCACATCAGCACTGGGAGAGGCAGCTTTGGCATCACACCCAAGAATGACAGCTTCCAGAAACAAATGAGATGCATGATGGGGGAGTTCTTTCTCCAACCTTCAATGGCCATGCTTTCTGCTAACTGATTCCAAAAGACCCTGGGGCAATTAGCTATGTTGCTCTTTTCATTCTACGGTATTTTTTTTGTTCATGTGCCAAGCACTGTTTTCTTTTCTTTTTTTAATTGGAGGATAATGGCTTAACAATATTCTGCTACACATCAACATGAATCAACCACAGGTATACATATGTCCCCTCCCTCTTGGACCTCCTTCCCACCTCCCACCCCATCACACCCCTCTGAAAGTGAAATGTCACCCAGTCATGTCCGACTCTTTGCAAACCCATGGATTATACAGTCCATGGAATTCTCCAGGCCAGAATACTGGACTAGGTAGCTTTTCCCTTCTCCAGGGGATCTTCCCAACCCAGGGATTGAACTCAGGTCTCCTGCATTCCAGGTGGATTCTTTACCAGCTGAACTATCAGGGAAGTCAACCCACCCCTCTACGTTGAGCAGCAGTTTGAGCTCCCAGCCTCATACAGCAAATTCTCACTGGCTATCTGTTTTACATATGGTAATACATAGGTTTCAGTGTTACTCTTTTAATCCACCCCTCCCTCTCCTTCCCCCACTATGTCCACAAGTCTGTTCTCTATGTCTGCATCTCTGTTGCTGCCGTGCAAGTAGGGTCATCGGTACCATCTTTCAGCTCAGTCGTGCCCGACTCTTTGCGACCCCATGGATAGTAGCCTGCACCAAGCTTCTCTGTCCCTGGGATTTTCAAGGCAAGAGTACTGGAGTGGGTTGCCATTTCCTTCTCCAGGGAATCTTCCCAACCCAGGGATCGAACCTAGGTCTCTCACATTGTAGACAGACGCTTTACCGTCTGAGCCACCAGGGAAGACTCTTCTAGATTCCATATAAATGTGTTAATATACAGTACTTGTTTTTCTCTTTCTGACTTACTCTGTATAATAGGCTCTAGGTTCATCCATCTCATTGGAACGGACTCAAATGCATTCCTTTTCATGGCTAGGTATTCTTTATTACTGTTCAAAACACTTCCTGGCTCAGCTTTACCTTTCCCTGCCAATCCACTCACACGGGGCTAGTGGCTGAGGTGGCTACCATATTGGGGAGGTCAGATATAGAGTATGTCCATCATGGCAGAGTGCTCCATTGGACAGCATCGAAAGAGGGCTGCCTTGGAACTCTGGAGGAAGCAACACGGCCTCAATAACGATCCAAGTGTTCTCCACGTCCCTCACCCACTGTCCCAAATCTTTTCATAGAAAACACAGTAGCAAGTAAATCTAATGAATCTGAAGGGGGTGGGGAATGTATATAATTAATCCATGAGGGAGAAGGGAAACCATTTTTGTACCTATTTATGTTTGCTTGATAAACAGGGAAAAGCTAATGACTCTGTAGTTTCAGAAAAGTCCACAGGGAAACTGGAATCTCTTATCTGATTCCCCCCGCAGAGCAGGAGGGTCTGTGCTCTGAACCACGCCTGAGATCAAAGAGAATGCGTGCATGTCATTACAGAGTTCCCTCCCCTTTCCTCCTATGTTTTCCAGGCTTCTCATTTCGGAAGACTGGCCTACATTAGCCTGCCAGGGAAGAATGAGGCTTTCACTCCACAAGAATACCAATAAATAAGAGCAAAACAGCTGTAGCTAGATATCCAGCTCCTATTCCAGTCACCTTCCCCCAAACATAAATTTTTGGCGTGTGGAACAGAATCACAGAAGCCTTGCAGGTTATCTGATCGAACTGCGCATCTATTCATGTCAAGCCACTGTGACTTTAAACTTGAACTAAATGGAACGTCTCTGGAGCGCATGTATGGATGCGAGCAGAGCAGCACCTGAGGCCTCCCAGGGAGGACAGCTCTATTTCAGATACCTACGAATGTTACAACCCTGGGCACATTTCTCACACCACATCCAAATTTGCCCCCTTGTCACCACTGCCCATCTCTCTTGGGTCTCTCCTTGGGACCCAGAGAACAAGTTCAGATCCACATGGCAGTTATCTTGAAGACATGAGTTACGTCCCCTTGAGCCTTCCTTTCGCAGTGTCTCCGGATTTCCCTCCTAGTCCTCTCAAGGAGTGACTTGAGGATGTTTCCTTGTTCCCTCGCACTGGCTGCCGCCCACCCCCGTGTGCCAACCTCCTCCTGAGAGATGGACAGCCGAGCCTGAACCCCCGCCTGCAGGCAGATGCGAACAGACCTCCCAGCCACCAGGACCCATAAACAAAGGTGTCGGGGTCACAACCTCTGAAGCAGCCACAGGGACCAACTCCTCCACCCACACCCACACTCCCACCTGCTGGAATCCACTCCTGGATTCCCTGCTGCCTTCTCCTTGTAAAGGCCGGGTTAGGAAGGAGCAGCGTTAATTAGTTATAAATTGAAAGCTATTACCATAATAATGAAAAGATGAGTGAATGCAAAATCCCCTTCTTTCACAGTGGTATTTACAAAAGAAAGATTAATAAGGTAATTTTACCCCCAAGTCTACAAAGAGCTCAGCAGATGCAGTGCATAAAGGGAAGGTAGACGGAAAGTCTGAGTTCCCCTCCTGGTCTCCGGTTGTTTTCCCTGGTGGTTGAGAGCCAGGAGTTGCACCAAGTACACAGAGGATACCCTTTTACATGTTGGATCCTGGGCAGGATCCCAGAGAACCCTCCAGACTCCCCATGCTACCTCTGCCCCACCCATCCCCTGCACCCCCAGCAGGACAGTCCTCCCTGTAAACCAGCAGGGAGGAGTCTGTTTGTTTGAAGGGCATATCCTTCTCCAAACCTGCAGAAGACCAGAGAAAGGAAAGTGGGCTTTCATACCAACCTCCTACTGCGGCTGAGGGCGGGCTGCCCCCAAATACGCCACAGTGACATCCTGATTATTCTGAATTAAAGTTATTTAAGCAAGAGTCAATGCAAGGTGGACACTCTGACCCTCCTGTCTCCCTGAAAGCAGGAAATACATCTGTGAAAGGTGTAGCCACTGTGGAAAACAGTGGAGGTTTCTCAAAAAACAGAACTACCATATGATCGAGCAACTCCACTCAGTTGCGTATCCAAGAAAAAAAAAAAAAAAGCTAATTCAAGAAAATACGAGCACTCCAATTTTCACAGCAACACTGTTTACCACAGTGAAGGTGTGGAGGTTACCTAAGAGTCCATCAACAGATTAAATACAGAAGATATGATGCAGGCATGCACACACACACACACACACACACACACTCTCTCTCTCTCTCTCTCTCTCTCTCTGGAATACTACTCAGCCATAAAAAAGAAAGAAATTTTGTCATTTGCAACAATATGGGTGGATTTGGAGGGCATTATGCTAAGTGAAATAAGTCAGACAAAAAAGACAAATACTGTATGATATCACTTATATGTGGAATATAAAAATATACATAACAAACTAGTGAATATAACAAAAAAGAAACAGATTCAGAGATACAGAGAAAAAACTAGTGGCTACCAATAGGGAGAATGAAGTGGGGAGGGGTAACATAGGGATAGGGGGATAAACAGATACAAACTATTAGGCATAAAATAAGCTACAAGGATATAGTGCACACATGGGAACAGAGCCGATATTTTATAAGTATAAATGGAGTGTAACCTTCAAACCTCAGATATGCAGATGACACTACCCTTATGGCAGAAAGTGAAGAGGAACTAAAAAGCCTCTTGATGAAAGTGAAAGAGGAGAGCGAAAAAGTTGGCTTAAAGCTCAACATTCAGAAAACAAAGATCACGGCATCTGGTCCCATCTCTTCATGGGAAATAGATGGGGAAACAGTGGAAACAGTGTCAGACTTTATTTTGAGGGGCTCCAAAATCACTGCAGATGGTGACTGCAGCCATGAAATTAAAAGACACTTACTCCTTGGAAGAAAAGTTATGACCAACCTAGATAGCATATTCAAAAGCAGAGACATTACTTTGCCGACTAAGGTCCGTCCAGTCAAGGCTATGGTTTTTCCTGTGGTCATGTATGGATGTGAGAGTTGGACTGTGAAGAAAGCTGAGTGCCGAAGAATTGATGCTTTTGAACTGTGGTGTTGGAGAAGAGAGTCCCTTGGACTGCAAGGAGATCCAGCCAGTCCATCCTAAAGGAGATCAGCCCTGGGTGTTCTTTGGAAGGAATGATGCTAAAGCTGAAACTCCAGTACTTTGGCCACCTCATGCGAAGAGTTGACTCACTGGAAAAGACTCTGATGCCGGGAGGGATTGGGGGCAGGAGGAGAAGGGGACGACCGAGGATGAGATGGCTGGATGGCATCACTGACTCGATGGACGTGAGTCTGAGTGAATTCTGGGAGTTGGTGATGGACAGGGAGGCCTGGCGTGCTGCGATTCATGGGGTCGCAAAGAGTCGGACGCGACTGAGCAACTAAACTGAACTGAACCTTCAAAAATGGTAAATCACTTTATTATACACCTGTAACATATAATATTTTACATCAAGTACACTTCAGTAAGTAAAAATAAAAGTCACAAGAACAAAGAAAGAACCGTGGACCTCTCTGTATCTGAAGGTAGAACAGCCTTACTGTCAGAGACGGGGAATTCACGCCTAGAAGCTTATATAAACACATCTTGTTACTTCTTTATTATTCCAAGCCCAAACTCCGTCTAGATTCTTACTTAATTGAGCATCCACTACCTAGGTTTCTTTGTCCTGTCAATTCCTCCCAAATGTATTATTTGTCTGAAAAGTACAAAGTTGCCTGCTTTGGTCAAATTCTTATGTAGACTTCTCCTTTCTATGAGACCTCCGTGTGCATGAGTTAAAACAAGCAGCTGCTTCTCCTGTGAATGCCTTGAGTCAGTTTTATTATTAGTCCAACAACAAGAACTCAAAACAGGTAGAGAGGAAAATGCCCCTCTCCCAACACTCTATTCTGAAAGAAAGAAAGAAAGTGAAAGTTGCTCAGTTGTGTCTCCTTGCGACCCCATGGACTATGCAGTTCATGGGATTCTCCAGGTCAGAATACTGGAGTGGGTAGCCGTTCCCTTCTCTAGGGGATCTTCCCAACCCAGGGATCAAACCCAGGTCTCCTGCATTGCAGGTGGATTCTTTACCAGCTGAGTCACAAGGGAAGCCCAAGAAAACTGCAGTGGGTAGCCTATCCCTTCTCCAGAGGATCTTCCTGACCCAGGAATTGAACTGGGGTCTCCTGCATTGCAGGCAGATTCTTTACCAATTGAGCTATCAGGGAAGCCCACTCTCCATTCTACAAAGCATGAAACTGTGGCTCACAGGAGGTAGGGAATGTGCCCATGGACTTGGCACTATGAGAGGGAAGTTGAGATTCACAGCAGAGCTTCCCAGCTCTGCTTCGGACACCACGGGCTCCCCTTAGGTCAGTCTCTGCTTTGCTGACCCTCTTTCCAGAGCCCAGGTGCCCCCTGGCTTAAAACTCCAGCCCATCAGCAAGAGAAGGGCTTTGTTGTCCCCCAGCCCAGCCCAACCATCAAGCCAAAAATATCACAGTGCGAGGCAGTGGCACCATAGAGGCCAGGTGTCTCCACACGTTGACCCCTCCCTTCCGGGTCCCTCCCCTCTGCCTGTGCAACTCTGCTCCCAAAACACCCCCCACACCCACAACTCTGAGCACCCTGGAAAGGAGGAGAGCCCCAATCCCAAGTGAGAGGGGAAGACCCTGTGCTTCTACTACATGAGCCAGCTACTTAACCTCCGCGCCTTGATTTCCTATCTGTAAAATGGACGTATGGCAGGGAGAGTGTCGGGGGATTCAGTGAGAATGGAGACCAAGGGTCAATAGACTTTTTCTGTAAAGGCCCTGACAGTAACAACTTCAGGCTTTGCAGGCTCTAAGGTCTCTGTCACAGCGACTTGACTCTGCCCTGGTAATGTGAAAGCAGCCACGGGCAATTCATGGCTGTGTTACAGTGTTATAGAAAAAATAGGCAATGGGCTGAATCTGGCCTGCAAGGCAGCCCCTGATGAAGGCAAAGTAAGTGGCACATACTAAGCCTCAACGAATGTCAGCTACTCTCATAATGATGATGCTCATCAGTACTGTTACTGTTATTATTATCACCATTTTACCAGCATTACTGTTCAGAGTCATCCAGCTATAAGAGCAGGTGGACCCAGCCCCGTAGCTAAAGCAGTGGATTAGCAGGAAGAGGAAGGAGAGCTGGTCACCGACCATCCCACGGGCCCTCACTTAATCTCCAGAGGAAACCCAGTGGACTTGACTGGAAGAGATTTCCTAAGTCTGGGCAAGGAAGGGGGAACACGAAGCTGCCACTGGCCTCTGCCAAGGTCCTCATGGGCCTCAAACGCTTTCAATTACTTCACAGAGCACTGTCTCTGGGCTTAGAACAGGTGCTGATATTTTGCAAATATCAATAGAGGCAACAGAAAGCAGAGTAACCCTCTCTGGTTGGCTAGGTTTGGGTACCCAACTCAGCCCTGAGGACCCTGGAAAGTAAGAGAGGGCCCCTTGAGGGTACCCCTGCCCCTCCACTGCCCAGACCAGAGCAGGCTGTTCCAATGGCCCAGTCTAGGAGCAGAGCCCAAGAGGCAATAGGAATACTTCCTGCTCCAAAACACCCAGGTTCAGTTCAGTCGCTCAGTCGTGTCCGACTCTTCGCGACCCCATGAATTGCAGCACACCAGGCCTCCCTGTCCATCACCAACTCCCGGAGTTCACTCAGACTCATGTCCATCGAGTCAGTGATGCCATCCAGCCATCTCATCCTCTGTTGTCCCCTTTTCCTCCTGCCCCCAATCCCTCCCAGCATCAGGGTTTTTTCCAATGAGTCAACTCTTCGCATGAGGTGGCCAAAGTATTGGAGTTTCAGCTTTAGCATCAGTCCTTCCAATGAACACCCAGGACTGATCTCCTTTAGGATGGACTGGTTGGATCTCCTTGCAGTCCAGGGGACTCTCAAGAGTCTTCTCCAACACCACAGTTCAAAAGCATCAATTCTTCGGCACTCAGCTTTCTTCACAGTCCAACTCTCACATCCATACATGACCACTGGAAAAACCATAGCTTTGACTAGACGGACCTTTGCTGGCAAAGTAATGTCTCTGCTTTTGAATATGCTATCTAGGTTGGTCATAACTTTCCTTCCAAGGAGTAAGCGTCTTTTAATTTCACGGCTGCAATCACCATCTGCAGTGATTTTGGAGCCCCCAAAAATAAAAACACCCAGGATGTGGGCCCAACCCTCTCCAAGAGCAAGAGGAGCTTCCAGGCACATTAGCACTTCTGGGGACTGGGTTCTCTCTCTGCCTAGACCTTGACTTCTACATCAGGTGTCAGAAAACTGTGTCTGTAAAGGACCAGATAGCAGGTATTTTAAAGTTTGTGGACCTGATGGTCTCTGTGGCAACTGCTTGTCTCTGCCACTGTGATAAGGAAGACAGAAAATACACAGACGAAGGGGTGTTTTCCAATAAAACTTTAGGTGGGTAAGTCGATATGGCTCTAGGGCTGTGGGATATGGCCCTTAGGCTGTAATTTTCTGTCTCCTGTTCTCTAGGACAAGGGTTCTGATTTATCCTTGTATTTGCCTCTAAACATTGCAGGTGCTCCATGACCCTTTATGGAACGATGGGGGGAAGCTTGTGGTCGAGAACCAGATGATTAAAGATAACTGCTTAAACTGATTAAAAGGTAAAAGTAACACTAATACTTAATTATTCTTAGAATACACGATATTATTTCAATGTACAGAACTTTGTCTTGAGTAGTAAATAAATATAGCTGCTAAAGCCTGATGTATCCTGAGGTATGGGCTGGATGCTGAAAGCCAATAACTGAGTTTCTAACAGTTTAAGAAAACTGAATGTGAAGTTCACTGAACAAGGTTAATTGCCCTCCTGTGTCAAATCTCTCTTTTCCACACTCACAGCAGGCTGCCCAGTTGAGAGAAATTCCAGATAAAGCATATTTATTGAAAATTTACATGGCATCACCATAACTTAGAGGCGTAATATTCATGATCACTTCTGGAAGATGAGGGTGGAAAAGGTCTGCTCAAAACCCTTAACTGTACAATGAGTGGTACCCCTGGACCAACGATGTCAGGCCAGTAATTCCCTTTCCTATGAATTGCAGCAGGTCTGTCCCAACATCTAGTAAGGGGCCTGACCCCAAGGACAAAGGCAAATGGGGCTGGGAGAAAAAGCTTCCCCTAGAATGCTTCCTTCAGAGACAGCAAATGAAAGAGGACATTATATTTATGCCATAACCTATATTACAAAATTGAATGAGCTGGGCAAGGTGGATCATATATTACTTTATTTTTACATAGTGTCCCACCCTGCCAAAAGGAAGGGGAAAAAAAGAACAGAATCTAGCACATAATCTAAACACAATCTAACCCATGTTCCATTTGGGTGGGAGGAATAGCTCTTTTTAAATTTCTCATTCACTTTTGAGGGTGTATGGTGAAGATAAGAGAAAAGAAAAGAAAATTTAACTTTGTTTTTAAGAATTTACAAGAACTAAATATAAAAATAACTTCCAAAGATTAGCTTATGATCATAGTGGAATAAAATCTGAAGTTATGAAAGAGAAAATATTTAAAAACTCAACTACTAAGAAACTTTAAAATATGCTAACCTATTACATTAAAGAGAAAGCAGAATCTAAGTATAGGCTAATTAGAAAAATAGCAAAGAAATAACTACCTTTTAAAACTTTCAGAATAAAGACAAAACTTTTTGACTTTTTTAAAGTCAAACTGTTAGTTGTTCAGTCATGTCTAACTCTTTGCAACCCCTGGACTGTAACCTCTGTCCATGGAATTCTCCAGGCAAGAATAGTAGAGTGGGTTGCCATTCTCTTCAGGGGCTCTTCTCGAAGACAAAGTTGTATTCAAATGCAAATGCATATCTTGAGTTTTCCTACTAAATTATAAATCAACTGATAAGTTCAAAAAAAGTGCAATGAAGTAACAAAGTAAAAGAGGTATTTAATGAACTAGAATTTTTTTTTTAAAAGGTAGGACTGATCAAAGTAATATCTGGTTCTTTTCAAAAGACCCTAAAATAGATAAACATTTGGCAAGAGGGGAAAAGATAAATATGCAAAATTAGGAATTGAGAACATGAATATCCCTCATTCATAGATTCTTTCATGCAGCAAATACTCATTGAGCCCTTATTAAGTGTCAGAAATCGGTGACACAACGATGAATTAGACAAAATCTCTGCTTTAACTTAACTCACTGTAAAAGAGACGAGAGAAAGAAGCAACTGCATTGATGGTGTGTTATGAAAAATATGCAAATTTTAAGAGAGACTACTCTGTGAAACACAACCAGGAAACCAGAACACAATGAAAGGCATTTATATTTCAGGAAAATATAAAGTTAAGAACTAGTCTGACTCAATCAGTAACTCTTGTTTTAAAACTTCACTATTTGTCAAAATTTACCTCCAAAACCTGTGCCATGATAGTTGGCTTTGCAGGCTAGCCGTGAAAAGCCTTCAGAGAATCCATGATGTTGGTGCTTTATAATCGCTACTCCACGGCCCAGAAAGAGGGAGGAGGGTTTCCTGTGCATTTCAAGCAGTTGGAAAAACTCAGTTAACAAGACTGGAAACAAAACTGCATCACGCGGGGATACTGAGGCCAAAACTGAATACAAGTTCACAACCTATCTTCTAGAATTCTGAAAGTGGAAAAGCTCTGAAACCTGTTTTTTATTAAAAAAAAAAAAAAAAACAAAAACACTTCATTCGGTGGCAATGGTCAGTGCTATCCAAGCTCCCCTTCCTTCCTTGTGACCCACATCCGCTTGGGGCACACAGAGGATGAGATGGCTGGATGGCATCACCGACTGGATGGACGTGAGTTTGAGTAAGCTCCAGGAGTTGGTGATGGACAGGGAGGCCTGGCGTGCTGCAGTCCATGGGGTCGCAAAGAGGCGGACATGACTGAGCGACTGGACTGAACTGATGGCTATGTGGTGCAGCTCCTCTGACCCGCGGGGGCAGCTCAGGAGTCCTAGTTTGCAGAATTCCCCTGTGGCAATGGAGCCAGAGTCACCCTCCCTAGGACGTCACTGGCCTCCTCCTCTTTCTGCTCACATTTGTCCACTCATCCATCCGTTTTTCCTGGGAACACTTCCTGATCCATCATCCTCACCCCTTGCCTGGGGGTCCACAGCCGGAGAACCCATCCCAAGACAGAAAATCTGACCTCAACTTCTTTGCAGCCATCCTTGACCAGAGACTATTTCTAGCATTTATTTATCTTAGTTTTGCATTTTTATGTACAGCTGCATAAATATTAATGTGTTTGATTACAAGGTACTTCCCCAGACTCCGCTGGGGTTATTACATAACATTCACAGGATATGCATCATATTACCTTCCTCAAATCTAATAAAATATGAATTGCAAACACATTTTACCCAAAGGGTTTTAGATAAGGGATTATGGTGCTGCATAAAATACTAGCAAATCAAATCCAGTATTATATTAAAGGAATAATAAACCATAACCAATTAAAGTTAATTACTATAATGGTTTCCTATTTGAAATTTAGTCATACAACTTTTTAAAATAATAGGTCAATGGGGTAAGAAACCACAAATGATCTCGACACTTTTTTCTTGATACAAAAAAATAACTCTTAATAATAGAATGTTGCTTTCTTACAATGATAAAGAACATTTATCTAAAAAAAAAAAAAAAAGCATCATACTTAATAAAAGCCAGAAAGTGTTGTAACTGAAGCAGGAAAAAGAAAATGGAAATCTGCTATTATCATTATTATTTAACCTCATTCTGAAATTTCTAGCACAAGCAAAAAAAAAACATTAAAAGTCACAGCAATTAAGTACTAAAAGGGAGATGACAGAAGTGCCATTATTTGTAAATGATATTATTATCTACCTTAAAACCCAGGGCATAACTGAAAACTATTATAACCAATAGGAGAATCTTGGTTTGGGAGCCAAACACAAAACACAAGCCTAAAAAACATCTTTTTATACCAGCAATAGCCAATTAAAAATAATAGATACATTTATCCCATATACAAAAGAAACAAAGATGCAGGAATAAACAAGAAATGTGCGAGACTTAAAAGATGAAACTATTAAACTCCACTGAGGGACACAGTGCAAGAGATTTGAGTAAATGGTGAAACTTATCTTATGCTTAGATAAGAGGACTGCATGATATAAAAATGTCTATGGTGGCTAAATTAATCTATAAATCCAATGCAAAATGAACCAAAAGCCAAACAGGATCTTTTAGGGGCCATTTGACAAAATTATTCTAAGATGTTTCCAATAGAATAAACATGCAAAAACACCTGTAAATTTTCTGATATTTCGAGTAATGGGGGAATAATCGTCTCTGATATTAAAACATGTAACAGCTACAGTAGTAAAGCAAGACGGCACCACTGTATAAATAAGGAGAAGCTAATTAGACTCCAAAATACACAGGGATATGCTAGTCAGGCTGCATTTCCTACAAGTAGGAACATAAGATTATTTAATAAAAGATATTGAGACAACTAGCTGTCATCATACAATAAAATAATAATAAAGCAAGCTCTCTACCTCACCTTTTACATCAAAATAAGTGTCTGATATGTTAAAGATTAATTTATTTTAAAAAAAGGAGTGAGGGTAAGATGAAGAAACCATAAAGCTATCAGAATAAAACAGAAAACCTCCTTTATGAATGCAAGGCAAATCTGATGGTGACATGAAACCAACAAATGGTATACGGATCAAGTTCACCACCTAAAAATTAAAACAAACAATAAAAAATGTCTGTGCGATGAAAATAATAATAACCCCTAACCAAGTAAAAAGAAAACAACCTAGAAAAAATAATGCAACACAGGGAGAGAAAGAATTACTCTTTCTGGTATCCAGACAAATGATAAAGCGGAAAACTACCTGAAAGTAAATGGTGCAAAAGGCATAACCAATTAAGTCAAGTCACAGAGAGGAAAGAAAAATGCAAAAAGCTTCAATAAATATTTAGAAATATTTTCCTATCTCCTTAATAACTCAATGAATGCTAATTTAAAATATGTTTTCATCTATGCAATAAAAAGATCAAAAAGACTGATGATAACCATGCTGGGAAGAGAGCATTAAAATGCCAACTCTATTAGATGGCTGTTTGCCATTATTCAGAATTAAGAATTATGAGTATCAATAAAAAACATGCCTGAAAGATACATCTAAATCTGTCAATAGTGGTTACCCAATACAGAACAGAACTGGGGAGGAAGGAGAGAGGATCTTTCACAAGAAACACTCACGAAGGAACAGTTTTTCTGCTTTGTTTTTTTACAATAAACAAAATCACGATGGCTGATACAGTTATCCTACGGTATCCGCGAGGGATTAGCCCACAGGACCAGGACACAGATACCAAAATTCTAGGGTGCTAAAATCCTTTTGATAAAATAGTGAGTACAGTCAGTGCCCAGGGGGTGAGCAACCCAGAGAGCCAGACACAGTGTCATAAAACACATTACCTACATCACAGACACCATCCCATAACCCCTGGGGCTACTTTTGCAGGGAGTTAACTGTCTCCCTTCCTTCTTTCATCCTAAAAGAAAAAACTCCTATTCACATTTCCCGCTTCTCCAGAGAGTGCAGAAGAAGCAGCCCTGTCTCTCCTCCATCCAACCCCCCTAAGAGCTTCTCTCAAAGAAGCTTCTCGTAAGGAACTACTGACAGCTGGGTCTGTCCAACGCCACTTCTGGGTAGACATGGTGGTTCTACTTTGCTGCAAAAGCTGGAAGGGTCTCCATGCCGTGACCTGTGCTTGCCGAGGATGCAGGAGTCAATTCCCTGCTTTCCGATCCCACTTAGATGCTCCTCTGACAACCTCTGTCTGTTGGACAACAGTCAGAATCTGAAACATTTAGAATCCTCTTACCCAGTGGTTCTTCAAGTGTGGTCCCTGGGCCAGCAGCATCAGCACCACCTGGGAACTTGTTAGAAGCACAGACTCTTGGTTCTGCCCCAGACCCACTGAATCAGAAACTCAGCACAGACAGGCATCCTCCCCCAGTCTGTGCTTTAACAAGCCCTCCAGGTAATTCTAAGGTGTAAAAAATTAAGAACCTCACTCTAACCACAACAGTTGAGGAAACCAAGACTCAGAGCTTAAAACAACCTGCTAAGGATGAGCTCAGGGCAGCTATGTTGCCTGGCTGGGAATGGAATCCAGATCTTTCTGATTACAAAGCCATATTCTTACACACTCTGCTATACTATCTCCTTATGCATTGCCCGTGTGATATTAATCCAGTAAATACAAATCTTCTATTAAAAATACAATGTAGCAAATGAAGCAACTGACAAACAACTAATCTCAAAAATATACAAGCAACTCATGCAGCTCAATTCCAGAAAAATAAACGACCCAATCAAAAAATGGGCCAAAGAACTAAACAGACATTTCTCCAAAGAAGACATACGGATGGCTAACAAACACATGAAAAGATGCTCAACATCACTCATTATCAGAGAAATGCAAATCAAGACCACAATGAGATACCATTTCACACCAGTCAGAATGGCTGCGATCCAAAAGTCTACAAGCAATAAATGCTGGAGAGGGTGTGGAGAAAAGGGAACCCTCTTACACTGCTGGTGGGAATGCAAACTAGTACAGCCACTATGGAGAACAGTGTGGAGATTCCTTAAAAAACTGCAAATAGAACTGCCTTATGACCCAGCAATCCCACTGCTGGGCATACACACCGAGGAAACCAGAATTGAAAGAGACACATGTACCCCAATGTTCATTGCAGCACTGTTTATAATAGCCAGGACATGGAAACAACCTAGATGTCCATCAGCAGATGAATGGATAAGAAAGCTGTGGTACATATACACAATGGAGTATTACTCAGCCATTAAAAAGAATTCATTTGAATCAGTTCTAATGAGATGGATGAAACTGGAACCTATTATACAGAGTGAAGTAAGCCAGAAAGAAAAACACCAATACAGTATACTGACACATATATATGGAATTTAGAAAGATGGCAATGATGACCCTGTATGTGAGACAGCAAAAGAGACATAGATGTATAGAATGGACTTTTGGACTCTGTGGGAGAGGGAGAGGGTGGGATGATTTGGGAGAATGGCATTGAAACATGTATACTATCATGTAAGAATGAAGCACCAGCCTATGTTCGATACAGGATACAGGATGCTTGGGGCTGGTACACGGGGATGATCCAGAGAGAGGAAATGAGGTGGGATGTGGGAGGGGGATTCAGGATTGGAATCTCATATACACCCATGGTGGATTCATGTCAATGTATGGCAAAACCAATACGGTATTGTAAAGTAAAATAAAGTAAAAATTAAAAAAAAAAAATACAATGTTCTTAAACATTGCTATGCTTAGCTTTAGAATTGACTTTTCAAAATTTATGAAGGTGACAGTGGAGCAGAAAATCAGGCTAATCTTGCTCTTCTCAGTCGTCCTGTTCAGACCACGGGAATAAGTGCCCTCCTTTCCCCAGAGCAGCAAGGCTGAGTCATCAAAAAGCACCTACAAGTGCCTCATCACCCGGACGGATGGCAGTCACATGCCACCTGCCTCCTTTGGTGCTCAGCTGGCTGCACAAGACCTACTTCCACGGGAATCATTTTCATTCTGAAAAGTAAACCTGACTGTCTCAGGGTTGAGTGAAGTCGCTCAGTCGTGTCCGACTCTTTGCGACCCCATGGACTGTAGCCCACCAGGCTCCTCCCTCCATGGGATTCTCCAGGCAAGAGTACTGGAGTGGGTTGCCATTTCCTTCTCCAGGGGAATCTTCCTGACTCAGGGATCGAACCCGGGTCTCCTGCATTCCAGGCAGACGCTTTAACCTCTGAGCCACCAGGGAAGCCTTGGGCTAATATGGTGTTTACTGTCAGGCTAGATATTCCAAAGCAAGAACTGGCAAGTCATGGCCCATAGGCCAAATCTGGCCTCCGGCTGTTTTGGAAATAAAGTTTTATCAAAACATAGTTAAGCTTATTTGTTTATGTGTTATCAATGCTGCTTTGATGCTCCAAAGGCAAAGCTAACTCTATGAGACAAACACTGTATGTCCCACAATATTTACGACTGGTCCCCTATAGAAAATGATGGCCAAGCCTGCTGACATCATGTGTGTCACTCCACGGACAGAGATTTTTGCAGTCGGTCAAGGCTGAGTTCAAGTTCTAGGTCTATTATACACCAGGGTCTTACCTCCCTCATGGAGGACTTGTAGGACAGTTTCCTCATTTGTATAGTGGTGGCTCCACAGGACTGGGGTGGGGATGAGATGGAACAGAACATGCTAAAAGCCTGGCATACAGGAGGTGCTCATCGAGGGTTAGCGTCCTCCTTCCCCTTTTTAGGTAGAGACATTCTTCAAGACCAGTGAGTTTCACGGCTCTGGCCCATAGTAGGGCTGCTATCTGACCATCCAAGGCCAATTTCCACTGCAAATTCAGAAGGCAGAGGCTCCGCAAAGCCCACAGGCTGTGGTTTAAAACATGTCCTCGTCTAGTGATCCCAGGGATAATTTACTAACCAGGCAGCACATTTAGAAAGCATACATCATCTCCTAAGCCAAGCCCGTCCTGCCCAGAGCCAACAGTTGGCTCAGCCCTGGAAATGAAAAATGGGCTCCTCGGGACAGCAGGCCCCAGCTGCAGGAGGGAAAGAGAAAGCGGCCTGACTCCAAAGCACTCCGTCCCCACAAATCTCTGACTTAGAAAGAGCCTTCCTTGGTGACCTTAGGATCTTTCACAAGTGGAGGTGTGATAACCCCCAGCCGCCTGAGAACTGAGAATTAAATCTGCCTCTTGGTCAAGCACAAGAACGACCAGGCAGGAAGAACTGCCTTGGGCCAAGGTGAGCAGCGGCTGCTCCTCCTCCCACATGCCCGCACGTCCACGCTACCGTCCATCAATTGTGCGTCCAGGATTACTCCTCTTCCAAGCGCCAGTGGTTCAAGCCACTCTCTTGCTCCTTCCAGTCTAAGCTTCTGTTCTCTCGGATCATCTCTATGGGGTGCTTTCTTTCCCCTGGTCTCTCCCCTAATTTGCCTGTACCTTATGAGGTTACTATCCACATGTGGGCACCACCGATCATTGCTGTGGGTCAACTGTGTCACCCATGCCTCACAAAGACAGTTTTGAGTCCTAATCCCAGTATCTCAGAACGTGACCTTATTTGGAAATAGTGCCTATCAAGTTTAAAACAAGGTCGTGAGGGAACGCCCTAATCCAGTATGATTGGTAACCTTATAAAAAAAGTGGAAAGCCGGTCACCAATCAGACACAAATAGGGAGAACACCAAGTAGGCATAAAAGCAGAGATCAGGGCGCTGCTTCCACAAGCCAAAAAGTGCCGAAGACATCAGAGAAGGGAGGTCAAGGAGGTCAAGGAGGTCAAGGACACAGGGAGGTAGGGGAGAAGCCTGGGACAGATCCTCGTCTAGGGCCTTCAGAAGGAGCGTAGCCCCGCTGACAACCTGACCTTGGACTTCGAGACTCCAGAATTCTGAGACGGTACATATCTATTATTTAAGGTCGTGGTATTCAGTTTGTGGCACTTTGTTAAGGCAGCCTTAGCAAATTACTACAATCATCAATGCCAAACACCCAGATGCCAGGTCTGCTGGCAGGGGACCTTGGTCCCCACGTGGCCCATCGGAATCACAAGGGCAGGCCACATTCTGCAGGGGGTAGACGGGATAAACCCACATACCTCTGACCTCTAGGACACTGGTCCTAATGACAGGTGAGCCTTCTCCTGCCACAGTCAGGCCTGCCAGCTGCCAGGCACCTGGCACCCGCAGGGTTAGTGTGAACAGCAAGCGCACAGGGCCTGGCAGGCCTGAAAGGTCAGTCATGAACACCTTCCCCCAGCCTCAGGAGGCGCTGGGAGAGCAGTGGGGGGTTTGATTCCTTTCAGCCCACGCGGTCAAAGACAGAAGAGGGAGGCGCTCCATATCCAGAGAAACCAAAGGGAAGCAAGTCGGGAATCAGGGCAAGAAGGCAAGAGAAAGGATAAGTAACATCGAACATTTAGCTACCATTTAATCAGATTTTACTGTGTGCTAGACATAAGCCAAGTATCTTGTCTCGATTATTCTCTGCAATCCTCAAAAATGACTTTCGAGGAAGGTTCCAAGGTTGACCCTATTTTACAAATAGAGAAAGCAAAGCTTGGCAAGATTAACTGGCTGACTCCAGGTCATACAGCCAGCAGACAGCCAAGCCCATCTCAAGTCTTCTGGCCTCAAAATGATCCTAAATACTAGGTTCCTTCACATGACTCTCTATGAAAGTTCAAGGACAAAGGCCAAAAAACAGTCACGGAGACCCCAAGACGCAGACTCGTGAAATTACCCAGTTCAGCCTTCGCATATAACAAACGGGTACACGGAGAGCCAGGCAGGAACATGACCTTCCCATCATCACCCAGGGAGTTAGTGTCCCAAATAACATAAAGAATGAGGTTTTCATGAAGAATTTTCACATCACAGGGAAGTTGGTAAGATTTGTCAGCCTCACAGCTCCTCAAGTTTCAGGACACACACTTCCTTCTTCCCCAAATTCCAACCCCGAGAATGGCTTGCATGCCCAAATCTAGCCTCTTTTGATGCGGGGCTGAAGGAGGGTCTTTTCAAAGGAGGCCCAGGAGGAATGCCTAAGAGTTGGCACACTTGTGGCTCAAGAGGTCCCTGGAGATTGAAGCAGGACCCCAGAGATCAGCAGGAGTCCAGACCTCAGAACCAGGGTATGCTGAGGTCTGGGCAGTATCAGGGACCCAGCACAGCTGGAATCCATGCAGGGAGCCCAGCACCAGGCTGTGCCCACAGGCAGGCAGGCACAGGAGAAGGGCAGTAGGGCTGGCCACCTGCAGGTCTGGGGATGGGGGGGCTCTCACAGCCTGGAGGTGACAGTGCTGGTCTAGGAGACTGGCCTGGGGAGGCTGCGGTCTGAGACTCCAGAGAGGAAAACACGAGTGATGAGGAATGGACTGCACAGCTGCTGATTCTTTCTGGCAGGGCACTCCGACTACAATCAGCACGTTATCAATTCCTCAGAAGCAGACGCCCACGGAATAATCTCCTCTTTCAAGAGTTGCTGGCACTGGAACCAGGGACCCAGATTTGAGTCCTGCATCCTCTTGACATGGGGCCTTGCCACCGAGGCAGGCTCCCCAGATGTGCATTTCACTACCTGTAAAATTCAGAGGCTGATGGCACCTACCCCCTGGAGTTGCTGGAAGAGATTGAGCAAGGGGGCATAGAATGCTCAGCTGGGGTTCTTAACAATCGCTCTAAGAGGGAGGGAGCCTTTCTCAACAGTACCTCCCACGGATTCCGGGCCAGTGTAGACAACTCAATCAAACAGTAGTGAACAAATTTAAAAAAGCTCATACCAAACTCACTTAACTCATTAAAGCAAAGAAGCTGATGACTATGGGTACAGCCCTTCGCCTTTTAACTCTCCGACGTCAAATTGTTATTCCACTCTCCTGTTCCAGCGCTTGGTGCTAAGGTTATTTGGCATGTCTGGTGTGTGACTGCTTAAGAAGGGGTAACAGCCTCTAATTAAGCCTGAAAACGTCAGCGTGAGACAGGCAGGCAGCGAGCAACATCTCTTCATGAAAACATTTCTGGGGCAGGCTTAGGCCAAAGAGCTGTCAATCAGTAAACTGTTTTGTCTCAGAGTTCTTACACTTAATGCATTTTGAGAGCCAGAAGGAAGGCTTCTTGAGCATAATTTCTTTTAGAGACGAGGCTCCCCAGGTCCCAGGGGGCCAGGGGATGTGGTTCAGGTCTCCTGAGTTGGTAACACTCCATCCATCATACCTCCTGGCCCTAAGATCCCTCCCTCTTCTCATTTCTTTAGTGTTGTGGCTCAGCTACAGTAGGCGGATCACGTATTTATTGAGCAGCTACTGCATCCCTGGGGCTTCCCAAGTAGCACTAGTGGTAAAGAACCTGCCCGCCAACACATGAGACAAAGGTTTGATCCCTGGGTCAGGAAGATCCCTGGAGGAGGGCACAGCAACCCACTCCAGTATTCTTGCCTAGAGAATCCCATGGACAGAGGAGCCTGGTGGGCTATAGTCCATTGGGTCGCAAAGAGTCAGACACAACAGAAGCAACGTAACACAGCACAGCACTGCATACTGGTCACTGGGACAAAGAAGCAAGACAGACAGAGAGAGGCCCTGCCCTCCTGAGTTCACAATCTCATGGAAGAAGACAAGAGGAAGAAAACAAAGAATAATTACAAAGAGTAATTACAGACGAGAGACAGAGAGAGAGTACAAGAGGGCAGGGGCCAAGGAGGCAAATTTAGATGCTGGGGCTAAGAGATGTTGTCTAAGGCAAACTCTGGGAACTCAGGAGGACCACCCCATGTGGGATTCAGGAACAGTAGGGAAGGGTAACTGCAAAGTCCAGGAAGAAGGGAGCACAGAGGATGAGGGGTTGGTTAGGGGCCAAGTCATGTAGGGTCCTCGTGGGCCATGCTCATGAATTTGGATTTTATTCCAGGTGCAAAGGGAAGCCAGGTGCAAGGCAGAGTCAACAGGGTGGCGTGTCCTGTTTCATGATTTAAGACGATCACTGCATCACTGCAGTTGGCAACAAAGACAAGCCAGGGTTGTAGGGACGCAGGGAGAAGTGCTCAGGGGCCCAGACCAGTTGACCTGCTTTGTCCATCCCACCAGAAGGCCTACAAAAGCCACTGGAAAGCATACTCTCTGGACGAGCTGGGCTCAGGCACTGATATGGGGCCCACGGAGATGCAATTCTCCAACACCTTCCCTCTCATCTTGCCCAGAATCCCCTCAGGGCTGACAGAACCAGGCATCACCACCCCAGCACGCTGCATGGTCCCCAGGCCCAGAAACATCCTGGTCTCAGTAAACACCTATTAAACTGAAATGAACTCAGTAGACAATCCCTCAGGAGATACAAGTTCTGCTGTTGACGAAGGCCCACAGCAAGACAAGGATAATGGAGCTCAAATCTCGTTAACAAAGTCAGAGAACTGAGAAATTTCCCGCACTCAAAACAATCCTTTCCCTTCTGCTTTCAATATTTTAGCATAGTGCGGAATCTTCCTAAGGCGGCCAGGAATAATTCCTGGGCAATTATTCAGCATGTGTTGGGCTGGCTTTGCTTCTGTTCACCGAAGTTAAAGATCACTCCCCTTCAACAGTTGCGTTTCAGTACAGGGCTCCCTCCCTGTCTCCTCCCTCTTCCCCCACATCAATGCCTCACAATATAGCTGTTTTCCTCGAGTCTCCCTTTGCCTTCCTCCTACCCGTTGAAGCCTCTCGGTTTCATCTTTCTGGGGAGCCCAGGAAGACTGTGCTTGAACACAGCAACTCCCAACATTTTTGTTTGACATCCCAGTGTGTCTCCAGGCATCTCCAGGGGAGCTGTGAAATTCATTTTCATTCACTTTCATTTAAGAAAGAAATATAGGTCATTTAGTTCTTTTAAGAGGGGGAAATGTGGCATGCCACTCAACCAGCAGGGAGGTGAATCCTGACTCGAGCTATCAGCTTACTGGGCAAAATGGTTCCCCCTTCCAAGCACCCCTTGGGTCGCTTAAGTGAGTTTAGTGCTTTGCTAACGTCTGAGAAACATCCACTCTTTGGGGGAAAGAAAAACTTGACAGAAAAAAAAGAGACATGAGAACATTAATATTCTTTCATTTATGCCACTTCAGAGTCAGAATTCAACAAAATGATCCCTTGCTCTCATCTGTGTAGTCCTTCCATACAACAAGAGCTTATTGAGTATCCAGCATTTTCCAGAAGCTAGTGTCAGTGATGAGGATCATAATAGCACCTAGTGTTTACTTAGCTCACCTATTCTGTGCCAGGTATAGTTCCACAAGCATTACCGTATTCAAGCCCCACAGTAACTCTGTAAAATGGTGGCAGTTTCATCCCGACTGCACAACCGCTGAGAAAAGTAACCAAGTTACACAAAGCCCGTCAGACGTAAGTGGAATCAGAACTCAAGACCACCTCACTACTACCACAATACACTGCTTCTTTGTCTCAGAGGTACAGAGACAAGGAACTCATGGTGTGTAGTGGGCAAAACACACAGTAATCATTGGCACGTGTCATTTGCAAAAAGTGAGGAAGGGGAATCTGGGAATTCAGAGGCAGGTCCTGGGCTCAGCCTCTGAAGTGGAGGATACATAAGGATGCGCTCCCAGAACTCACGGGAGCTGGTGAGGCAGATGGGGAAGGGCTGGAGAGAAAGGAGGCTCCACACAGAAGGAAGGCGGTGGGGTGAGGGTGGCCTGAGAGAGTGAGCCATCCCCGGGGCAGCAAAAGTAAGCAGAAGAGGCTGGGCCAGCGGTGGGTGGGAAGATGGTCCAGGAGCCTGGCTGCGGAGCCGGCAGGCACCAATCAGCCATGAAAGTCCTTTCTGAGAGGCTAAGGATAAGGATGGGAAAGACTGAAGGCAGGAGGAGAAGGGGACGACAGAGGATGAGATGGTTGGATGGCATCACCAACTCAATGGACATGAGTTTGAGCAAGATGGTGAAGGACAGGGAAGCCTGGCGTGCTGCGGTCCATGGGGTCACAAAGAGTTGGACAGACTGAGCGACTGAACACAACAACAAGAAAGATGAGTCATGGAGATGCAGGGAAGGATGTAGCACCAGAGTGGCACAGCCAGTGGCAGAGCTTAGCAATCCTGAGGCAGCTGTGTGCCCAACATCGAGGATTTCAGATGCAGGGAGAGGAATCCACTGGGAGGTAGTCTGATGGGTGTCTGGGCAGATATGAGAGGATGAGGGCTTGACCCCAACAATGGCCATGGATGGGGAGGAAAGAGCAGGTGTTTGAGAGGCATTAAGGAAGTAGAGACAGCAGGTGCTGGTGACACCCATGGAGGCAGTTATGAACGTTTGCCATTATTTTTCCAAATTCTCCTGGAAAAAAAAAAAAAGTGTTTCTGCTTTTACTTTTCTGGTGACGGTGAATTTCTTACGTATCTTTGCCATCTGCTCTGTAACTGAGAGGGATAGAAGATCAACAAAGTGACAAAGTGGGGACATGCCAAGAAGCCCTGTCCCACCCTTGACTCCATGAGGTGGGGGGGACTGACCAACAGCAGCCTTTCTGCAAGTGACCCTCCCTGAGCGCCCTGCTCGCCCCTGCCCGGCCACCACCCTCCCACTGCAGGGGACACCCCTGCCCCTGCCGCTTCCTTGCAACACCCACGGCCCGACTCCACAGAGCAGCGGGAGTGTCAGAGGCAGCGTCAGCACTGAGACGTGATGGCTGAACAAGAGCAAGGAGCAAGGCTTGAATATTCAGTGGCAGCTCCGCCTGGGAGGCTGTCACCCTGTGCACCTCCTGTCTGCCCCTCAATCCCAGGAACACGGGAAAAGACAACCAGTCACCTCTCCTCTCCCACCAACTTAGCCCCTGGTGACAGAGCAGGTGGTGGAGTTAATATCCAAATTTCCAAGAGTCACAGCTTCCTGTCCATCTTGCAGTGAGAAAAGATGAATCTTCTTTGGAAAAAGAAGGATCGATTTATATATTTAATTGATGATCTCTAGAATTCATGAGAGGTCTGGTAAAATTTTGAGATCCCTACATGCATGTACACATCAATGCCTTTGAAATTTCAAAACACACACTCATCTCTCTACTTCAGTGTCTAAAACACCATTTTCAATGTATTTCCCAGGAGGAATGAAGTTGGTAATAGGAGGATAAACAGCAGTATGCAGCCCGATTATCGTTCTGCATCCACCCATCTCAGACACAGGTAAACGTAGAGCTTTGCAGAATGTGCTTTTCATGTGGAACTGAATTCCCACCAGAGCCAACAGGGCCACAGACCATCAAGGCGAGATTAGATCTGTGTTTAAACCCTAAATTATACCACTGGCATGAGGCTTTCAGTTCTCACATCCTATGTATCCCCTGCCCAAGTGTATTCTGGGAAAATCTCTCTGAGAAGGAAGCTTCACTCTCTTGGGGGGAATGGCACCTTCTTTGGGATTTAAATATGCTTTAGGTAGCAGCATGAGGCCTGTTAACTCACATTCCTATCTGCTAAGTGAGACAGGAGCCAGGAGACTTGGGTTCAAGGAACTGCTTTGTTGCAATCCGATTGTATGAATTTAGACTAGTCAGGAAATCTCTCTGAGCCAGCGGCCATAGATAACAATAATGGCTAATATTTACTGAGTTACTACTGGCTTTATGCAAAGCATTTGACATGGGTTATTTCAGCCAGTCCTCCCAATCTTTTATGATTCCCAATTTACGAGTGAGAAAGGGAGGCTGGTGAGTGGGAGATCAGGAAAGCTGAGCCCAGGCAACTCAGGGCAGCCTCTGAGCTGCAGAGCACCACCCACAAGTTAACAAGCCAGTCACAGTGGGCCTGGTTAATTCAGCCCTGACCACGGGCAAGCCCTGCACTGACCCTGTTGAGAACAGGAAGAGAAAGAGAGCCTCTTCAATCCCGGAGAACTGTGGTAAAGAGAAAAGCCATGGGCAGGGATGGTACTGAGCTACTTCACAAAGTTTAGGTAGGATTTCAGCTGGAGAAGAGGATGGGAAAGGGAGCCCAGGCAGAGGGGACTGCAGTCACAGAGGTCTGGGCCACCGAGTCAGTGCTGAGTTCATGGTCACCCTGGCAGAGCATTCACAGGCCATACGGGGCCAGCTCGCCCATTCATTGCGTTTCTGACCAGTGACAAGCCCAGCCCTGCGCTGGTGGAGGTCTACTCATACCAGAGGTCCAAATCCACTATAGAAAGCCAATACTGGTGGCGTGCTTGATCTCTGAAACTGGGTAGGCTTAAGCTTTGATCCTGGGTCTCTCTCCTCAGAGTTGAGTAATATTGGGCTGGCCACTGAGATTCCCTGAGCCTCATTTGTAAAGCGGGAAAATTATATGACTCTTACAAATACTCCTCTGAATAGCAGGCTTCACATTCACTCCTGGTATCAGAATCCCCTCTGCTGTGGGGAACTCATCCCATAAAATATGTTGCTGTTGTTGCTGTTCAGTAGCCAAGTCATGTCTGACTCTCTGTGACCCCATGGACTGTAGCACACCAGGCCTCCCTTTTCCTCACCATCTCCCCGAGTTTGCCCAAGTTCATGTCCATTGAATCGGTGATGTCACCCAACCATCTCATCCTCTGCCACCCTCTTCTCCTTCTACCTTCAATCTTTCCTAGCATCAGCATCTTTCCTAATGAGTCAGCCGTTTGCACTGTGTGTTTGCATAAGATATAGATGGGCCTAACTCCTTCCCTGCATGTCTACCCCTGACAGAAGCACAGGCATCACACTTGATCAATCAAAGCATATCATATCCTCTAGGTGCACTCCAACATTCAATGATGAGCAAATGACCCAGCTTCCCTCAATCGGAATCCTCGGAGGGCACTTTTTTTGAACTTAGCGGGAACTTATCTCTTCTCTGGGATGACAAATTGACAAGCAACACAAACTTGCATAGAAAGCATAGAAACTTCCAGAGATGCATAGAAACTTCCAGAGAATGCACTCAACAGAGAGAAAGGAAAATATGATAGAACCAAGACCTAATGAAATTATATGCTTCCAAGAGAATAAAAAATGACCCAAAATCACTTTACATGAAAATGTAGCCAAGTTTAAAAAACTAAATATTTAAAGGTAACTTCAATTTTATATTTTAAAGAATAAATATGAATGTGTGAAAAATCCCTGGAATTACTTTTGCTACTTGGACTAATGGACCAATGGTCTATTGGAAACAAAATGGTAAGAGATGAGATAAAAGGAACACATGTAATAGGAGACTCCTGGGTCCCCCTCACGAGATTCCCAACGTCCCTTCTGAAAGCCCAGTCCTTGGCAGCCCCACCTCACTTAATGCCACAAGGTCACAGCCAGTGGCTTTATAGCTATCAAGTTGGCAGGAAACATGGAATCATAATGGGGTAATGATTCAAAATGTAACACAAATGAATAAAGGAACACATGTGCTGAACCCAAAATCCAGGGCAACTGGCTTCTCTGTAAAACAAAGCATCATACGCCTATTTAATAAACCAGTTGCCTGGACTATATAAGCAGATCATTCACTGACTCAACAGATGTTTGTTGGGTATTTAGTATGCACCAAGCACCATTCCTTGCACTGCAACAAGATCCAACCAGTCCATCCTAAAGGAGATGAGTCCTGGGTGTTCATTGGAAAGACTGATGCTAAAGCTGAAATTCCAATACTGTGGCCACCTCATGCGAAATGTTGACTCATTGGAAAAGACCCTAATGCTGGGAGGGATTGGGGACAGGAGAAGAAGGGGACGACAGAGGATGAGATGGCTGGATGGCATCACCGACTCGACGGACATGAGTTTGAGTGAACTCCGGGAGTTGGTGATGGACAGGGAGGCCTGGCGTGCTGCGATTCATGGGGTCGCAAAGAGTCGGACACGACTGAGCGACTGAACTGAACTGAAGCACCATACAAGTGGCTGGAGACAAGGCACGAAGCTGTATGTGGTCCCTGCTCTCACAAAGCTTTCAATCATATGATACAACAAACGTGTACAAATAAATGTATCATTTTGAACTACAATGGGTGTTTTTACATTTGAATCTGAAAGTTCATTAATGCCCTGGGAGGAACTTCAAAAAGGATGAAATCATTATATTTCTTTTAAAAAAATTTATTAAGATATAACTCACATATCACACAATTCATCAATTTAAAGTGTACTGTTCAATAGCTTTCAGTATATTCATAGATTCATGCAGTGATCACCACAGTTAATCTGAAAATTAACTAATTTTCATCGCTCAGTCACGTCCAGCTCTCTGCAACCCCATGGACTGTAGCCCGCCAGGCTCCTCTGTCCATGGAGATTCTCCAAGCAAGAATACTGGAATGGGTTGCCATGCCCTCCTCCAGGGGATCTTTCCAACCCAGGGACTGAATCCAGGTCTCCCGCAATGTAGGCAGATTCTTCACTGTCTGAACCACCAGGGAAGCCCTAGAATTACCATATGACCCACCAATTCCACTCCTAGGTATATACCGCAAAGAAATGAAGACAGGTGTCCAAACAAAACCTTGTACATGAAATGATCACGGCAGCACTATTCACAGTAGCCAAAAGGTGGAAACAACTGAGATTTGTCCATCAGTGGAAGAACCGATAAAGAAAATGTAATTTATCCATACAATGGAACACTATTCAGCCATAAAAAGAAATGATCCAAGCTACAGTGTAAATGAACTGTGAAAACATGCTAAGTGAAAGGAACCAGTCACAGAAGACTAGAGTATATGATTTCATTTCTGCATATTTTCTTCTGACTTGGAAGTGACCTTTCTGTCTTCTTTTTCATTCAAACCCAGCACCCACCCATCTCCAGTGTGTCACACCCCCCACCTGCATTCTACCCTCAGGCCACGCAGCAGGGCTCTCCCTCTGACGACTGCT
This sequence comes from Cephalophus harveyi, assembly GCA_006410635.1. Lineage (NCBI taxonomy): Eukaryota > Metazoa > Chordata > Mammalia > Artiodactyla > Bovidae > Cephalophus > Cephalophus harveyi. The sequence goes on along the minus strand of SJYT01020219.1, from coordinate 163,005 downwards.
ACAGCCTCCTCCTTGGTCCCTTGGCCCTGGGCTTTCCCCTCCAACCCACTCAGAGCACCAGCTGACAGCATGGTCTCTCTAAACAAACATCTGGTCAAGCTTATTTAAACTCTTCAGCCACATCCCCATCACTGATCAGACTATAGAGTAACCCCCTTGGCATCACATACAAACTCCCAGGCTCCATCACCCAAAATTCACGACAGGCACACAGAGCTCAAACTTGACTCAGGGACGCAAAGCTCCCTGGATCGTGCACTCTTTCACACACCTCTGTCCCTGCCTGTTTGTGCTCTTCCTCCTGCCTGGAATGCCAGCCTTCACCTTTCTTGCCTGGAAAGAGCACTCTGTATTCCACACAGTTCAAGCCTCCCCACTCCCCCCGCAACGATGATCTGCCCAACACCTTCACAGCCTTCAGGCCCTCGTGGCATTAGCGGACTATTCAATGACCACTTGCTGGATGAACATCTGAAACACAGGAGCTATATCTGCTGTCATATTCCCATGAACCAGCATCCAGTCTGCCTGACACACAGTAGGTTCTCAACAAAAAATATGTTGCAGAAAGAGAGGGAGAAAGGGACAGAGGAAATGAATACTGATCTCAGTACTTCAGGTACTTATTCTATGAATTAACAAAGAATTATTGTCTCAGCTATTGGAAGCTTCTGCCCTCCTTTAGGTTTTTCTCCAGATTCTTCAAGGATGAGTAGGAATAAAATAAAAGGCCAGAGTTGATAACATCAATAGCATCAACAAAGAAACCCCCCAACACACCCCAGCTCAAGCCTCAACCAGGATAATCATGAGAAGTCCTGCCTTCTTGGAATCTTGTTCATTTCAGAAGTTTTACCTCCAAATCTACTTGTAAAACAGAACAGAGACTGGTAGAGAAGGGTTAATCAACAGTCAAACCTGAAGATGTTGCAGAGCTTTTAGGACCCTCGATCATAATCTACCTCCCAAATCTGTGAGCTTTTCGGGTTTTTTGCCTTTACTTACACTTTCTGGGTTGATAAGCACTACAATGACTCTTGTCTCATCTCACCTTCACAGAAGCCTTGTGGACTCTGGTCTCCAACAGTCTCTCTTTTCAGGTAAGAGGCCATAAAAGGCAGAAATAATAGAACTCCCATTTGCCTCCAGGGGGCAATAAGGCGGTTTACAAGCAACTCTACAGACTCCTCCAGCTCTGTGTTACTCAGCAAGGAGCAAAACAACATGAAATAATAGCAATATGCATGAGTCCCATCAAAGACTTTCTTTTCAAAGGTAAACATGCAAAGGTGTAGCTCATGATGATTGAGAGCAAAAAATAATACGCAGTGACATTCGAGATTGGTCTTGATCACTCCTAACTGATTTCTAAAATCTCCCCATCACCCTACTATTATAATTTCCTGCTAATTACTACAAGCAATTTTATTAATATACTTTTCAGCCTCATTAAATATTACCTTGGGCCTCACATTAAAAATGATGAGGCGCAGTAATCTTAATGAGCATCCAAGCTTCATCCACCCCTGAAAACCCAGACGACAAGAGAACCAAATGCCATCCTGCTCTGTTCCCCAGGCATGCAGAAAAGCAACTTCAGAGACATGAAAGAAAGAAATGTATAGCCCCGAAGGAAACCTGACTTGGAAACAGTGTAGCCACGCCTCCTCCAGATCCTGTCCATTAAGGAAGAGGGGAATTGTCCAGAAGGCATTTTGGCTTTAGTTCTTCCTCCTCTTTCATCCAGATGTAAACACAGCATTGATCAGCACAATTATCACTAATATGAAGTCTCACGTGTCACTCTGAGGAGCAGAGCTATGGGTGATCATGGGCTGGAAACGTGAGATGTTCACTGCGCTCACGAACGGTAGTCTCTGGCTCCCTCTAAAATGGTGGTAGAAGCACAAAGGACAGGCGGTCAGGACTAAAGATCAGTTTTCTTTTTCTTTCCTTCCTGGCATGGCCAGAATTGTCTGTTATCTCTCAAGCAGTGATCTAGGCAAGCACAGTGAGACCAGCTTCTTGATCCTCAGAGTAAAAAAATTATCAGGAGCTGAATTTACTGCTCTCGTGATTAAACTGTCAGAATCCTCCCGATTGCAATAGCAGTTGTGCTGTGTGGTCCCAGGGTTTCTTCTGTTTCGCTGGGACTCTAGCTTAAAGATGAGTCCACGGTGGTAAACACAGGGTTGGCGGAACAGACCAACCCAGGTTGACTGAACCTCCCCTTCAGCCAAGATCGCAGAGATTTTTCAAATACGTCTAAGAATAAAGGGTCACAACACAAAACCATTAAATGTAAGAGAGGAAGCTTCAGAATTGTTTAACTTAACCCACTGTTTGTAGATAATATAAGGCTGAGATTCAGAGAGTGAACATGATTTGCCTTGGTTGCTCAAGAAGAGTCAAATCTAGAACTTAAACTCTTAGATCCCCTCCCGTTAGGTTGCTGTTGAGATTATTCATCTGAAATGGGGTCTTTGACAGGAGATGGAGGCAGAGACGATCAGCCATCCATCAATAATTGTGCTTCCCCTCTTCCAGAGTGTAGTGCTGCCTTAAAGATGTGGCTGCCATCAGGAACATCATCTTCCCATCCTTCCATCTACTCCTATTTACTACCTTGCAGCTGACTCCAGCCATCAAACTGCATTCTAGCCAATGACACAGGAATGGAAGAAATGGAGGACACCACTTCCAAGTATGACCCACGCTAACCTGCAGCCTGGTGACCCTCCATGCTCTCCCTCTATCTGATGGCTGGCTGCAGCGGACCTCAAGGTCTTAAAAGATAGCAGAGGTTCATAGCAGAAGTGACCTGTGTTTCCAAATCATTTCATAGAGAAAAGGATTTTAAAGACAGAGTATATATACATGGTCTGTTGCTGGAATGAGATATAAAATTTTACTGTGTGAAGCTACTAAACTTTGCAGGGGTTTATTCATTACAGCACCTAGCATTAACCTCAACAATACAATGAATATTTCATAGTTGAAAGGAGTGTCTCAAACACATAAAGATCCGTGCAAAACTTAAGGCCCATGGAAAAACTAACTGCTATAAGAGTGAGGAAAACACTTATAAATCAAATAAGAAAATCAATCATCTACCACCTCGCCAATTTGCCAATCAGACTGAAATAAATTAACTGTTCAGGTCTCTGAGGGGGGCAAAGAACTAGTGAAGGTAAGCCTTGAAAGCAAAGACTTCTCACAAAGGAATTTCTTTCTCAAGTGTCATGTGCCTGGTTCCTTTTATCTTAAAAGTGACAACAAAATGAACTATTGATACACACAACAACTTTGATGGATCTCCAGGGCATCACGCTGAGGGAGGGGAAAGGTTATATACTATCTGATTCCTTTTACATAACATTCTTGAGATGACAAAAGTATAGATGAAGAACACAGAAGTAATTGCCACAGGTGAGAGGTAGGGGAAGAGTGTCACTTAGTAAGGAGTCACTCAGGGGAAATGTTTTCTGGTTTTGGAACAGTTCTGCTTTCTGATTGTGGGGATGGTTACTAGAATATACACATGTGATCAAATTTCACAGAACTATACACAATAAAGAATGAGTAGAAGAGGAAGGAGAGGACGAGGAATTGAAGAAGAAGGGCAACAGGGAGGAGAAGGAGAAAAAAGAATGGGAGGAGAAGAAGAATGCATGTTAACACTGACAAAGTCTGAATAAGGTCTTTCCTGGATTTGACAATATATTAAAGTAACATAAGATATTATCTTTAGGGGAAGACAGAGAAAAGATACAGGGTATCTTCTATACTATCTTTGCAACTTCTTATGTATCTCAAACTGCTTCAAAATTAAAAGTTAAAAAAATTTTAAGGGATAGCCTGAGTTCCAGACCATGAAGCTTTAAGTCAGGGAATAGGCATCATGACTGAGCCACATGAGTATGAGATCTGCAGAGTATTAGGGGCTAGTTACACTAAGTCCCCTACGTATGAACCTTCAAGTTGTGGACTTTAAAAGATACAAACATGCATTCACACGTCCAATCACAGAAGTCAGTTCACGTGAAACTGCAGCTGGCCCTTCATCTCCTATTGCTGACGATCCTTCAGCTCTACCATCTCCCACCTCCTCTCCCTCTTCCAATCAGCGACTCTTCTGGACTGTTCGCTCCATGCCAGCCCCTGGATGCCAGCTGTTGTACTGTACTACTGTACTTTTCAAGATACTGTATTATATAAGATTTAAAATGTTTCCTTTGTTTTTTGTGTGTTTGCTTTTTTCAATGTTTTAATGCTTTTTGAATTTTTTAATGCTTCTTTAAAATTTATTATTTGTATGAAAAGTATTACAAACCTATGATAGTAGCGTACTGGGCTTCCCTGGTGGCTCAGACAGTAAAGAATCCGCTTGCAGTGCAAGAGACCAGGTCGTACCTTAGGTCAGGAAGATCCCCTGAAGAAGGGTATGGCTACCCACTCCAGTATTCTTGCCTGGAGAATTCCACGGACAGAGGAGCCTGGCGAGCTACAATCCATGTGGTTCCAAAGAGTCAGACACAACTGAGCAACTAACACTTTCATTTTTCACTGGTATACTAGTTCACTAGTACAGTACAATTTAACTGATTGTGTTAGTTGGATACCTAGGCTAACTGTGTTGGACTTACAAACAAACTGGACTTACAAACACACTCTGCAAACAAAACTCATTTATATGTAGGGGACTTATTATACAGGGCTTCCCTGGTGGCTCAGATGATAAAGAATCTGTCTGCAGTGTGGGAGACCCAGCTTTGATCCTTGGGTTGGGAAGATCACTTGGAGAACGGAATGGCAACACACTCCAGTACTGTTGCCTGAAGAATCTCACGGACAGAGGAGCCTGGTGGGTTCACGGGGTTGCAGAGTCAGACACGACTGAGCGACTAACACTTTCACTTTCATTTTATTATACAGGACTCTCACCTTTGCCTGTTTATTTTCTGTCTCCTTTCCAGAATTAAAATAAATATCAGAGACCACGTCTGTGTTGTTCCCCTCTCAATGCCTAACCTAGCGTCTGGTACATAGAACACTCTCAGTAAATCTCGATTGCACAAATGAATAAAGCAACAGAAAAGAAAGGTATTAATATCCACATTTTGCAAAGAAACAATGGTGTGCAGAGACGTCAGCGCCCCACCCACCCTTGTGCACACAGCTGGAAAGCAGATGAAGACCCTCAGGGCTTTGGAGGCCTTTCCATAGCAGCGCTGTATGTTTGTCAATAGCCTGGATTTCTGATAGCTGCTTTTTCTTAGGAAATGGAGTATGAGAGAAAAAGAGAATGAGGAGGAGAGAAAAAGTGTGAGAGTGAGAACAAGGGCAAGAGAAGCAACATAAGAGAGAAAGAGAGAGAAAAGGGGTTAGAGAGGAGTCAGGGGAAAGAAAACAAGAGCAAAGGAGGGATGGAGGGGAAAAGAGGAAGAAAAGGAGAGGATGAGAGAAGGGGATGGGAGACAAGGAAGAAAAAATCTGCCCCAACACAGTGACAGTGAACAACAAGATTCCAAATTTGAACACGGTCACGCTCCACAGATCTGTGCTCTGAAGTGGTATTGCAATGTGAACAATCTATCATTAAGTAATAAATACTGCATGCAAAACAAAAATATACGGTCAGCAATGAGATGTAAATTAGGAGCAACCAAGGGAAATTGTACTTCACACTTGCTGTGCTCCGATTAGCCAACTGTGATCAGAAGTTCTTTTTATCTTTTGAGAAGGTGCTGTAGTTTGCAATACAGCATGATAGAACGTAAAATGCAATACACCAAGACTGGGGAAAAAAAAAAAAAACCTGGGTTGCATTATTACAGAAACAGTAAAGCTTCTGCAGGCAACAGACCCAAATTTGAATTCAAGCTGTCACTTTTCATCTACATGACCATGGTCAAGTTATTTAATTTCTTTGAACCTCAGCAGTTCAGGGGCAAAAACACGTACTTTGCGAGGCTACTGTGAAGATTCAATGAAATAATCAATACAAATGTCACCAGCACAGTGCCTGGCATGCATTCGGCACTTAGCAAAGGCTTCCATGCTCTCAAAAGCTAGACACAAAAACAGTGCACATTCTATGATTCTGTTCCTATGATCAACAGACATAACATATCAGAGAGAAATCAGCTTGTTTCCTGGGAGGAGGGGAACTGAGTGCAAAGGGGCACAAGGGAACTTTCTGGGGTGATGGAAATGGTCTGTATCTTGATAAGACTACAGGTTTTACAGGAGTACATGCATTTGTCAAAACTTATTGAACCGTGTGCTTAGCAGTATATAAATTATACCTCAAAACATTTTTATTAATAATTATACGATCTACATATCTATCAATAGATACTAGATAGTTAGGTAGTTTAGTAGCTAAATAGCTGGAGAGAAAAGGGGGATGGGGACAAAGAGAGAAACCAGTGAAAGTATCTTACACAGCATGTAACGCATGCTAAGGGCTCAATATGCGTGTGTGGAATTCTGGGATCAAAATGAACATTCCCACTCTTTCTCCTCCAGAGACAGCCCACACCAGCATGGCGCACATGGTTCAGCTAGTTCTCAAAGTGTTTCCTTCTCTCTTCCTGAATCCTGGTCCCTGACACTCCCAGGAAGATGAAACCTGCCCACCACCCACTCCTCATGACAGAGCCCAGAGGTCTTGACCATCAAATCTACTGTCTCCATCTGAGCATCTCAAAGGCTTTCATCTCTAAGAATTTCACTAGTCACACTCAACGCTTCAAAATCTCCTTAGACTGTGAGCCCAGAAGGGCTGCAGGATGCCGTCTGTTGAGGGTGTGTCCTGGATGTAGCCCTCCACTCAGGGCCTTGGGCAGCTCTGCTGCTGTGAAGTGGGGCCCACCATCCTGCGGTCATGCCTTCAGGCTGGAACACAATAATTGCTAGTATCTATTGAGCATTTACCACCATGCCCCGCACAGTCCTGGATGCTACATATCTTCATTCTTCTAGTCCTCACAATAAATCCATTAAAAAGTTTAGCATCAGCACCAGTTTATAGATGAGCCAGCAGAACTTTGAGGTATCCCTTCACCCCAGTCTTTTCAGATCCCACAAAATCCATCTGCAAATCTGATCTCCACCTCTCTGTCCTGTCCTTCACCATAAAGCAGCTGCCACAACTCAGGAAGAACAACTCTTTGTCCAATATATACAGAACAGGAGCTCAATTTAAAGCTTGACAGTGGAGCCTTGGATGAACAAACAATTGATACACAGAGCGACATGGGTGATGCTTAAAAACAATTTGCAGAACAAAAGGAGATGCACATAACAGAGTAGATACTGCAAGATTCCACTTCTATGAAGTTCTAGAAATACAAATCTAATCTACGGTGACCAAAATTAGGTCCCTGGTAGCCTGGGGCAGAGAGTGAGAGGCAAGACTATAAAGCGGGGGCAGGGGGATAAGGGACACTTCTAGGTGATGAAAATGCCCTACACCTGGATCCCAGCAGTGGTTTCATGCTCACACTTGTCAGAATTCAATCTGTACATTTCAAAAGTGTGCATTTATTATATGTGACTAAAGCTGATATTTTAATGCAAAAACAAAGAAAAGCCTTCAGAGCCAAGAGCCCTTGATTTCAATCTCCTTCTGTCTCTTCCTAGCTGTTGACCTCATGCAAGTCCCTTAACACATCTGAATCCTGGTTTTAGGCTGTTGTCAGGGTTGGAGATAATACATACTAAACCTGGGAAAAGAGTACGCCTTCAATAAACAATAGCTTCTATTATTACCATTAATTAATAATAATGAGAAGTAGTAATCTGAGTAACAGCTTCAATTCTGCACTGCACTTTGCTGGGTGGATCTCAAACTGCTAAATGTTCCTTGCTATTAGCTCTCACTGAAAACCGACACACATTCTTTTCTGGCATGCAATCATTTTAATGTTATGCTGGGACAGATAATCAAGAATGAATACCAAATGTATGTAGATGAAAGAATTCATGTTTATATATGAATGTGGGCCATGGAATCTTAGATTAATTCAAACCTGAACACTGCTGACAATTACCATTTTCTTTCCAAGGAATCAGATCTTCATTCTAAGCAACTCCATGGGGAGTTTTCTACTATATTGTTATCGAGGGTGTAATTTCTTTAATAAGGTCATTAGGGGAAAAAAAAAATTCTGGACTCTATAGTCCTTTTGTATTAATTTCTTCCTAAGAGTGTCTTTCTTTAGGAATGAGAGAGAGGTCAGCATGGCAAACTTCAAATGTATAGTAATCTGGTTTCAGTGAGTTTTAAAGCTAGAAGCTGTGAGCATATCGCCTTATTTTTCAGTCACCTCCTTCCACATTCAGAAAATTGCTTTGCAGGAAACTGTTAGTTCTATTTAGTTTTACAAATAATTTCTCTGGAGCCAGAGCAAAGGTGAATTAGAAAGTTTCCAGAGTCTCAGCAGAATGGAGATTCTCAGTGTGAGGCTGCAGAAGATGGAGCAATATCAGTGATCCTACTGGGTTGGCCAAAAAGTTGGTTGAGGTTTAGCCATACGATATTACAGAAAAACCAGAACAAACATTTTGGCCAACTCAATATATGAAATGAATGAAAAAGACCACATAGTGATGGGCTCAGTGTTGCCAGTGGAGTCAGTCAACGCATCTTCCAGTAAAGGTCTCTAATTACCCTTCATTTTGGGTACATCCTTGTCCCCCCTCCAGCCAGCCGAGGAGCCAACTTCCAGTGATAAAGACTGTGCCTGTCTCAGGACAGATCACTCCGTGTCATGAGCTGTCTCCCTTTTGGTGGAAATCCCTCAGTGCCATAATGACAGCCGGGGGACCGAGGGCCTTCTGAAGGCCTATGGAAGGCTCCAGAGAAAGAAGTAAGCAGTCATCACGCGGCCAGAGGCCACTGACACATGGCTCTTCTGCCCAAGGGCACACTATGCAGGACCCCAGGTATCATGCTCCATCATCAGCCAAGTCAGGTCCTGGACAGCCAACTGTCGGTCTCAGGGAATAAAGACTCGCTGGCGCACAGCCCCACTTGGATTTTTCAGGAAATAAACCTGCTGAGAGCAGGAGGGTTCCGTTTCATGACGTGCCTTTCCTTGCATTTACCTGTGAACAACAGTTTTTCAAGAAGCCCAGACAACTCTTGGTAAGAATGCCTTCCCAGCTACGGCAGAGACTGCGACTGGTTCATCCTGCCCCATCTCCTCCTCTTTCTGGGTTCACAGTGAGACCCCATTTCTCAGGCTCCCCTGCAGTCAGGCTCAGGTGCAGCCATGAAACTGAATCCTGCCCAGTGAACTGTAGATAGATACAACAATAGCAAACCTTGGGCCTAGCCCATAGAAACCTCCCACAGCGTCCTACAGCCTCCACCCTTCTCCTCCCATCCATCAATGGAATGGAAAGGACTCCATGGGCCTAGAAGATGGAAGAACCCCAAGATGGAAAAAAAGTCCTTAGTCCTAAGTGACTGTGAAGAACACAGCTCCTCTGCTAACTGACATGGGATGGGGTGAAAACAGCAGATTTTTACTATATCAAGACCACAACATGCTGAGGTTGTTTGCTCCAAGAGTCATCCTGTCCTGACTAAACATACCTTCCTCCTATATAATTATCCCCTTAAAACCACCACTAGACGATTTCAAATTTAAAAACAACAAAATGCCAACATCTAGCTCATGCAAGACATGTCACTTGATCAAATCCCACCATAAGCCAGACTGGGAGCTGTGGCTTCAAGCTCTGAACTGTCTATGGGTGTTCTCATGCCCTACTCCCCACAAACATGAAATTCAAGTAAGTCTTCAAGAAGTCAAGAGCAGACAGGAGCTGACTGGCACAGAACAGGAAGCCCACTGTCTCAGACTGTCTCTGGTAACAGTTCAATTACCCACCACCTGCTCATCATAGGGTTCTCAGCACAGCTTTTTCCACTGTCTCCCAAGAAAAGGTTAATGGGATGTATCAGAAGCCAGTAGGCAGGAAAATCCCAGGGCTCAGTTAAGAAAACAGAAGAAGTTATTTCTAGACTCGGTCAAGGTCCTGGAAGCCAGCAAGTGTCACCCCGGCTCCCTCCTGGCTTCACAGTTGTCCTCCCCTCTCACACTGTCAAGACCTGTCCTCGTGGATGAAGATGAGCCTTCCCCCCAGGGCCAGAACTTCCTCCAAGCCATCTCCCGAACAGCCTTGATCCAGACTAGGGGTGCCTCCAAAGACAGAAGCCACCTCCTTCCCTCTGCACCCCCAGTCCCAGGCACAAGGGGCCCCAGTCAGCACGGGTGAGCTGCTGCATCCAACTATCTCAGCATTTCGGTGGCTTATAACTAGAACGTCTTCTCTGCACACATGCAACTGTATGTCAAAGATTCACGGACCCAGGCTCCCATAGTCCCACCAAATCCCATGGCCTCAGTCTTCTGCAGGCAAAGGAAGAGAACAATACAGATTTATGAGCCAGGCCTGAAAGTGACATACATACATTGCAGTACCCACATTCCACTGGCCAGAACTCCACACGGGCCCACAACTAGCAACAAGAAAACAAGACATGTACACACTACTATTCACAAAACAAGTGACTAATAAGGACCTGCTGTAGAGTACAGGGGACTCTACTAACACTCTACAATGGCCGATGTGTGAAAAGAACCTAAAAAATAAGTGAGGATATGTGTATGTATAACTGACTCACTTTCCTGTACACCTAAAACTAACCCAACATTGCAAATCAACTATACTCCAATGTTTAAAAAAAGAGAGAGGAAATAACTAGACCACATCTAATGACTGTGGCTCACAAGGAAAGAAAGAAATGGATTTTCCGGTACACATACAACCATCATATACAACCCAGTGGGGGAAGAGAATATCTCCCAGAAGACAGTCAGCCTTTAGAGACTTAATCCAAAGATCTGATGATATAAAAATGGCCTTTTCCAGAGCTATACCAAAAAAAAAAAAAAAAAAGTTACCTTTGCAAAACAAACCAGGATAATGTCCACCACCCTGAGGCCCATGTGAGTGGACACTCACACAAGTTCAGAACAAGGTACCCTACTCGGTACAAAGAGGACCAAGAAGGTCCAAAGGAGGGAAATAGCTGTGTTGGCTGATAGATGCACGCTGGTGGGGACCAGCAGACTCATGATTCTGCAGGCAGCAGAGGGCTCAGGGTGGGGGACCTCTCACTCACAGAGGGGTTCAGAGACGTAAAGCATCTCCAAGCCCAGGCAGCGGGAAAGCCATCGTATGACTCCCAGTTCACCCTGTCAGGGGTCTACATTATCCTTTTATCTGCCAAAGTAGGAGCCTTAAAACATGACGAGCCAGAATATTCTCTCAGACAAAACATCTCTGGAAAACCCATTTCCCATCCTGACACTGTTCTTCCAAAGTCTCTCCTTCCAGAATTCCATACACTGTTCACGTGGCAGGTGCCCGTACAAGGCACAAGGACGAAGACACTCAAACACTGCTCCGTCTGTGTCACCCAGATAGCTTTCTGCTCGTGCAAGAAGGACTCAGCTCAGTTTCCGCCCATAAACGCTTCTTTATTGGTCCCTGGAGGCCTTCCTGTCACCTATAGGGACACTTCCCCGCAAGCTCGGTGAATTACAGCTCTTTTAAAGGGGATGTTCCAGACAATGAACTCCTTTCCTTCCACCTTTTAAAATGACATTAACCCAAGAACAGTGCGGAAGGTCTGTGACTGGCTTCCAACGAGAGGCATTTCTCTAACACAGGTGTGGGAATATCACCATACTGCTGTATTTGTCCAAGCTAGTTTGGAAGCCCACGCTTTGTCTGAAGAAGGACGGCAGACAAGCGCAATTCATAAGAATTTATCAAGCTGGCATTCAAGTCCTTGGGGGCTGAAACCAGAGATGCCCCCCATGAGGGTTCTCTCTGGCCCCTATATACCCCCATCATCACACTTTCCTCTTTCCCACATCATTTCCGCCCTGTCTTCCACCCTCCCTGTGGCTCAGCTGGTAAAGAATCCGCCTGCAATGAGGGAGACCTGGATTCAATCCCTGGGTGGGGAAGATCCCCTGGAGAAGGGAATGGCTACCCACTCCAGTATTCTGGCCTGGAGAATTCCATGGACTGTAAAGTCCACGGGGTCGCAAAGAATGGAAGATGACTGAGCGACTTTCACTTCGACCCTCCACGCCTGTGGTCACGTCTACCCTGTCCTGTTTGAACTGTGGGACTTAGAAAAGAGTGGAGACAGTTGGGAGGGGAGGGACATAATCAGAGCGGACTTTGAATTCTACTGTGAGGGGCTTCACCCTGTTCTACAGCAGCGGTCAGGAAACCATAACCTGTGCACCAAATCTAGCCCATCATCTCTGGTTTTTTGGGGTTCTTGGGTTTTTTTAAGCCACACTGCAGGGCATCTGGGATCACAGCTTCTCACCCAGGGATTAGGCCCATACCCACTGTAGTGGAAGTATGGAGTCCTAACCACTGGATTGCCAGGGGCTTCTCTATCATCTCTTTCTATAAAGTTTTATTTATAAAGTTTTATTGGAACACAGTCAAACCCACTTGTTTACCTTATGTTTCCATGGCTACTTTTGTGCTACAATGGCAGAGTTGAGTAGTTGGGACAGAAACTTCCTGTGAAGCCCCAAAACAAAAATACTTACTATCTGAACCTTGACAGAAGTATTTGTTAAGCTCTAAAACTGAATTCCATGGCAACAGTCAGTGTCTACTCAAACACATATGTACACATGTTCACAGAAGTACCATTCACGATAACCAAAAGTTGAAAACAGCCCAATGCTCATCAAAGGATGAATGAATAAATAAATTGTGGTACATACGTACAGTGGAATATTATTAAGCCATAAGAGAAGAACAGAGTAATGATACTTGCTATGATGAGAACGAACCTCAAAGACATGATGCTGAGTAAAAGAAGTTAGATGGAAAATGCCATATATGTTATGATTCCATTTATATGAAGTATTCACAATGGGTAAATACATAGAGATGAAATGCAGAATGGTAGTTGCTAGGGGCTGGGAAAAGGGGAAATGGTTGGAAAAAAACTGCTTAATGGGTACGAATTTTCCTTTTAGGGTGATGGAAAGGTTTTGGAACTATACAGAAGTGATGGTTAATAAGACTGTGAATGTATTAAGTGCCACTCAATGGCTCACTTTAAGATGGTTACTTTTTTAAGAGTTTTTTTTTGATGTGGACCACTTTTAAAGTCTTTATTGAATCTGTTCCAATATTGCTTCTGCTTTATGTTTTGGTTTTTTGGTTGCAAGGCATGTGGGATTTCAGCTCCCCCACCAGGGGTTGAACTGGCACCCCTGCATTGGAAGGCAAAGTCTTAACCATCAGACCACCAGGGAAGTCCCCTTGATGGTTATTTTTAAGTTGTGAGAATTCCACATTTCAATAATGTTTTAAATTCAAAAAATACAGTTTTTAAAAGGAGTCAGGGAATTTTGAAACAGAGGAGTGGCATGATCTGGGCTTTGCTTTCAGGCAAGAACCCTAGCAGTCTTTACAAAATGAGAAGTCTTCAGTTCACCCCTAGGTACCTTGGAAGTGGGCACCACCTTAGAAATAAACAGAGGCAGCAAGCTAGGGAATCGGGCACTCAGTTGACCGCCTGCTGAGTCTGTGCGCCTGTGAGGCAAGCAGAAGGAATCTCAACAGCAAGTCATCAGTGCTGGATTGGGATTTAAGAGCAAGATCAAGGCCAGAGAAAGAGATATTGAGGATATCCTTAGGGTGGCAATGTTGCCAGGAGAGAAGAGAGGGGCAAACACTGGAGCATCTCAATATAGGGCAGGGATAAAGCACAGTCAGAAATAATATTAACTAAGAGGGCGTGGGGAGAGAGTCAGGAGAAGGCCAGGCGAGAAGAGCCATGGAAAGGGTACAACTGGTGGCCCCAAATGCAACAGAAGCTCGGGAGAAGGGGAGGAGGAGGAAGAGTGGGGAGGACTAGTGAAAAGGCCTCAGGAGTTGCAGGGCAATCATGCTGCTCAAATTCCTGGTTCTCAGCTTTTCTTCTGAGAAGGTGAGGCTGCTAGGTAAGCGAGGCCACACTAAGGATAGATGATAAAGAAGCAGCTTAGCATCCAAGAGACATTAAGTCTCCAGGGCTGTGGAGCTTGCCCTCCCCTGACTCTCAGCTCCATGCTTGGAGGAATGGCACAAGCAAACCCCAACACACGCCTGGTCCCGACTACAGCCCTGGGTGCAAGGCTGTACTCATCCCCAAAACATAGGACCTCTCTAACCTTGGCACATTCAACACACCCCAGGGCCCCTGGGTGAACGGGTCAGTCCAGCTGGTATACTTCATAGTCCTGGCTTGGTGTTACCTCTACCATTCTGGCATCAGTGGCCACCAACTGGACGGTGCTATAACTGTTTCTATTTGCAGCAACAAATCATCTACAGTATTACATTAACTTCAAAATGATGGCATTTGGCATACAATAGCAAATTGATTCCTTAGAAACAAAATGAATTTTACTTGCCATTATTACCCTAAGTGGGAATCCAAAAGGGCTGTAATAAATAATATAACCACATTATATTTATTCACCCTTGATCTCTCCTTTATAACATTAACTAAAGAGGTAAGCACCATGGAGGAGGAAGAATTATTTCTGGTTTGACAAGGAAGGGACTTTGTTGGTGGGGGAAGGTGTTTAAGTAGAAGCAGTGTGGGATGTCTTTTAGCAAAGGCAAGTCCGTAATAAGGATCAGGCTGACTTTTTAAAATAAGAGCTATTCAGGTGTGAAATGGGCTCCCCCAGAAATGAGGTGGGAGTCCCTCAGCTTCTCTGGGGCTATAATAATGGGTTAGTCATGTATGACATCTTGCATAATGGTGCCTCCAGTTTGGAAGACTTCGGACAGTCTTCCTGTGATTTATACAATATCAGTCAGAAAAGCATCCTATTTTGCTGAGGAAAACGTTCTGGAGATCCAAGCTCATTGTGGGCTCTTAAGGGGACCACTTCAAGTTAATTACAGGTAGCTGTTTGAAAGAAATCCGCCAGCCCCAGCATATGCCCTCTTAGAAAAAAATGGTTAGAAAAACCTTTATCCCAGAAGTGACCAACTGGCAACTTACTTATCTGCCAAATCAAATCTGACCCACAGATATATTTGAATGGTCCTAGCTTTTTAGTGTTTTTTAAGTATCTGACCCACAGATATATTTGAATGGTCCTAGCTTTTTAGTGTTTTTGTTTTTAAATATTGTTTTTTAAATAACAACATCTAAAATATGTTGTTTAAATATATTTTAAATATCCAACCCTTCAAACTTGAGCGATATAGTGGATGCTGCCAATGCTGGGAACCACACAGACCCTCATTACCAGGAGGTGATCAGTCCTTAGATGGCACTGGCTCACACCTGCCACCTTCTCCAAGCTTCCTTCCACTGAGCAGACCACCCACTGCCACCACAGCGCAGCAGCCAGCGACTGGCAAACATGAGGATGCGGGGGTTAAAGGAGAAGGCAACGGCAGCCCTCCAGGGATCTCGCCTGGAGAATCCCAGGGACGGGGGGTCCGGTGGGCTGCCGTCTGTGGGGTCACACAGAGTCGGACGCGACTGAAGCGACTTAGCAGCAGCAGCAGGGGGTTAAAGGGCCTCCCCACATCACCTCAAGGTGGAACCAAATTTGGCACAGAGAGTCAGGCTGAAGCTGGACACCAGCCAAGGTCACACCTTGCTTTGCTTCTACCCCTGCCAGACCTGTTTTCTTCACCTCCCTTCTTCTTAGAGCAGTGGTTCTCAAAATGTGGTCCCCAGACCAACAACATCGGCATCCCCTGGGAACTTGTGAGACAAGCACATCTCAAGACCCGCTGAAAACTTTCCGATTCAGAAACCCTGGGGGTGGAGCCTAGCAATTTGGGTTTAAGGAAGCCATCCCCACCTAGAGATTGTCACACTAAGTTATACAAAAACAAATCTCATATGATATCACTTATACGTGGAATATAAAAGAAACGGTAAAAATGAACTTATTTACAAAACAGAAATAGTCACCAACATAGAAAACAAAGTTACAGTTACCAAGAGAGATGGTAGGGAGGAGATAAACTGGGAGATTGGGATTGACATTATACACTACTACTTATAAAATAGATAACTAATAAGGACCTACTGCAGAGCATAGGGAACCCTACTCAATACTCTATAATGGCCTAAATGGGAAAAACACCTACAAGAGAGTGGATATATGTATAACTGATTCACTTTGCTGTACATCAAAATCTAATACAACACTGTAAATCAACTATACTCCAATAAAAAATTAATTTAAAAAATAAGCAAGCCATTTCCAAGATTCTTGGTACGCTAGGGTTTCAAAAGCATAGCTGAAGAGTGTGTTCTCAATTAACTTACCTTCACATGGGCCCCCATCTTGGGTCTGTTTCTAGGGAACCCAACCCCAAACAGGAAAGTTCACATTAAATAATCTGTTCTTTCCAGCTCCTTTTGAACATTGCTTCTTTCCCACAAGGAAGCCTCAGCTCACCTCGAAGACTTGCTGCCCCACTGAAACAGTCACCATGAATCACCATCGGTTTATCCCCAGGCTATTTCACACCTACTGGTGTGGTCTGTGTTGGCCAGTCTGGACATCTGACCTAGCTCTCTAGACTATAAGCTCCTTGAGACCAGAGCTTGCCTTTCTCATCTCTGTATCGTCAGGGCATGACACATAGCTGGCACTCACTTATTTCTACAGAGTTCAATTGTATTGAACTGATGCTGTCTGTTGAAACTGGCCAACATTTCTGATACTCGGAGGCAACATTTATGCAATTAAGAACCCAAGAAACAATTCCTGCAACAAATTAATATAATGACCTCATAGACATTACAGTTATGCATTGGCTATAATTGTGTAAGGATCCAATATGCAGGAGAAATTGGTTGCTGATTCACCTGGTAGTCATCCTAAGCCCCGAAGCCTGCAGATTAATAACCCCTGTAATATCATCCCAGTCCATGTAATTGCAGATGCCATCTTTACTCATTTAACATCTAATTCCTCAAAGTAGGTTTGCAAGCTCCTGACACACGGTTCAAACATTCACATTGTCTTCTTGCCCTGAGAGACATTTTTTATTAACGAATCAAGCTGAATATGAAATAAACACAAAATAAAATCTGGCTGCAAACCTGAGTTCTGGAATTAAAAAAAAAAAAAAAACTCATTTCCAACCCAGCACTAGCTGGCTGCTCTCAAATTATCCATGTAGAAAATTGCCCAAACTTTTCTACCCAAAATGCATTTGTTTCTGATTTTAAACTTAAGTTCTGTCCCTAATTTTTCTTCCTTTCTCCAAAGCTTCTATCTTTAGGAAATATGGAGCCCAAGTTCTATAATTTGCACTTCATTTGAACACTAATGAAAAGAAATGCTCTTCCCCTTCAAACTATTTCCTCAGTCAATTAAACAAATCCTCTAAGTGGAGTGTGTGAAGTGATTTGTGTCCAAGAACTTAATTAGTACTTAATTCTGGAATTTGTATCTTCTTAAGCCTACATCCTTTTAAGTTTCCACCAAGCTCAAAAAACGGTCCAGGTGTGGTCCCTTCCCATAAGATCAAGGCAGAAGCAGATGTGAAGAAGTCAAGAGGAATAAAAGACCATCTGTGTCTTCAGAAAGACATCAGCCTACAAGCGTAGATTCCAGGCAGCCTTTCTGTCACCAGCTAAGATCCTTTCAAGTCCACAAAGAGGGAAGCAGCAAACATTACTTGCTTACTTTGCAAAATAATATTTGTTTTATTGTAAAGGGAATCCATGCTCAGTACAAAAAACATGGAGGAAAATATAGATTAATATAAAGGAGAAAAAAAATTAAATCTGCTGTTACCTAGTGGTAACTACTCACCTTTTTATAAAGATTTCCTCCTCGTGTTCATTTTATTCGCTTATCTATCTGTCCATTTTAATCTTTTGCCACACTGCACAGCATGTGGGATCTTAGTTCCCAACACAGGGATCAAACCTGCACCTCCATGCATTGGAAGCACAGAGTCTTAACCACTGGACTGCAAGGGAAGTCCCTAGTGATAACTACTTTTAACACAGACTTCGATTTTTTAATGCTGAATATACAATGGATGGAATTCCCAGGTGATTCAGTGGTAAAGAATCCACCTGCCACTGCAGGAGACGCAGGAGACACAGGTTCAACCCCTGGAGGAACGAATGAAAACCCACTCCAGCATTGTTGCCTGGCTAATCTCATGGACAGAGGGGCCTGGCAGGCTACAGTCATGGGGTCGCAAAGAGTCGGACACGAATGAGCAACTGAGCACTCACACATACAGTGGATATCTTCTATTTGGTGCACACTTCCCTCATCTCCATCACTGAATACAACATTTTTCCATATTGTTCAAAACTGTTCTGCACGTGTCTCTTATTCCAGCAAGAATAAGAACTTAAGTGAGGTTTACTTCAGATCTCTGGGCTTTTCGTGTAGGTCACACATTCTAAAATCTTTCAGGGGTATGTGTGTGGAGGGGTAAAAATATCTTTCTTTTTATATATAGCACATACACAGATACATACAATATATCTGTAGTATTAAATTTGTATGTAGGAGTAGTAATTGGGGGAAAATGTCTAAAAGGCTACTTAAGGGGACAATCATGCAAAAAAAAAAAAAAAGGTTGAGGAACTATATAGTAAATAACTAGAATATAAATGACTTAACCCAACCCTCTCAAAAAACCTGCCAACATACACTTCAACTTCTGCTTGATATTAGACTGCTAACTAAAAGCAAAAACTAAACAAAATTGTATAACGTCTGCTAATGACCATATGTTCTTGTTCAGTGTAAAAGCTATGTTTCCCTCAGGTTTGGAGCTCCAACAATCTGAGTCATTAAAGTAGGGAAAATGAAGCTTGTCTACTTGTTGGCAATCTGGGTGAGGACTTCCCAAGCTCCATATGTCCACCGTTTCACTTAACTCAGCAGGACACTGAATAAAACCTCCTGGATCCCCAGCACAACTCCATGAAGACTGCCTGTGCACTGACTCCACCTGTTACTTACACTCTTGCTCAAAGTCATTTATTCAGAGGCAGTGCCCAGATGTGGTCCTAACGTCAGTTCTCTTTCTGCAATTCCACAGACCCTTAACAAAGTCGCTCTTGGAACCTTCTAGAATTTAGTTTCTCCATCTCTACAATGAGAGAGTTGGCCTAGATTTCTAGTTGGGGCTTACAATTCCAAGTTTTCAGATAATCAAACAGCTAAGTGTTTGGAGTCACTGGTCAAACACTAGGCTGTCAAAACCACCATAAAATGCAAGAGTAGCAATTTTTTCTCCTACCCTCCTACTGTATTTTGGAGGCAACATGTCCTCACTATGGAGGTTCCACCTGAAAAACCAAGGCTCTCCAGAAAGGATGTGCTGGCCTCAGCTCTGAAAACACCCATCTCACTCTGCCACTTCCCAGAGCTTTTTCTCAGTCTCATTCCCAGCATAGCACCTCTGGGGAGAACACGGCCTGGATGCAGAAGATAAATATCCAGTCCTTAATGAACAGTGTATTGTTTTTCTTCAGGCCATCGTCCTGCTTTTCAGCTCTGAACAGTAGAGATGCATCAGCATAAGACCACTGTTTAATTAAAAGAAAGTTTTAAGAACTACAAGCCCTCGTGGGATTCCGCAGCAAAGCACGAGCATCCCTAAGCTGAAAGAACACACATATTTTAGAAAGCATCCTTGGATGGCATCATTTCGAGTGCATATGGCCCAGTCTATCTTTCCTGATGTATCTGGCACCATGAGGAATGCTCTCCTGTCCAGGCGCACACCCAGATGTCAGGAGCTTAACAGGGAGCTGAAAGGCAGCACGTTCTTGGAAAACCCAGACCAGACGGCCGGTTGCATTTCTTCTATTGCAATTCATTTTGCAGCCAGGCTTGCTGTAATATACATGTGTCAGTTTCCATCCCACTGGTTGCTGTTATCTCTATGATGGAGTCAGGATCCCTACACAGATGCGCCCCAGCAGAAGGGAAATGTGAAATGTGTTGCCCAACTGGAAATCATTCTCCTTCCTCATGAACAACTCAATTTAAAGATAAAAGCACAATAAATCCTCCCTGACTTTGGGCAGGCAACTTGGGCCATTCCCCTGACTGATCTACAGCTACACTGTGGGCTAAATCTGTACTGGACCCAGGAATGACCCGATAGCAAATAAAATCTGAAATGGAAAGCACGTCTTTGAATGCAGAAGACAAACATGCAGAAACTAAACTGCTAAGAGAACAGGTGTGCACAGTTAGGATTTTGCAAGCCTTTGCATAACGCTCTGATGAGAGTTTTACGCTCCCTTTCAAAGCAAGATATGTGCTTTCTCAGATCTCAAAGCATTGAAGCCCCCTTTTTACTCACCCCAAATCCAGAATCCCGTAAGTTACAGAGTTGAAGAACCTCTACTACTACTACTACTAAGTCACTTCAGTCGTGTCCGACTCTGTGCGACCCTATAGACAGCAGCCCACCAGGCTCCCCCGTCCCCGGGATTCTCCAGGCAAGAACACTGGAGTAGGTTGCCATTTCCTTCTCCAATGCAAGAAAGTGAAAAGTGAAAGTGAAGTCACTCAGTCGTGTCCGACCCTCAGCAACCCCATGGACTGCAGCCTTCCAGGCTCCTCCGTCCATGGGATCTTCCAGGCAAGAGTACTGGAGTGGGGTGCCATTGCCTCTGGCCAGAGCTTAATTTTATCTGGCCCTCACTAAGTTTGCAAAACATCCACAGTGATCTTAAATTCCCTATTTAAAAGTCATTTCCACTATTTTAACTGGGAAAACACAATAATTGGGTTTATTTTAGCCTAGCACTTGCCAGAATGTAACTAAATTCCTCCTCCTACTGGGGGGGCAGATAACGTCTTTTTCTCCTATGCACATCTTTTCCTCTCATTGTTCTAAGAAAATCCCTACCTTCTCAGTTTCCCTGTGATTCCTGGGGTCCAGGGCTAAGATTTCTGGAATGTAGGACTACAGTCTCTGATTCACCTGGGAAAACAAAGTCTCCCATCACTTCATAGCAAATAGATGGGGAAACAGTAGAAACAGCAGCTGACTATTTTTCTGCACTCCAAAATCACTGCAGATGGTGATTGCAGCCATGAAATTAAAAAACATTTACTCCTTGGAAGGAAAGTTATGACAAACCTAGACAGCATATTAAAAAGCAGAGACATTACTTTGTCAACAAAGGTCCGTCTAGTCAAGGCTATGGTTTTTCCAATACTCATGTATGGATGTGAGAGTTGGACTATAAAGAAAGCTGAGCACCAAAGAATTGATGCTTTTGAACTCTGGTGTTGGAGAAGACTCCTCAGAGTCCCTTGGACTGCAAGGAGATCCAACCAGTCCATCCTAAAGGAGATCAATCCTGGGTGTTCATTGGAAGGACTGATGTTGAAGCTGAAACTCCAATACTTTGGCCACCTAATGTGAATAGCTGACTCATTGGAAAAGACCCGGATGCTGGGAAAGATTGAGGGCAGGAGGAGAAGGGGACGACAGGGGATGAGATGGTTGGATGGCATCACCAACATGATGGACATGGGTTTGGGTGAACTCCGGGAGTTGATGATGGACAGGGAGGCCTGGCGTGCTGCAGTTCATGGGGTGGCAAAGAGTCGGACACAACTGAGTGACTGAACTGAACAAAGTCTTCTTAACTATGTACAACATGAAATTAAACTAAAATGTTACCATGTGATATATTTAATAGGATTTGATCTCATTATCCTTGATTTTAAATGCAAACCAAATGAAACTAAAAAAAAAAAAAAAAAAACCTCTCAAAAAAGAACACTAATGAGGCTGTTTTTTACTTTGATGTGGTCTTCAGTTGACCTTTTACTGTAAATACATGGTCTTAATTGGAGAAGAGAAAAAATAGTCTTGGGAGTCTTCTTGGGTCCCCCCAAAAAGATCCCAAGGGATACACTCCCACCCCCAGAACCCAAGACTCCTTGTTAGTTGAGACAAAGAGGAGGCAAAAATCTGCAGTGCCCATCAGCATTGCTCTCCTCTCTTCACTCCGTGATGGTGTTGCTGTCAGCCTGGTACAGATCCGTGATCCAGGTCCTGGGGACAGCTTCAGTCCTCTCTTTCCTGCTCCTCCCACATCACTGGATCACTAAGACGGTACCTCTGAAATATTTCTATACACCACCCCTTCCTCTCCTCTCCTCGACAAGCCACAGTCTTTCACCAAGCCCTCTTCATCTCAGCTCGATTCTGGACCAGCCTCTCAGCAGGACTTTTGGCCCTCCCTCCCTCTGTCCCCAGAGTGACGGTTCTAAACCACAGATGGGGTCACAGCAGCCCTTGCTCAGAAAACATCAGCTGGACCCCTACTGCCAAAGGAAAAGGTTCAGGATGCCAAGCATGACTATGAGGGCCAATGCGATCTGTCCAGACCGATCTGTCCAGTTCCGGTTCCAACTCCACTCCATTAAAGGTAAGGTTTAGAGGGACTTGATGAATTCAGAGATTGAGGGATTGAAGAAAAGGAGTGAAAAATAATAACAGCAATCACATTCAAAACTACAAACAGCTTCCTCTGGGGAGTAGGTCTAAAGGCTTTACATGCATTATCTCAATCTTCTCAGTAATTAGAAAACAGATATTACGCATGCCATTTGTCAACTAGGAGACAAGCTGCACAGTTCATTAAGTACACAGGCAGAGGTGACAGAGCCCATGTCCCTCCCCACTGTGCACACTGCCTGCCACGTGATGCCAACACTGAGGGTCTGGGGGACCTACATCTGGTGATACGGCTCAAAATTTCACTGCAGATACCCAGGCACTACTCCTGATACCCATTTCAGCTAAACCTCCCTTATGTGTAAAAGGAAGCCCCTTACTGAAGTTAAGGGTTTGGTTTTGAGAAGGTCCAAAAGACAACAGGAAGTCTCCAACTAAAGTGAAGGAGGCCAGGACGAACTCATGCATGCAATTTAAAATACAACCACTCCATGTGATGGAGAAGAAAATGGCACTCCAGTATTCTTGCCTGGAAAATTTCACAGACAGAGGAGCCTGGCAGGCTACAGCCCATGGGGTCGCAAAGAGTTGGCCACAACTGAGCACTCCATGTGGAGGAAAAGGAATTCTCCTACACTGTTGGTGGGAATGTCAGTTGGTGCAGCCACTACAGAAAACAGTATGGAGCTTCTTTAGAAAGTTAAGAACAGAATTACCAGCTGATCCAGCAATCCCAAACCTGGGCATATACACAGACAAAAGTACAATTTAAAAAGATACACGCACCTCTATGTTCATAGCAGCACTGTTTACAATAGCCAAAACATGGAAACAACCTCAATATCCATCGACAGATGAATAAATAAAGATGTGGTGTATATATATATATACACACATACACACACAATGGAATACTACTCAGCCATATAAGAGAATGAAACAATGCCATTTCCAGCGACATGGATGGAACTACATATTATCATATTAAGTAAGTCAGACAGAGAAAGACAAATACCATATGATATCACATACATGTAGATTCTAAAGCATGGCACAAATGAACCTATCTAAAAAACAGAAACAGACTCAGACATAGAGAGCAGACCTGTGGTTGCCAGTGTGGAGAGGGAGAGGGATGGGCTGGAAATGTGGGGTCAGTAAAGGCAAACTGTTACATGTAGGAGGGATTTAAAAGGCCCTACTGGAGGACTTCCCTGGTGGCTCAGACGGTAAAAGCATCTGCCTACAATGCGGGACACCTGAGTTCGATCCCTGGGTTGGGAAGATCCCCTGGAGGAGGAAATGGCAACCCACTCCCGTATTCTTGCCTGGAAAATCCCATGGGCAGAGAAGCCTGGCAGGCTACAGTCCATGGGGTCGCAAAGAGTCAGACACGACTGAGCGACTTCACTTCACTGTGTGGCACAGTGAAGTATAATCTCCTGGGATAAACTATAATGGAAAAGAATATTTTTAAAGGGATGTATACATAAATATATACGTGAAAAACTGAGTCATTTTACTACACATCTGAAACTGGCACAACACTGTAAATCAACTATACTTCAATTTAAAAAACGCACCCACTCAAACTCCCTTTCCCAATCATCCCTGAGTTTATATGGAGGGGGAAATACACGGAAGGATTCTATCTCCCAGTAACCCTTTTGATGGGCCCATGCTCACCAAGCCCATTCCTATCCGCTGTTGGCTTTCAATGTTGAGAAACCTACGAAAATAAGGATGTGTGAGGCAGCAGACCTCAGGGCCTTTGCCCGCACTGTTCTCGCTCCCTGAACTGCTCCTCCCCAGTCACAGCCTTCACACTTTGGCCTAATTAATGGCCACTCCACCTTCCTAGCTTAGCTGAAGCATACAGTCAATGCTCAACAAATCTTTGTTGAACAAATGAATGAATAAATGAGAATTGCAGTCTTCCTCAGTTCAGTTCAGTCGCTCAGTCGTGTCCAACTTCTTTGCGACCCCATGAATCACAGCACGCCAGGCCTCCCTGTCCATCAACTCCCGGAGTTCATTCAGACTCACGTCCATTGAGTCAGTGATGCCATCCAGCCATCTCATCCTCTGTCATCCCCTTCTCCTAACAAACTTCTTCTATTTGTCATTATGAATTAACAAGTTCATCAATCTGGTTTTAGAACCAGTGTCTTATGGACTCGGTCAGGCAACCAAACTCCCTGACACTGAGTCATGAGTCTGGGGATCTGTGAGAATGAGGAATTGGACCTAGATCTTGGGGACCCACTGGCCCCAGCGTGGGCACTTAGGTAGCCTCTGTCTCTAACATGAAATCCATCTCCTCTCTGGCACCCAGAAAACTGTGTCCATTGGTAGACAACACATCACCTGCAGATAATGCTACAGACACATCAAGTGTGATGTGACAGCTCCTGTTCCAGGCACGTTTACTCTCTGAAATCAAATAACAAATGCAAGGTAGCAGGGAAGGCCGGTGAACAGGAAGGAAAATCTAACTTATCCAGTCCTTCTCCACTTAGGAATGATAAACGCGACACACCATGGCGACATAAAGTGTAAGCAGGCTCCCCTTTAAAAATACAACCATCAATCTGTTGCTAAGCCCACAACCAGTTGCAGTATTAATCATATTCTTTTGGCAAGAGAATCCATTTCCCAATAAAGTTTGAGTGGCAGAGGAAAGGCAGAGCCAACCATCGGGAAATAAACGATGCTTCCAAATGATCAAAGGAAAGCTGCTCTTCTCACTGGCAGCTCGCTAGCCATCCTGCTGCTCGCACCAGACATACATAACTGCACGTGCCACTCCGCTTCCCCCACATCATATTTCCATCACTGCAGAGTGCTCGGCGGCCCTGTGCTGGGCCCATTTTTCACTCTGCGCCAGTTCTGTATGCTTTGAACACAGACCTCCCCCAGCAATGAAGAGTCCCTTCTTAAGCACACCTGTCACCTTCACTTTCTTACTCACAGCTTCCTGCTCTCCCTCGCCTTCTCCCTGTCCTCGGCCAACAATCTCACAGCAATCACGCTAAGCAGCAGTGTGTTCTGCTTTGCCTCCTGAACCGTGAACACCTGGAAGGCAGAGTCCAAATCTTTTTCCTCTTTATTTCCCCAGCGGCTGGCACCACGTAAACATTTGATGAGTGCTTAGACAGTAGGGCTTTACTCACGATAAGAGAGAAGATTCTAACAAAGGAAACAAACTCCGGAATCAGTGAACTGCTATACATGAGAAAGTCTAAGCAACCAGCTCTCAGATGCTATACTCGTATTAGGGACAGCAGGACAAATCCCCAAGTGTTCTGTTCTCTTCCTCTAATTGCTATTACTGAGTATTTCTCCTTCCATAAAAATGTTAAGATCTGTTTGGCCAATATCCTCTGGAAATGCTATGATGTTACTTTATCTACACTAAACTTATAGATTAATTTGAAATGAATGACATCCTGACAAAACTTCAGTTCAGTTGCTCAGTCATGTCTGACTCTTTGTGACCCCATGGACTGCAGCATGCCAGGCCTCCCTGTCCATCACCAACTCCCAGAGCTTACTCAAACTCATGTCCATCATGTAGGTGATGTCACCCAACCATCTCACCCTCTGTCGTCCCCTTCTCCTCCCGCCTTCAATCTTTCCCAGCATCAGGGTCTTTTCCAGTGAGTCGGTTCTTCGCATCAGATGGCCAGCTTCAGCGTCAGTCCTTCCAATGAATATTCAGGACTGATTTCCTTTAGGAAATTTCCTGACAACACTGTCTTCCTTCACATCCATAAACACAGTCTCTCTCTTCACCTTCTTAGCCTTATTTCATGCCCTTTAGATTTTCTCAGGGCAAATCGTGTGCACTCTTTGAGTAGATTAATTCCTAGATACATTATAGTTGTTGCTATTATAAATGACGTCTTCCATCATAATTTCTTAATTTATTATTGTGGTACAAAAAAACTACTGATATTTGTATGTTTCTATCATCTGACAAACTTATTGAACTCATTAATACTGACGATTGGTTTGTTAATTGTTTTTTCTCCAAGTAAATGATATTATATGCAAATAATGATGATTTGTCTCTTCCCTTCCTAATCTTTTGGCCTTTCTTTTATTTGTTTTAATGCATTACCCAAAATCTTATTTAGTATGTGGCAGCAGTAATCATGGGTACTTCTTTCTAACCCTGAAAAAGAATGCTTCTAAAATGTGTCGATGAGACATGATGTTTGCAATAGGCTTTTGGAGGAAAGCCCTTATCAAGTTAAAGGCATCCTCTCCATGGTAGAGTGTATTGTTCCCAGTTGTCTGCTGCCCTTTCTACCAGGTCCATCTTCACAGGGCAAAGTATAGATCCCACCACACTGATACCCAGCTTGGTCATGTGACTTTCTTCAGCCAATGGACTGTGAAAGGAAGTGACATATGACACATCCAACCTGACGTCTGCAGCCATCACTTGGTGCTTCTACTGCCCATTCCCTCTGCTAATGAATCACCACATCCCAGAGAGGGCTCCTCCTCCAGGCTGGGCTCCAGAATGAAGGATACAGACAATAGAGACAGCCAGCTCAGAGCCAACACATACCAGGGACAGGAAATCAACCTCTCTTATATCAGACACTGACATTTGGGGGTTGTTTGCTACTGCAGAATAACCTAGCAAATGCTGACAGCTACACCATCTACTCCTATTTTTCTCTAGACTTCTGCCATAAATAGGTGCCCTTTCTGTCTCCTTTGAGATCATCCTATGGTGATTCTCCTTTAATCTGTTCATGTAATGAGGTCTACTGATAGATTTTATACGGTTAAATCTATAGCAGACATTAGCCATCCAATCGAAAAAAGATGAGTGCTGCTCCTTCCACTGCGGGGCATTGTCACTGGGAGATGGCTGTCCCGCCTGGAACTGCACTTACTGGCATGCAGAGGTGGCCACGGGACTAGTTATCATCAGCAGAGCATAAGCAGAAACGCTGTGCATCCCGTACAGGCCCAAAGCTCCTGTAAAGTAGGTGGAGATTCTCCACACTCTCTTGGGATTCTGGGACCTTAGACAGTGGCTGAATCCAAGATATAAGAGGCCAGGGTCCTTGAACTGCCACACAGACCATCTGCCAATCACTGTTTGTGAGCAAGAAATAGACCTCTATGCAGGGGGAGCTTACCTATTAGCCATCTTGCATGCACTCCATGGATAAATCTAACAATATATGATTTTTTAATATGCTATTGGATTGAGAATAACATTTTATTGCAGATTTTAACTAAAACTGACTTGTCATTTCCCTTCGCTGGTACCATCTTCATTCAGTTTTTAATACTGAGGCTATAAAGTTGCCACTAAGCTTCACCAAAGCAACAAGAGAAGCTTTCCCATTTTTATAAGTCTCTGAAACAACTTGTATAAGGCAGGGTCTACCTACTCATATAAAACTGTGTGGGCCTTAAAATTTGGGGAGGAGGAAGAAGTTTTCATCACTATTTCAATTTCTTCAGCAGTGATTGTTCCAGTCAAGTTTCCATTTGTCAACAGGCCAACTTTGCAATCTCATATTTTTCCCATAAACCCATTCATTTCATGTGGTATTTCACAGTTATTTGTGTACAGTTGCTCATACAATTCACTTATGAAATCTAAGTTGCTTTCATATCTGTGGTTATTTTACATGCACCTTTTCTCCTTATTCCTTCATAGATCTCACCAGAGACTTGTCTATCTTTCTGATCTTTTCAAAGAATATTTGGTTTTTTGAATCAGTTATTTTTTTCAATCCCTCTTTTATTGATTTCTACCCTGTCTTATTATTTCAATCCTTCCCATTTCATTGGGCCAGAGAATATACGATCTGAATGATATCAATTCTTAGAAATCTGATACTGACGTTCTGATCTATAATTTGATCCATTTTTACGACAATGCCACGTGTGCTCAAAAATAATACATATTTAGTGTTTTCCGGGTGCAAGCTTATTAATCACGCTATACAGATCTTTTATATTCTTGCTTATTTTTGTCTGATCTGTTTCCAAGAAGAATATATTAAAATCCCTATCTACAATGGTGGCTTTATCTATGTATTACTATAATTCTGCCAATTTTTTCTTTGTATACTTTGAGGCCGTGTTGTTGGTTATATTTGTTCATGACTATTGTATCTTCTTGGAATACTGTGGTACTGTGGCATTTTCAGAATAATCACTTTCATCTCTTTTCACGTTGTTCACCTTAAATTCTATTTCATCTGATACTGAAATTGCTAGCCTAGTGTTATTTTGGTTATTTGCCTGGGATGCCATTTTTATCTTTTATTCTCAACCTTGCTCTATGCTTTCATTTATGTGACCCTCTTAAAACCATATATTGCTGGATCATTTTTGTAACTGAGTCTAAGAGTTCCTGTGTTTTAATCAGTGAGATTAACTCATTTGAACTGTAATCACTGATGCGGTGGGATTGATTTCTTCACCCTACTTTGTATTTTCTATTTACCATGGGTTTTTTCTTTTTAGTTTCCTATCTCTTGCTGAATCAATCCAGCTATCTTTATTTTTTCCTACTGCTATTCTGCAAGTTATAAAATGTTTTTTTAATTATTTTCTTGTTGTCCCTAACTTACAAGCTCCATATTTATACATATTTTTCCTCTTAATATCTAAATTTTTCCTCTGAATATCATGACCATGTCTTCCTCCTCACAATACTGCTTCTCCTACCTCTGTTGTTTCACACACTCACTGACATTATTCACCTTTCATTTTCTATGTTGGCACTGTCTGGAAACTGAGTCTCAAATCAGTTATGGGATCCCTGTCCCTGTTTTTTCTGGCATACCCAGAACCCCAAGCAGAGGAATAGTCAGCAGATCATCCTTTATTCATCTCATTGATTAGAACTAGAATTCTTCTCTCAGTTTATCATCATTTAGGGGGAAGGCAAATAAGAACAGTGCTCCTGGGTGGATAAATTGGGAGATTGGGATTGACATATACACACACTTCCATATATAAAATAGATAACGAATAAGGACCTACTATAGAGCACGGGGAATTCTTCTCAATACTCTGTAATGACTTAAAAAAGTAAAAAGTAAAGTCACTCAGTCTTGTCCGACTCTTTGCGACCCCATGGACTGTAGCCTACCAGGCTCCCCCCTCCATGGGATTCTCCAGGCAAGAGTACTGGAGTGGGTTGCCATTTCCTTCTCCAGGGGATCTTCCCAAACCCAGGGATCGAACCTGGGTCTCCTGCATTCCAGGCAGATGCTTTAACCTCTGAGGCACAAATGACTTATATGGGAAACAAATCTAAAAAAGAGTAGAAATATGTACATGCATAACTGAATTACTTTGCTACATGACAAAAACACATTTTAAATCAACTATATTCCAATAAAAATATTTTTAAAGTAGTGTGCCTATGAATATTCTTAGCAGCTTTGAGTGTGTTGTGTTGTGACTCTCAGTCACGAACACTCGGTCGTGTCTGGTTCTCTGTGACCCCCACGGACTGTGATGTTTTCCCGGCAAGAATACTAGAGTGGATTGCCATTTTCTCCTCCAGGGGATCTTTCCAACACAGGGATCGAACCCACATCTCCTGCACTGCAAGCAGATTCTTTACTGCTGAGCCATTGGGGAAGCCCCTTTGATAGTTTTATTGAGGTACAATTTATATACCATAAAATTCACCCATTTTAAGTGTATGATTCCAAAATATAATTATGTTTACAGAGTTGTGCTACCATCGTGACATTAGTTTCAAACATTTCCATCACCTGAAAAAAAATTCCTCTTGCTGCTTTGTAGTCAAACTCAGTCTCTACCTCCAGCCTCAGACAACCCCTCATCTATTTTCTGTCTCCACTGATTTGCTATTTTCTGGACAGTTCATATAAATGCAATCATCTGATGCATGGTCTATCTGGCTGCCTTCACTGAGCATAATATCTTTGAGGTTCATCCACACTATTATATGTATCAATACTTCATTTCATCTTATTCCTGAATAGTAGTACTCTGTTAAAAGGTTGTGCCATATTTTGTTTATCCATTTCCCAGTTTCTGGACATTTTTTCCATTTTTGACTATACTGAATAATATTACTATGAACATTCTACATAAAGCTAAATGCTGCGTGGTTCGCACATAAACTAGAAATCTCACCAAAGCATTCGTCCATTAAGTAGTAACTGAGCACTCTCTGTGCACGAGGCACCTTGCTGCATCTCCTTGAGTTTACAATCTAATAACAAACCATATACAAAGTACAGGGCAGCAAGGGTCCAAAAAGATAAAACACAGAGAGGGCCTACAGGATTTGAAAAAGGAATACATTTTTTATAGCTAAGAAATGAAAGGCGTTTCTAGGAAAAAGTCACCTGTGAGTGTGGGTTATCAGGTGACTATGGAACTCAGAGGTGCAGGAATTCCATGATGATCCAAGACAAGCGTTTAGGAGACAAGACCATGGGCAGTCCTGCCTCCTTCCCTGTACCATTTCCCTTGCAAATGCTCTTCTCTGCTCTTCATTCCCAGTCACCACCAAATCTCTTAACCTCCCTCCAGATAGCCATACAAAGACCAAGTTGCTGTTGTTCAGTTGCTAAGTCATGTCTGACTCTTCTTTGACCCCATAGACTGTAGGGGGTCTATGGGTCTATACCCCAGGCTCCTCTGTCTATGGGATTTTTCAGGCAAGAATCCTGGAGTGGGTTGCCATGCCATCCTCCAGAAGATCTTTCTGACCCAAGGATCAAACCTGGGTCTCCTGCACTGATGGCAGATTCTTTACCATCTGAGCCACCCTTTGACAAAAGAATCATTTAATGTATATCACATGCCACCATTTTATGCTAAAGATCCTACTTTGTCAAATAATTTCAGAAATGACTTCAATATCAAGAGTCAAAGCAAAACCTTCCACTAGAGGGGAACGTGTTTTTTGGCCTGATGAATAATTTGCACTCAGTAATGGGGACTCATCCAAGCCACCAAGCGTGAATTACTAATTTTCAAAAGACCAAAAATATAATAAAGTACATTCAACCTTAAAACCATTCTGAACATAATCTTCCTTTGAGGATTCAGAATGCCTGGAAACACTCTACATTGTGAATAAGGACCACGACTCTAGGTTGTCACATCCATACAGAGTTACTCAATAAAACCCAGCAGGCTCAGAGCTTACTAATCCCTGTGTTCGAAGCGGAAAAGAATGGCTCTTCCTATAGTAAATGTAAGGTAAATGCCACCAGAATCAGGTATAGGAGATATATGTTTTTTTAATTATTTTCTTGTTGTCCCTAACTTACAAGCTCCATATTTATACATATTTTTCCTCTTAATATCTAAATTTTTCCTCTGAATATCATGACCATGTCTTCCTCCTCACAATACTGCTTCTCCTACCTCTGTTGTTTCACACACTCACTGACATTATTCACCTTTCATTTTCTATGTTGGCACTGTCTGGAAACTGAGTCTCAAATCAGTTATGGGATCCCTGTCCCTGTTTTTTCTGGCATACCCAGAACCCCAAGCAGAGGAATAGTCAGCAGATCATCCTTTATTCATCTCATTGATTAGAACTAGAATTCTTCTCTCAGTTTATCATCATTTAGGGGGAAGGCAAATAAGAACAGTGCTCCTGGGTGGATAAATTGGGAGATTGGGATTGACATATACACACACTTCCATATATAAAATAGATAACGAATAAGGACCTACTATAGAGCACGGGGAATTCTTCTCAATACTCTGTAATGACTTAAAAAAGTAAAAAGTAAAGTCACTCAGTCTTGTCCGACTCTTTGCGACCCCATGGACTGTAGCCTACCAGGCTCCCCCCTCCATGGGATTCTCCAGGCAAGAGTACTGGAGTGGGTTGCCATTTCCTTCTCCAGGGGATCTTCCCAAACCCAGGGATCGAACCTGGGTCTCCTGCATTCCAGGCAGATGCTTTAACCTCTGAGGCACAAATGACTTATATGGGAAACAAATCTAAAAAAGAGTAGAAATATGTACATGCATAACTGAATTACTTTGCTACATGACAAAAACACATTTTAAATCAACTATATTCCAATAAAAATATTTTTAAAGTAGTGTGCCTATGAATATTCTTAGCAGCTTTGAGTGTGTTGTGTTGTGACTCTCAGTCACGAACACTCGGTCGTGTCTGGTTCTCTGTGACCCCCACGGACTGTGATGTTTTCCCGGCAAGAATACTAGAGTGGATTGCCATTTTCTCCTCCAGGGGATCTTTCCAACACAGGGATCGAACCCACATCTCCTGCACTGCAAGCAGATTCTTTACTGCTGAGCCATTGGGGAAGCCCCTTTGATAGTTTTATTGAGGTACAATTTATATACCATAAAATTCACCCATTTTAAGTGTATGATTCCAAAATATAATTATGTTTACAGAGTTGTGCTACCATCGTGACATTAGTTTCAAACATTTCCATCACCTGAAAAAAAATTCCTCTTGCTGCTTTGTAGTCAAACTCAGTCTCTACCTCCAGCCTCAGACAACCCCTCATCTATTTTCTGTCTCCACTGATTTGCTATTTTCTGGACAGTTCATATAAATGCAATCATCTGATGCATGGTCTATCTGGCTGCCTTCACTGAGCATAATATCTTTGAGGTTCATCCACACTATTATATGTATCAATACTTCATTTCATCTTATTCCTGAATAGTAGTACTCTGTTAAAAGGTTGTGCCATATTTTGTTTATCCATTTCCCAGTTTCTGGACATTTTTTCCATTTTTGACTATACTGAATAATATTACTATGAACATTCTACATAAAGCTAAATGCTGCGTGGTTCGCACATAAACTAGAAATCTCACCAAAGCATTCGTCCATTAAGTAGTAACTGAGCACTCTCTGTGCACGAGGCACCTTGCTGCATCTCCTTGAGTTTACAATCTAATAACAAACCATATACAAAGTACAGGGCAGCAAGGGTCCAAAAAGATAAAACACAGAGAGGGCCTACAGGATTTGAAAAAGGAATACATTTTTTATAGCTAAGAAATGAAAGGCGTTTCTAGGAAAAAGTCACCTGTGAGTGTGGGTTATCAGGTGACTATGGAACTCAGAGGTGCAGGAATTCCATGATGATCCAAGACAAGCGTTTAGGAGACAAGACCATGGGCAGTCCTGCCTCCTTCCCTGTACCATTTCCCTTGCAAATGCTCTTCTCTGCTGTTCATTCCCAGTCACCACCAAATCTCTTAACCTCCCTCCAGATAGCCATACAAAGACCAAGTTGCTGTTGTTCAGTTGCTAAGTCATGTCTGACTCTTCTTTGACCCCATAGACTGTAGGGGGTCTATGGGTCTATACCCCAGGCTCCTCTGTCTATGGGATTTTTCAGGCAAGAATCCTGGAGTGGGTTGCCATGCCATCCTCCAGAAGATCTTTCTGACCCAAGGATCAAACCTGGGTCTCCTGCACTGATGACAGATTCTTTACCATCTGAGCCACCCTTTGACAAAAGAATCATTTAATGTATATCACATGCCACCATTTTATGCTAAAGATCCTACTTTGTCAAATAATTTCAGAAATGACTTCAATATCAAGAGTCAAAGCAAAACCTTCCACTAGAGGGGAACGTGTTTTTTGGCCTGATGAATAATTTGCACTCAGTAATGGGGACTCATCCAAGCCACCAAGCGTGAATTACTAATTTTCAAAAGACCAAAAATATAATAAAGTACATTCAACCTTAAAACCATTCTGAACATAATCTTCCTTTGAGGATTCAGAATGCCTGGAAACACTCTAAATTGTGAATAAGGACCACGACTCTAGGTTGTCACATCCATACAGAGTTACTCAATAAAACCCAGCAGGCTCAGAGCTTACTAATCCCTGTGTTCGAAGCGGAAAAGAATGGCTCTTCCTATAGTAAATGTAAGGTAAATGCCACCAGAATCAGGTATAGGAGATACGCCTATTAGGGAATGTCATTGGTTTTATTTTCATTGATTCCAGGTTTACTGCAGGCAGCAAAATTCACCCTTTATCAGTATATCGCTTCATGGATTTTCACAAACTTATCTAGTTGTGTAAGCATCATGACAATAGAGAGATAGAATATTTTCATTATCCTCCCCCAAAATTCCTTCATGCTCAGCCGTTCCCCTAATTCCTGGCAGTCATGAATCTAATTTCTGTTCCTAAAGTTTTATCTTTTCCAGAAGGTCATATAAGTGGAATCATACAGTATATAGCTTCAGAGCCTGCCTTCTTTTACTTAGTACTTTTAAGAGTTATCTATGCTATGCCAACTATTATATATAGGATGGATAAACAACAAGGTCTTAGTGTACAGCACTCTGCTGCTGCTGCTGAGTCGCTTCAGTCGTGTCCGACTCTGTGCGACCCCATAGACGGCAGCCCGCCAGGCTCCGCCGCCCCTGGGATTCTCCAGGCAAGAACACTGGAGTGGGTTGCCATTTCCTTCTCCACTGTACAGCACAGGGAACTATATTTAATATCCTGTGATGAGCCAGAATGGAAAAGAATATGAGAAAGAGTAACATATGTATAACTGAGTAACTTTGCTACACAGCAGAACTTAACACTGTAAATCAACTATACTCTAATAAAACTTTTTAAAGTTATCTATGCTGTTTTACTGATTTTGTTTTTTTAAAGAAAGTAGGGCTGAGACATCCCAGTGGGTACTCCTGGCCTCACAGGAGGCTCTTTGTCACTGTTCACGAGGTATGAGACTTCTTTCCAGGGGGTCTTCTGAGCAACCTCATACCTTCTTCTTTATATATGAAAAGTGGGAAAAATCATTTTTTGAGATCTGAACCAGGTTTTCAAAGAGCAAAGCTTTCACACAAAGACACAAACTCTGGTCTATGGAACTCTATGACCCCAGCCCACCAGGGCCACAAAACCTACTGTTTAACTCACCTGAACTTCAAAAATCATCAACGGTCAACTTGGATAGTACTATTTTCACTCAAAAAGAAAACAATCCTGCTGGGTGAATTTCTCAGGAAATGACAGATTATTTTACTTTTTTGATTTGTGTGCATGTATGTGTGTGTGTGCATCTGTGTGTGTTGAAGACTGGCTCTGGAAATATTTCCAAAGGTGGAACATAAAAAAGCACTCTGGGCAAAGTCAGTACTTTTGGAATGCCTCAGGAGCCTCAGGAAATTCTTGAAGGGCAACGTGTATTCTGATAAATGAGGCAGAAACGGACAGTCAGGCAGAGCCTGCCCAGATGGTTCCTCAGCATCCTCTTCCCAGCTTATCAGAGGGAGGGGCCTCTCCTCGCCTCACCCCCAGCCCATCCCATTCCAGGGTTCCCAGTTCCCGCACCACACACTCACGCATCTTCACATTCTACAAATATCAACATTTTAGGAGCGCCCCCTAGTGATGACACCACGCTCACTGCAGGAGTGATTCCGCTCTTAACAGCCAGCTGGAGTACAGACTCACAGTGGGTATGGGCTGAGTTCAAATTCCTCCTTTTTTTGCCCCTTTGCCTCCAGCCTTACCACCCTTACATCCACCTGAAAGGTCACCCAGGTAAAGCCTGATGACCCAGA
The DNA here is from genome assembly GCA_006410635.1 of Cephalophus harveyi. NCBI lineage: Eukaryota > Metazoa > Chordata > Mammalia > Artiodactyla > Bovidae > Cephalophus > Cephalophus harveyi. Next base: position 126,852 of record SJYT01020219.1, on the reverse strand, counting down.
TGTCCACACCAGATACTCACTGCCCAAACCCACCGTCTGGCACCCAGCTTGGTACCAGTGGGTTTGGGTGACCTTCCAAACATCTCTCCTCACAAATTTTTTTTTACCTCTGAGTAATAATTTGATTCTCTCCTCACCAAGGGAAAGAACACCTCACTCCAAAGCAGCCTAGCTTCTAGAACAACCCTATCTCCTGTTCACATGCAAGTTGCTATTTAGGGGAGCAAGAGCTTAAGAAGGTGACAAATTCTCCAAATTGTGCCTTTCTCATCCTAAGATAGAGTTGAGGGTTTCGCTCCTGGCTCAGTGGTAAAGAGTCCACCTGCCGAAGCAGGAGACACAGCTGGATCCCTGGTCCAGGAGGATCCCACATGCCGCAGGGCAGCTAAGCCCGTGCACCACAATTACTGAGCTCTAGAGCCCGGGAGCCGTGACTGCTGAGCCCATGTGCCCAAGAGCCTGTGCTCCGCAACAAGAGTCATGGCAACGAGGGGCCTTCACACCGCGACTAGAGAAGCCCCCACTCGCCACAATGCAGCAACGAAGCCCACACATCAAGGAAGACCCAGCACAGCCGTCAATAAGTAAAATCATAATTAAAATTCTTTCTTTATAAAAAAAGTTGATGATCAATCCCTCTCTCCTGTAAAATTAAATAACAAACAACAACAATAATATCAAGTGTTATTTTATTCAAAAGCCTATTAAAGGGCAAATATCTGGAATGTTCATTACTTNACAGCCGTCAATAAGTAAAATCATAATTAAAATTCTTTCTTTATAAAAAAAGTTGATGATCAATCCCTCTCTCCTGTAAAATTAAATAACAAACAACAACAATAATATCAAGTGTTATTTTATTCAAAAGCCTATTAAAGGGCAAATATCTGGAATGTTCATTACTTTCCTTATATATTTTAATTCATGCATCCAATCCTAAGAGATACGGATATTTTATCCCCAAGTAATAAATGAGAAAGTAAGACTCAGAGATGCGGAGTCCCTTGCTCAAAACTGCCAGCTAGTAAGAGGTGCAGTGAGAATGTCATCGATCGTTCTCTTTGCTGTGTTCAGTCGCTAAGTCGTGCCCAGCTCTTTGCAACCCCATGGACTTTAGTGCTCCAGGCTTCCCTGTCCTTCACTATCTCCTAAACTTTGCTTAAATTAATGTCCATTGGTATTGGTGACACCATCTAACCATCCCATCCTCTGCCTCCCCCTTCCCATCCCCTGATCTTTCCTAACATTAGGGTCTTTTCCAGTGAGTCAGCTCTTCATATCAGGAGGTCAAAGTACTGGAGCTTCAGCATCAGTCCTTCCAATGAATATTCAGGGTTGATTTCTCTTTCAGTTCAGTTCAGTTCAGTTCAGTCGCTCAGTCGTGTCCAACTCTTTGAGACCCCATGAATCGCAGCACGCCAGGCCTCCCTGTTCATCACCATCTCTCGGAGATCACTCAGACTCACATCCATCGAGTCAGTGATGCCATCCAGCCATCTCATCCTCGGCCGTCCCCTTCTCCTGCCCCCAATCCCTCCCAGCATCAGAGTCTTTTCCAATGAGTCAACTCTTCGCATGAGGTGGCCAAAGTACTGCAGTTTC
>SJYT01020219.1:43653-124871 GCA_006410635.1 Cephalophus harveyi | reverse complement strand
AAAAAAAAAAAGTTAACATCCAACAACCAGGCATGGTTAACATAAATCTGCAGAGTTTTAAATCATTACAACAAATGCATTATGAAAGCCAGGTGAAGATATGTGTTCACTTCCTCCTCTCTCCACAAAGCCCACTGATATTACAGCAAATAAGTACTCCAGTACTCTTGCCTGGAGAATCCCATGGACGCAGGAGCCTGGTAGGCTGCAGTCCTTGTAGTCGCGAAGAGTCGGACACGACTGAGCGACTTCACTTTCCCTTTTCACTTTCATGCATTGGAGAAGGAAATGGCAGCCCACTCCAGTGTTCTTGCCTGGAGCATCCCAGGGACAGGGGAGCCTGGTGGGCTGCTGTCCAAAGGGTCACACAGAGTCGGACACGACTGAAGCGACTTAGCAGTACAAACAGGACAATGTCATAAAAGCACCGTGAACTTTGGGTGAACTTACGAAAACCAGAAGATAGTTGCAACAGTGCTGGTAGCAGAACCAGAGTATACAGAGAGGCGAGAAGGAGCTATAAAACGGAGGGAGAAGCTGCCTCCCAACACAGAAGCCAAGCCACAGATAGCAAGGAGGGGAGGAATGAGTGGAAACTGCAGAAAGGTGACAAGTGTTGCTCTTGCTCTATCTGTTCACCCATCACCACTCACCTCCTTACCCAAGAGCAACAAATGAGCTTTTGACTAAAAGAGGACATAAAAATCCTAAGGATACTTAACCACCTCCCAAAGAGATGCGTAAGCTTCCAGCGTGGGGATTATCATCCCAGAATACATTCTTCAGCTAAGCATGAGGGCGCTGGAGTGCCACAACCTGTCTGCCTTCGTTCCATAAATATCTGCCAATTAACTCAGCTGCCCATGTACTTGGTGGTGGGCAACCAAAACAATGCGTGGGGATTATCATCCCAGAATACATTCTTCAGCTAAGCATGAGGGCGCTGGAGTGCCACAACCTGTCTGCCTTCGTTCCATAAATATCTGCCAATTAACTCAGCTGCCCATGTACTTGGTGGTGGGCAACCAAAACAACTCCAGCTCCAGGCATCAATCACCCCAGCCCTGCATTCCTGGAATAAATGAATAACCAGAATCATCAAACACCTGGGGGAAAAACACTACCAAGGAAAGGAGGGTGCTGAACCAATAGAACTGACTCCAAGAAAAATAGAGATAACCCAGAAACAGACAAGAACTTCCAAAGAATCCTTAATAACATCTTCTAAGATATTACATACACAATGCAAAAAAAAAAAAAAAGAACAGGTGGCTATTTTTTAAAAAACAAAAAAGAACCAGAAGAAGTGAGTTTATGGCAATTAAGAACATGATAAAACAAACCCTTCCAAAATTAACAGAAAAACTAGAAGAAAAATTTAAGGAACTCTTTCAGAACAGAGAACAGGGAAGGAAATATTTGGAAAATGAAAAAGAAAATAAGAGACATGGAAGGCCATTCCATAAAGTAAATATCCATCTACTAGGAGTTCCTAGAGAAATATAGCAAAGAAAATGGCAAGAAGGAAATAATGACAAAAGTACTCAAAATAAATTTCACAGAACTGAAGGAAGATATAAGATTGAAAGGGCCTGTCAAGTGCCAAAAAGGACAAATAGAAAATACCATAAAGAAAACATTCTAAAATCTTCCATGGTCTATACCTTCCAGGGAGGTAGAGTGTGGACAAAACAGAACTGATTATCCATAAAGGAATGAAAATTTTATGTGTTGTGCTAATTAGTAATACTGAAATCAGAGGACAACCACGCATGTTTTGAAAGGTCAAGGAGCAAATTAGTCTAAGTTTCTAGAGTCACACACACGCACACACTCCACATGTATGAAAGTTTAAAAAGACTTTTTTCCAATCCTCAGGTGAAGAAGGCATCTGCTTCCCCCACCAAGAAAAATGAAAGTCAGAAAACAAAGTAGCTGTTGCAAGAAAGTCAAATTCCAACAGAGTCAAACATAACAGGCCGCAACCCTAGCAACTGATGGTACAGTAGAGAAAGAAAATTCATCTGACCCTGGAGCCAGGAATGTTTCAGGGACACAGTTCCAACTACGCCTCTCTCGCCCAGGTTTTCCCAAAACACAAAGCGTTAAGACAGAGGAGCACATGAGGAGGTAGCTTTAGCTGGAGAAGTAATCCCAGGGGACAGGAGTGGAGGGGCTGGGAAGGTTGAACAAGAACAGAAAGAAAGTCCAATCAAGGAAATCCAACAGAGCTGATCACCACTGGGACACCCAGCCTCCATTCCACTGAGGACCCTCTGAGACTCACCTGCCTAGTGAAGGAAGAGCGGAATATGTACCCACTGGTTTCCAATCCCCATTGATCCAGGGCTGTCCCAGGGGCCTGGCATTTCCAAATGTGTATATACATCAGAATGGCTGAGCAGGAGGCTTCCTAGATACAGCAGCAGCAGAAAAAGTCTCAGGAAGAAAAACGAGAAATCACTGTGCAAAACTGTATTTTCCATCTGCGTGTAATATTTTGTAATAACAACTGTGTAAATGAGAGACATAAATAGTACGTAGACATCAGCACTGCTCACCAAATATTTTTGGCTTTTTGGCTTAAGATGGAAACATACTCTTTGGTGCCTTTATGGTTGAGTGGGCCTATGTGATTAATTCTGGCTAGAGAATTTAACTGAAAGGATATCCCACATCCATTCAGGATATTTAAATGCTGATGCAAGACACTCCAGAGCTTTCTTTCCATCTGTTGTAATGAATGCCAATGTTACAGATAATAGTAGCTCTGTTTCCATGAGTTGCCGAGTAAGGAGGATCCAGCACAGATGCTCTAATCCACCATAACAGACATGAAAGTGAAGGAGAAAGAAGCCTTTGTTGTTTAAAACCACTGAGACCTGGAGATTACTTGTTATAGCAGGCTAACCTAGCCCTTCCTGACTGATAGAATGAGTAAAGGCTTTATAGTGTTAAGGGAGTAAACCAGCTTACAAAATGTTACACATACAAAGTAATTACACTATACATAGAAATAAACCTCTACATGAGAAAAGGGATGACGACACAGCAATGCGAGCAATGTTTGCACTCGGTTGACACAATTCTAAGAAAAGTTCTTACCTTTTTTTCTTCCTAAATTTTACATAATAAGCATGTATTGTTTATTATGAAAAACAGAACAAACATTAAAAGAAAAATTCAAGTGATTAAAAATGCAGAATCCAGGAAGAGAGACCGGGGGGTCAGACTTTTTTGCTTTGGGCTTGTTATGAACAAGTACAAAGTAAACTGCTGTACTTTTCCACTTCTTTTGATATCAGGGTCAGGGTATAGGGTTCTAAATGCCGAGACGTTTATGTCCGCGTTACAACTCAAGTATTCTGGGCTTCCTTGTGGCTCAGTGGTAAAGAATCTGCCTGCAACACAGGAGACCCGGGTTCGATCCCTGGATTGGGAAGATCCCCTGGAGAAGGAAATGGCAACCCACTCCAGTATGCTTGCCTGGAGAATCCCATGGACAGAGGAGCCTGGCGGGCTAAGGTCCACAGAGTTACAAAGAGTCGGACACGGCTTAGCAACTGAAAAACAACAACAGCCGTCTGAAAGTCTTCCAAACATTTGGAAAAGCTTTCAGGTACCCTGGACTATTTCTACCCTCTACTTCCAAATCTCACTATCATGTATACACCTATGGCTCATAGGGATTATTTTTTCCAAAATAGAATCTTAGAAAATCCAGTTTCCACAATTCAACAACATGAGGACTTGCGCATGCACCCATGCTTGCTTACATCTCCTTAAACACACATATACATATACACACAAAGCATACACAACACACATGTTAGGTCAGTATCTAAAATCAGTTCTGGGACCTGTCACCCAATCTCCTTCATGAGCCTCTAATCTATCTTCCACTTCCCTGTTTCAACACTCTGATGGCTTCCTACTGCACGTAAGGAATGAAATCAAAACTCCTAACCATGGCCTGCGAGGTCCAGGTGAGCTAGTCCCTGTCCAGCTCTTCTGCTGACCCCTTACACATCAGCCATGATGAGCTGCCTCCCTGGTCCTTGAACACACACTATTCATCCACCATAGAGACTCTCAAGCACAAAACGAAGAACACTCAAAAGAATTTAAAATAAAAGTAAGTTCAAAAACTAGGTTTTTTTCCTCCTCTTAAGCTCCTTAAAAAACATATGACTGTATAAAGCCAGTCCACACAGACACACATCATTCCACCCATTAATGGCAGATTAGACATTCTTTTCAAGCACCCATAGAACATTCACCCAGGTAGATCTGGGCCATATCCTGAGCCACAAAATAAATTATAACAAACTTAAAAGAATTAAAATCATATAAACTGTGCTCTCTGATCATAATGGAAGCAATGCAGTAAGTAATAAAAGAAAAACAATCCAAAAAATTCTCCAAACATTTGGAAGTGAAACTAAAGAATAATCAGCTAAAAGAGAAAGTCTCAACAAATTTTTAAGCAAATACAACTAAATAGAAACATAACATGTTAAATTATATAACATGTTGCTGTTCCCCTTCCTGGAATGCTGTTCTCTGCGCTCCTGGCAATGCTCCCTCCTTCTCATCCTTCAGTTCAGTCGCTCAGTCATGTCTGACTTTCTGTGACCCCATGGACTGCAGCATGCTAGGCCTCCCTGTCCATCGCCATCTCCTGGAGTTTACTCAAACTCATGTCCATTGAGTCGGTGATGACATCCAACCATCTCATCCTCTGTCAGCCCCTTCTCCTCCTGCCTTCTATCTTTCCCAGCATCAGGGTCTTTTCAAATGAGTCAGCTCTTTGCATCAGGTGGCCAAAGTACTGGAGTTTCAGCTTCAGCATCAATCCTTCCAATGAATATTCAGGACTGATCTCCTTTAGGATGGACTGGTTGGATCTCCTTGCTGTCCCAGGGACTCTCAAGAGTCTTCTCCAACACCACAGTTCAAAAGCATCAATTCTTCAGTGCTCAGCTTTCTTTATAGTCCAACTCTCACATCCATACATGACTACTGGTAAAACCATAGTTTTGACTAGACGGATCTTTGTTGGCAAAGTAATGTCTCTGCTTTTTAATATGCTGTCTAGGTTGGTCATAACTTTTCTTCCAAGGAACAAGCGTCTTTTAATTTCATGGCTGCAGTCACCAACTGCAGTGATTTTGGAACCCAAAAAAGTAAAGTCTGTTTAAAAAAGTAAACACTGTTTCCACTGTTTCTCAGCCTTCAAGATTCAGCGTAAACGCCACTTCCTCAGTGAAGCCCTCCCCAAGCACTACCATCCAAAAGGATCCCCATTCCCAGGATTCTCCCTTCATGCCGTTCCTTTCCTTCAGAAGATTCACAGCAACCCTAGTCCTTTTGCTTATTAATCTTTTTAGGTGTTTATTGCCTGAGGTCTTTATCTAGTTCAAGGTTACATTTCCAGCATTTAGAACAAGGTCTGCACATAATAAATGCTTAACACATGGTTTGTTCAATGAATATTACAGACAGGCTTATGTAACAGCTGTGAAAGGGCTGACTGAAGGGTACAGGAAGCAACTCAAGAAGAGGAGAGCATCTTCCAGAAGGAGGAGATGCTGGAGGCAGGCTCTGAGGGATGAGGGAATGGAGGATGGAGGCTGTAATAGGGGGACATCCCCGGGATGTGCAGAGGCCCCACGATGTGGGAGCAGGGCCAGCTCATGGGGAGCTCAGAGTGCAGAGAGGCCCAGATGTGCTCTTATCCTCTCTGCACCTTGGAGATGAAGTCCCACGCTCAACTCAGGAGCTGGGGAGACAGCGTTCCCCCCAACGGCCCCTCTCTGGAGAGCAATAAAGCCCATTTCAAACTGGGGCCTGGCCAACACCCCTGGGGCCCCGGCTCCTGTCCCCCATCCTGTTATCAAGCAGACTGACACCCAGTGACACCAGGTACTTTCACCCTGTCACCTGCCACTCACGATCTCTCCCACCAGCTCTGAGAGGTAAATCACTGTTACTATTTTTCAGCTCTACAGCTGAGAACTGAGGAGGACAGAGGCTAAGCGACTGTCAGAGTTCGTGGTCAGACAGACAGGATTAGAATTCGGCACCTGCAGTCACATGCATGGCCCGGGGCCCGCAGCCTTCAAGTCTCTGGGTGCTGAGTCCAGGAGGCCCTGGGGTCTGAAAGTGTTGGCGGGGCCCCCTCCCCTCCCGTGAGGACCCCCAGGCCCCTGGCTCACTCCCCTCCCCACCTTTGCCTCCCTTCCCCATCTCTCTCCCTGCCTCCCTCCCTCATCCTTTTAAACCTTTTTGGCTCTCTAGATTCAAAACTTCTTCCGACCTAGGGGTGGGAGAACAGATGACTTGCCTCCTCTTCTTGACACCATCAGCAAGGTTTTGTAAACTTAGACAAGTAAAACCATGAAACCGCGTGTGAGGAAGGGCTGCGACTCCCACAGTCACTGCCCGGGTGACAGATGAGCGATCAGCCCACCAGGGAGGGCCTCCTGGTGACCGAGGCCAGATCCTCATGCAGGGGCCCGGCCCCCCATCCCTCCTCCCAGGAGCAGACAGACGGCTTCCTCCACTCCCGGCCCGCTCCTGCCCGGCAGGCTCCCCCACCCACAGCTCAGCCTGCCCGGAATACTAACAAGGACCCTCCCAGACGCAGAGAAAGCCAGTCCATCCCTCATGGACCCTGGGACCAGCTGGACAGGGCTGGAACCCAGGGCATCGAGGGGGCAGGCCAGCCCCTCATGGCTCGGCTCATACACAGGCACCAGGAGAGGCCCCTGCTCCCTCGGGGCAGGGACGAGGGCAGGGGGCTGCCGGCTGAGGAGGCTGGAGGTGCCAGGCCCCTTCCTGATGGCATAAATCAGCTGGGGTGGGCTCACAGCACGAAGGCCCCAGGTAACTGTGCAGGAGATTAAATTAAAAAGCCAAAGCTTCCCAACACCAGGAGGTCTTGACAACCGTAAATCCACCTGCAGAGGATCTCAGAGAGCACGGGTCTAACCAGCTTTCTCTCAGTGACTGATGAGCGCTGGCGTCCGCGAGGACACGGCTCAGCCTCACATGGGTCTCACAGGGACCTGGTTCCAAGCAAGGCCCAGGGAGGGGGGCAAGGAGCGCCGCAGGAAAGGGAAGCTGAGAGGAAGGGCGAGCCAGGGCTCAGGGAAAGGCCAGCCGGACCCCAGCTCTGTGGCTTACAGGCCCTGTGACCACAGCCACGTCGCCGAAGCTCCCTTTCCCGGCTCAGAAAATGGGGTTAAATCAAAGGGATCTTGCGGGCACTGTGAACACCTGCCCCACAAGCACCACTGAGAATGGTAGCCATGACAACAGAGAGGCTGATGATGACGTAAGAAGGTAAAAGTAACGGCCACTGAGAAAACACTAATGAGAGAATGCAAGACCCTGCACCGGGCACCTTCTTTTGGTCTTCGTGATAATTCCACGACAAGATGCCATGAGGGTTCCGTCTGAATTTGGAGAAAAGCTCTGGCGAAGCGGAGCCGCACAGAGGCTGAGTAACTTGCCCAGGGACCCACAGCTGGCTATGGGCACAGTACTGGGATTCAAACACGGGCAGCCAGGTTTCCTCAGCATGGTAAACACTGAACTCCCCTGACTCTCAGAATTCGAGAGCCAGAAGGGACTCAGGCATCATTTTCCCCACATTCATTTCAGTGAGGGAGACACTGAGCCCAGAGGGCAAGGGAACAGCTCAGGCACACTGCCAGGCAGCAAGTGGATAGCCGAACTAGGCCAGAGCACCTTAGAGCAAAAAGCACAGAAGCACAGGACTCTCTGTGATACTAAGTGTCTTCCATGCTGCTTTGACAGCCCCGAAATTTCCCTTCCTATATGAAAATTAGCACACATTAATATTCAGGCAAGTTGCAGGTGCAATGCAGTGATGGGCAATGCATGATGAGCCAGGAGGTTTCCGAAGACACCCCCAGGCTGGCCTCCCAGACCCCCTCTCCCCACCACCAGTCACACAAGGAAGGTCCTGGAGGCAGGACCCTCCAGGATTCCAGAGGTTGGGGCAAAGCCAGCCAGCCAACCTATCCCCACCATGCTGGAAAGAAGCCCCAAGGAGCCTGATGACAAACTGATCTGGAACTTTATCACAGACCCATGATGGCTAAAATCAAACCTTTCGTTTGCAGATAGACTCCCTTTGCTTACTGCCATGGAGAGGCAGCACAGCACAACAGCTGTAAACTCAAACCATAAGCCAGACTTCCTGGGCACCAGTCTCAACTGGCAGTCAATCTCTCTGCCTCAGTTTTTTCATCTGTAAAATGGAGATAACTGCACCTACTTCATAGGGCTTTTTTTTTTTTTTTTTTTAAATACTTATTTCTTTGGCTGTGGCAGGTCTCAGGTGCAGCACGTGGGATCTTTAGTTGTGGAATGAGAATTCTTAGTTGCAGCATATGGGATCTAGTTTCCTGACCAGGGATCAAACCTGGTCCTCTGCACTGGGGGACTGACCACCAGAGAAGTCCTTTCAAAGGATTGTTTTGGAGCTCACATGGATTCATATGAATAAAGGATATAGGCTATCTTTCCCTCCTGCCATGGGCATACTATAAGCATCCATTTAACAGAAAGCTCTCTGTGACATGTCAGTTCATTCTTCAAAAACGTGACCTTTTTTATTTTTTGAGGGCTCCCATGCTCTATGGGGCAAGAATCTTCAAAGACTGCACCAAAGCCTCAGCATTTGTCCTTAACCTGATGGAATATGTCCTTTGAAGGATGAAGAAGTAACTCAATATTGCTGAAGCTGACCCCATAGTTTGAAGCAAACCAAATTATATGTTTAAGCCAAAAAAAAAAAAAAAAAATACTTCAAGGATAAATGCTCAGCACAGCCACTGTCTACGAAGGCTGAGGTTTCAGTGCTCGCACTGCAGGCCCCTGGCTTGTGCAACACATTAGATGCTCCACAGTTGCAGACCCAGCTTTCAGAAACTCCTAAGTGGTTTCCTGTTCTGAATCCTCTCACCTACCCTGTAGGCCTGCGTGTAGTGTGAACTGGCTGCATACATTTGGACAGGTATTCTTCTTGCCACCCACTAATATTCAGGCCCACAGCATCCCTCACTGAGCTGGACTCTGGCACAAGCAGGGTTTATACCAGCTCCTTGAAAGATCCCCCAGGCAGACAGTGCAACTCTCCTTTCTGTGTACCATGTCTGTCCTGGGTGAAGGCAGCTAGTAGCATCTCCTAGCCACCCTCCCCAACACGCACACATACGCACACACACATAATAATACAGTAATATACATAATAATAATGTTAAGTCTTTATACCATGAGCAGGGAAGTATGATTAAACCTATCCTCTATATCCTAGGTCCAAAAAAAAAAAAAAAATACTGATTTCCTATAGGCACGTGGAATCTTAAGCATTTACAAGATAATTTCAGCCCTGCCATGTGCTCTGAATGTCATGACACCCAGTGTGGTCAGTAGGTCAGAAATGGCATCCTGTTAGCTGCAAGTGAAGGAAGTATGGATCAGAGAGGTGAAGTTATTTTATGAAAGACACACAGCAAATTGAAAGATGGGATGGACCTCATACATTAGTCTGCCTGCACCAACCTGTGCTCCCCCTACAGCCTCTTTCCTCCCTGCTCTGGGTTTATTTCCTGAAGGCACCAGGAAGGTCAGTTTACAGGACAACCTGCTTTCCAACCCATTTCCACTTCTTCAAAGACTCCCACAGCTTACCTAAACTCATTTTCCATCCTCGCCTCCCCCCTTCCCCTTTACAAATGGTGTTTCCCAACTGCCCTGCTCTAAAAGTCTTATGTCATTTTGGCAAATCTAGTCCTCCCGGGCCCAATTCAAGCAGTGTTTTCATCGAGAACTCTGACGGCCCTCACCCAGCCAGCAGTAGCTGCACGAGATGCTGCCCCTCTCTGGATCCCTACAGAGGTTGATCCTTCCTCACTGAGCCATCACCCCTCGCCTTGGGACTTCTCTTCCATTAGCCTGGGGCGCCCTGAGGACAGGAACCAGGGTGCGCCCGCCCTGGAGGCTCCCACAGGCCTCACACGGTGCCTGGTCCATAGTAGGGATGCATCACTACCTACACATTAGTTGCATCCATCTTGGAAGAAGACCTATGCGTATCACGTATAGGTCTATCTGTGTGAGGACAACCTCCTTTAGAAATTCAAGAATACATTCAGAATGTAAAGTGGTTGTACTGGGTCAGCGCAAATTTACCTTCAACCCAGGCAATGCCTGAATCTGTCTGTGAATTAAAACAAAAGTTACTAAGGAGGCAAGTTCAAGCATCATGAAAACATCAGGCCCTGAAACATAACCTGAAGGTTTCCCCCAGGGTTTGAGGCTGCATCTTTAGTTTTCTTTCCAAACTCATCACAAAATGTCTCTTTCGTTCCAGACTCTGAGTTAGTGTCAGGGACAGACGGGGCTCTTGTCCCAGGCGCTGACCTGATGGAACTCACAGACTAGACACACAACCAGACAATGCCAAAAAATACAAAAGCACTCGAATGGGACACATCTAGGTGATACAAGGGCACAAAACAGGAAGGTTTCCAGGAGGGAGAGGATGGGCTACAATATGAAGAGGATGGCATTTATTATGCAAGTCTTACAGGACCATGTACGTATGAGCGTGTATGTGTGTGCATGCATGGAGTCAGTAGCAGTTAAGGCATTCAAAGGTGCAATACTAAAATTTCCAGACAAAGCAAAAGATTCAACAAATTATCCAAAGAATTTTATCTCAAGTTCCAATAATACCCATGATGGAAAATATTTCTGGTGCCAGAGAGACAAAACGTGGCTAATTTTACACTAGAATGTTGTGACGCCACATAAACACACACGTGCGTGCATGTGTGTGCTCAGTCATGTCTGATTCTGTGCGACTCCATGGACTGTGGGGACCCCCTGGTGGGATCCCATAGCCCCACCAGGCTCCTCTGTCCATAGAATTCTCCAGGCAAGAATACTCGAGTGGATGGCCATTTCTTTCTCCAGGGGATCTCTCCCAGGGTTCAAACCCCAGTCTCCTGCACTGCAGGCAGATTCTTTATCACTGGGCCACCTGAGAAGCCCTACACACACACACACACACACACACACACACACATTCATTACCAAGTTTACAGCTGATTTGCACACCTCAAGGGGATACAAAGATAAGAAAATCCAAGTTCTCCAACCCTCAGCTTTCTCATCAATAGTACAAGGGAAAAACAGACCTCACAGGATTGGCTATGGATAGATTCCATGAGATAATGGACCCAAAACACTCTGCCTTAAAAACCACACAGCAGGTTCATGATCACTTGTAGCTTAAATGGTAGGAATCTGCATAGTATTACAGGGAGTTGGCAGATGTGAGTTCCACCTCTTACTGGTTATGACCTTAGGCAAAGCTACTCAGTCTCCTAAGCTGTAAAATGGGGATTCTAATGCAGACCTCATAGGTCTTATGATGAAATAAAAGTTATATAATGAAACATTTATCACAGCACAGGTAGTCGATTCTCAATAAAGCATATTACTGGTACTATGTTACTTTTGTCAGTTTGTCTGTTTCAAAGGTGAGTTAGCAAACTGAGTTCTTGGGACTTCCCTGATGGGTCCAGGGGCCAAGACTCCGTGTTCCCAATGCACAGGGACCGGGATCGATTCCTGGTCAGAGAACTAAATCCCACATGCTGCAACTCAGAGTTCCATGTGCTGCAACTAAAGGTCCCACATGCCACAGCTAAAACCCAGTGCAGCGAAATAAATAGGAATAAATGTTTTCAAAAAGAAAAAGAAAACTGAATTCCTAATCTAGGTGTTCACAGACACTCAGGTGTCAGAAGCAAGGGAAGGGCACAACATAAGCAAGGTCTCAGAATTCAGATCATTCCACAGAGCTGTCAGCACAGGGCTGACTCTGGGTAACAGCTGCCCCTGGCAGCCTGGCAGTGCCATGGGAGTGGGGGCAATTACCAGGAGAGGAAAAAAATCAAAAGTGGTAAGCTAGATGTTTCAGATTATATATCTAATACGCTTAAATCTGGAAGAAAACCAGCTTTTCATCGGAGGTCACTGACACACAAACACACAAAACACACACACAAACAGACATCCCATATGAGACCCCAGACAATTTTCCAAGTGTGTATAACTAGTGTTGGAAAATGAAATATTCATCCGACCTAATTTTAACCGTGGGACTAGGAGACATCAGTATATTTTCAAGAAATTCAACAAAATATTTACTTCCTTCCAACATGAAGATGTAATGAGCCAGATTAAGAGAAGGAGAGAGGATGGCAGACAGTGTCAGCCAGTTGCCCGCCTCCCTTTGAAGGTCACTGCCTGTAGAAATCCCCAGGTTTACTCCAATGGCAACCTGCATCTGACCATGGGGGCAGGGCAGGCTGGAACTGGAGCTGATGGAGAAATAGCCCAGCTTCCCTGCCCCTTGGTGGGTAACTATGGTGTATTTGGCACTGTCTCTTGAAAAGTCCCCAGTAGCACAGCCCTCCAGTTGCCCACAGCAGAAACCCGCTCATTAACCCACTCCTGAGGGGCTTCCCTCGCTTCTGTGTCGCATGAACCCCCTTCTCTATTGCCTGCTTCCTGGGATCACCTCTACAAGAAACTACTCGCACCCAGGTCCTTGTCTCAAGGTGTGCTTTGGGGAAAACCAAGCTAAGACAAAGAGAGAAAAATAGGAAAATACTAGAGAAGAAGGCATGATGGCAAGAAGAAGAATATGACAGACAGGAAGGTAGATCTGGAGGAAAAGGGGAGATGAGATTACAACTGAGTGGGAGAAAGAAAAGACCAGAGAGGAAATGTCAGCTTTCTCAACCAAGCAGCCCCTACCCGTGCCACGCCAGCAAACCACCAACCCCACAAATCCATGCATCCCCAAAGGCTTGCACATACCTCGTTCCCACTGGTGCTGGTCACCACTGTCCTCTTGTCCCTGGAACTGGGTCCAGCAGCCAATACAGGGGACAGGGTCTGACCCCACAGCTCTCACCATCCAGACATCACCCCCCACTGCCAGCCAGGCTCCACCTTCCTCCAAAATCACTGGATGGGTGACAACTGTCCCTGTGAGGTTCAAGCAGTGTAGGTATAGCAGGTACCAACACTCTTGATAAAGGTATCCTGGTTGGGACAAATCTCTTTCCCCAAAACATACGCTGCTGTAAGGGATAGCAAAAGGCAAATTTCAGAAGTCTCACTGAGAGCCTTTTTCAGATGAAAACAAATACTAAATAAAGCCATGGGGAAGAAAGTTTTCCACTCCCACTCTGAAATCCCAACCTGGACACTTCATTCTTTAACTTTACAAAGCTTTATACAAATCCTGCACCCTCCACGGGGACGTATCACCTCCCAAAGGGCGAAAATTGCTCTTGGGAGGAGCAAAATAGTCTTAGCTATTACAAGAGTTTGGGGCTCCTCTGAAGCTCAAATTCTGATTCCATTTAATTTCATGGAGAAGTGGGATTAATAGGAAAAAAGAAAATCTAAAAAGGCTCCTTAGGAGAGTGATAATGAGGAAGGGGGAAAAAGCTAAGAAACAGTGATATAATGATGAAAAGCCCATTCCGGATTTATTTTCAACTTCTTTTAGGAAGTAACATCCACTACAATAAGAACTAAACTCCTGTCTCTCATCTCATTTCCCGTGGAAAACCAACATCACAGCAACGCGGGGAGAGCACACACACTAACAGCGCGGGGGCTCGCCACGTGTAACGACACTGGGCAGCTTCGCTGGCACTCTTCGTAAATTCCAGAGGTCATCTTACTCTCTCTGCTGCTCTGCACTGAGGCAGAAGAAATAAGAAAGAGGACCATCATTTTGAAGTCAGTACTAAGACCTATTGTTTTAATGGCCAGTCCTGGGTCACTGAATAAAATAAACTCTGTAAGCAAAATATTAGGAGACTTATCCTTCCCCATCCTCATCTCAAATGCAGCTCCTAGCACAAGACACAGTAGGGCCTTTGATGAGATGTTGGTGAATTTCCCTAAACTCAGCACATCCAAAGGGAACTTGTCTCTTCCCCCAAACTTATTCTGCTTCCCAATCTCCTGGGGCCACCAGCTACATCACTGCTCCATAAGGTCCCAGGCATAAATCTGGGTGCAGGTGCGACCCAACAGAATAGCTATGAGCCCAGGCTTCAACATCTGCCAGACCCAAGGGCTTCTCAGGAGGCTCAGTAGTAAAGAAACCACCTGCCAATACAGGAGATGTGAGTTCAGTCCCTGGGTGGGGAAGATCCCCTAGAGGAAGAAATGGCAACAGGCCCCAGTATTCTTGCCTGGAGAATCCCAAGGACAGAGGAGCCTGGTGGGCTCAGTGCATGGGGTCACAAAGAGTTGAACATGACTGAGCAACTACGTATACCCGGACTAGGTACAGTTCTGCCACTTACCAACTGTGACCTCAGGCAAGCTACCCTGACCCCCTGCAAAACAGAAATCATCGCTGCCTCCCACACAAAGTAGTGACAGGGTTTCAACATGGTTTAAGACACATGAAATGCTTAGCACAGCATAGCATCAGGCGTAGACTAGGTGCTCAGAAGACGAGGCTTGCTGCAGCGGATGCTGTCACCAGCACCG
The DNA here is from genome assembly GCA_006410635.1 of Cephalophus harveyi. Classification (NCBI taxonomy): domain Eukaryota; kingdom Metazoa; phylum Chordata; class Mammalia; order Artiodactyla; family Bovidae; genus Cephalophus; species Cephalophus harveyi. The sequence goes on along the minus strand of SJYT01020219.1, from coordinate 110,240 downwards.
GGGACGCCTCCACGCTCTGGGCTTCTACAATAGCTGCAGGGTATCACTGAGAAGCCTACCATGGCAGACAGTCTGCCAGAGTCTCATCCCAGCTCCATGCCTCACTAAGACAGACTTAGCAGAATTCGGTTTCCTCATCTGTAAAACATGGGCAACATAACGACATCTACCTGTATTAGAGAACTCACGTGATGCACACAGCAGATGCCCCATAGAGAGTGTGGTGGCTGCTGTGGATTAATCACATCCTATTTCACATCATCCTCTGTTTCTCCCATGCAATACTATTTTCAAGTACCTGGCCTTTTAGGAGTGCAAAACGTCAATGGAGGCCCTCGTTTCCAAATTCCTCTTACCAAGAAGAAAATCCAGCATTGCAAGAGAAACTTAGTTCTCATCCAGCCGTCTGATGTCTGAGAACATGGCCAGATGACTGAGGAAGGGAGGGTGTGGTCACTGCAATGAGGAAGGGAGCTTGACCCTCTTTTTCAAAGCCTGCAGGAGAAGCAGGCTAGAAAAATGCAGTTTCTCGGGACCCCTCTCAAACCTGCTGAATCGGGAAGCTGACAATGGAATCCAAAAATCTGCTTTCCTGAACCCTCCCGATGACTTTGACACACAGTTTGTGCCACTGGTCTAGAAGATGGAATCAGAGGCTTCCAGCTTCATCCCCTACCGCAACTCCTCCCCCTAGTAATGTAACCGACCCTATCAGCTCATTCTCCTCTCTGCCCTTTCTTACAGACTGCTGTTAACACCACGTTCTTGATGTCTGCATTCTTTAAGTAATGCAAAGGGGCAAAGTGAAAATAAATGCTCAATAAGGTGGCATAAAACCACGGCTCATGGCAGGATTTCAGTTACAGCTGTTCCTGTTTCCTTTGACCCTGGGTGAAAAGGGCTCTATTTTTAGGAGAAAGTCGAGCTTCAAACTAAGTCATTCGTTGGTATTCAAGGTGCTAGTTTCCAGCGTCCAGGGCACTGGATATACTGAGTTCTCCCATTCACAAAGATGCAAGAGAACCAGAAAAGAGACGCGGGTCAGTGAAGAGGTCACTCCAGACAGAATGCGCCTCGGTAAGCCAAGGCTGCTCCAGACCAGACAAGAGACGGGGCAGTACAGCACAGCCTTGGGCAGCAGACACAGCGAGACAGCCGCTAACCGGTTCAGCCACCCTAAGCCAACACCTGCTCTTTCTGGGCCTTGTCAATTAAATCCAAGCTGAGACTGGTTGTCCCAAGATTCTTTCTAGTCTCATACTTCCAAGCCCCAAAGTTATATACAACATCAAAAAGGAGATGAAGGTCGCTAGTTATTAGAGTAATGCAAATCAAAACTTCAACAAGGTATCACCCCAGCATGGCCATCATCAAAAAAATCTACAAACAAATGCTGGAGAGGGTGTGGGAAAAAAGGAACCCTCCTTCATGGTTGGCAGGAATGTAAATTGCTACAGCCACTATAGAGAGCAGTGTAGAGGTACCTTAAAAAATTAAAAATAGAGCTACCATGGTGTGTGCCCAACACTTTGTGACCCCATGGGCTCCCCTGTCCATGGAATTCTCCAGGCAAGGATACTGGAGCGGGTTGCCATTTCCTTCTCCAGAGAATCTTCCTGACCCAGGGATCAAACCCGTATCTCCCGCGTCTCCCGCACTGGCAAGCAGGTTCTTTACCAGCTAAGCTACCATATGATCCTGCAATCCCTAGGCATACATCTGGAGAAAACCATAATTCAAAAGCATAAATGTAGCCCAGTGTTCACAACAGCATCATTTACAATAGCTAGGACATGGTAACAACCTAAATGTCCATCTCTGGATGAATGGTACATATAGACAATGGATTATTACTCAGCCATAAAAAAAAGAAAATAATGCCATCTGCAGCAACATGGATAGACCTAGGGATTGCCACACTGAATGAAATAAATCAGAGAAAGACAAATATATGATATCACTTATATGTAGAATCTTAAAAAAAAGTACAAATGAAGTTATTTACAAAACAGAAATTGAGTTCCAGATATAGAAAACAAACTTGTTACCAAGGGGAGGAAGCGTGAGGGAAAATTTGGGAGGCTGGGATTGACACATATATGCTACTACACAAAAAAATAGATAACTAATAACGACCTACTGTATAGCATAAGGATCTCTACTCAGTACTCTGTAATAAGCTATATAAGAAAAGAATCTAAAAGTGTGGATATATGTATATGTATAACTGAGTCACTCTGCTATACACCTGAAACTAAATACAATGCTATAAATCAACTGTACTCCAATAAAAATTAATTAAAAATTTTTTAAAGGAGATAAAGGGTTAATATCTATCCACCACCAGATTTCTTCCAGTTTAGAAAGAGACACATGTGGGAAAGTGAAAATTAAAATTAAATTTAAAATATTTTTTAATTCTTATTTTAACATTTCTATTTCTGTCTCCACCTCTAGAGGGAAAGGAAAGCAGGCTACTTTAAAATATTTTCAAGTGGAAAGAAGATGCCAAGAGAGGGCTCAAAACCTTCAGGCAGGGTCAAGCCAGGGGGAAAAATAGTCTCAGATTGATATGCAGCAAGGGGTGTGTGGGAGACAGCTAGTCTGCAGAGGGTGGACATTTCATCTTCCCAGCTATTCATCACCTTTAGAAAAGTTTGCTGAAAGAAAAGGGCATCAAGGAAATGAAGAAAAACATCCATTTACCAACCCGTGTGACTAAACTGTCCTGAAAACTAACATGGCAATACGACTTGAAGAATTCCACATCTTCTGATTAAAAGAATAAAGTAAAATACCAGTCACCATTTTCCACTGGGTTTTTTTAAGGCAGAATAAATGATGTCACATAAAAAATAAAAACAACCATCATTTAACACCAAGTTCACGGTTAATGTCTCAACAGGCAGATGGAATCAGCCGCATAAACAGTCATTTTGTTCACAGCCTTAAGGATCGATGTCACAATTACACAATGCCAGCAGAAATTAAAACAGGCTTATTCACAAAGGTTATCTAAACACAGGGAGTAAAGGAAAGGATCTTCTGGGACTCAGTTCCTACATGGTAGTTACAGGACTCTAGGAAAACATCTTACAACTCTTAACACTGGGTGTGGGGGTGTACGTGCCGATAAAGTATGGAAAGAAATGGTATCTTAACTTGACATCTTTATATCTGTTTATGTGACACCTTAAAAATGTCAGGGGTCGTTAGTGAATTAATGTTGGGCAGTTGCTCCATATAAAGAATCAATCCTGAGGCTGACTGTCTTTTAGAATAACTGCAGACAGGGATTGCTGAAAAAATGGTAAAGGAAGTATGGTCGACTGTATTCTGCAAAGGCTGCAACCATCTCTCCTGCGTCTGGTGATCTGCAATGTGATCCTGCCACTCCCCCAAGAGGTCTACATCTCCACACCTTAAATCTAAGAGGGGGACCCTCTGACTACTTTGACCAAGAGAGTATGGCAGAAGGGATGCTGTGCTGGCTTCAGGCACAGCTCCTAACTGGCCTAACTCCTAAGTGGCTATCTGTGTTCCCTACCTCCGTGAACACTAGTTTCTCAAGTAGCCAGACAGTAAAAATCTCACTGGTTGTACGGCATCATAACTCAATGGACATGAGTCTGAGCAAACCCTGGGAGACAGTGAAGGACAGGGAAGCCTGGCATGCTGCAGTCCACGGGGTCGCAGAGTCAGACACAACTTAGTGATTGAACAATAACAAAGGATTTCGTGTGATCCGGAGAAACAGTTGGTGGGGACTTCGGTTGATTCAAAACTGATGTCCAGTATCACCTGCCCTGAGGGTGTCATCTTGAACATCGAGTCCAGTCGAGTCTTCCAGTGACTCCAGTCCCAAACACCACTTGACTATAATTTCAGAACAAGCCTGAAGAAGAAACTGCCCACTTGAGCCTAATCAACCCACAGCATCCTGAAAGACAATGATACACTGTTGTTAAGTCACTAAATTCTGGGAGGATTTGTTACATATCCACTAGCTAACCAAAACACAGACTTAAGAGATAAAGTTGGGAAGGGGGTTTAAGGGTAGATAAGGAATCTCCTCTCCTGAGGGTTTTCTAAGAGATGCCCATATCTGCTTGTGATGACTTCTTCTTCAAAAAAAAAAAAACACCTCCAAATTCCACAGCATTGTGGAGACATGGGGGATGGGACAATGTACAAGAAGTCAAAACTGCAAAAAAACAAAATAAACATCTTACCAGACACAGCGTCTTAAGGGTGCTAAAAATCATTGCTCTGAGCCATGCAACAGAACAATGAAAACAGAATTTTTAAGGTCTGAAATCTAAAAAGCCTTTTAAAAATGAAAATAACCTTATTCTCTTTAAGTCTCTATTTTAAAGCAATAAGAAATGCATTAGCCAAATGCACTGCCTCTGTCACAATCTAGGATAAAGTCACTTCAATTCCAAGACCAGACCCCACTGCCCCACAGTGACCGGATGGCCATACCTGAGGAATTAGCTAGGGAAGTCAAGACCTCACTGAGTTTTTCTGTTCTTTTCCTTTTCTTCTTTCCCTTTCTCTGCTGTTTGCCTTGCTCTCTGGTACACAAGAAAGCAGTGAAAGGAAGCAAGTGTCAGCACACAAGGACTGTGGTCATGTGCATGACAATTTCAGGCCAGCATGGGAAAGGGACCTGAGTCCCGCACAGAGGAAGATGATAAACACAGCAGACTGTCTACAAAGCAGAGACAGACTCACGGGCAGAACAGACTTGTGGCTGCTGAGGAGGGCAGGGGATGGACTGGGAGTTTGGGTTAATAGATGCAAACTAATACCCATGCAATACTTCCCAGGGGGTTCAGGGGTGGAGAATTCACCTGCAAAGCAGGAGACGCGAGTTTGATCCCTGGGTTGAGAAAAGCCCCTGCAGAAGGAAACGGCAACCTACTCTAGTTTCCTTCCCCGGAGAAGTCCATGGACAGAGGAGCCTGGTGGGCTACAGTCCACGGGGTCACAAAAGTGCTGGGCACAACTCAGCGACTAAACAACAACCTATACAATGGATGGACAACAAGGTCCTACATTATAGCACAAGGAACCATATTCAACGTCCTGGGATAAACTATAATGTAAAAGAATATATATATATGTATAACTTATATATGAATCACTTTGCTGTACAGCAGAAATGAACACAAGACTGTCAATCAACTATACATCAATTAAAAAAAAAAATAGCAGACTGCAGCCAGATGAGCCTCCCACATAGCAGAATGGACCTGGGGCCCAGACCTCTTGCTGATTGCTCAGATGGCCCATGCTATTTGAAACTGGAGAGACACGAAGGCCTCAATCACAAGCAGGGCTCAGGAACCAATGGTGCCCCCCAGAAGCCTAGAACTGAATTAGCCGTGGGACCTGAATTTACTCCCTGCGTTTGTTCCCTCAAAACTCAACATTCCAACTCAGTATTGTACTAATTTTTTCACCTAATATTTATTAATCATCTACCAGGCTAGAGGCTGAAGATAGGACAATAAACAAGCCAGACCTGGCTTGGGCCAGACCTCCCTTCTCTTGGGCAGACATTTAAGTGGAAAAGACAAATAACGAGCAAAAGCCCCAAGATATTACAGACAGTGATAAGCCAACAGAGGAGAAAACAGGAGATGTGATGAGAGGGGAGCTGATGAGAATGGCCAGTTTGGGTTAGGTGACTGGGGAAGACCTCACGAAGGTGGTAGCATCTCAGATAAAGCCTGAAAGGGGAAGGCACTTGGAGAAACAACATTCCAGGCAGAATGCTTAGCATGTGCAAAGGTCCTGATGCTAAAAAGGAACTTGGTATGTTCTAGGAAGTTAAGCAATGGCACCCCACTCCAGTACTCTTGCCTGGAAAATCCCATGGACACAGGAGCCTGGCAAGCTACAGTCCGTGGGGTCTATAAGAGTCGGACACGACTGAGCGACTTCACTTTCACTTTTCAGTTTCATGCATTGGAGAAGGAAATGGCAACCCACTCCAGTGTTCTTGCCTGGAGAATCCCAGGGACGGGGAAGCCTGGTGGGCTGCTGTCTATGGGATCGCACAGAGTCGGACATGACTGAAGCGACTTAGCAGCAGCAGCTGCAGCAGGAATTTAAAGGGAGATCAGTGGCTGAATAATAGAGACAGAGGAAGGAGAGAGGTGGGGAGTGAGTTGAGAATGAAAGCAAGGGACATATACAGAATGGTTAAAAGTTTCACTTGTAGCTCAGTAGCCACTGGAAGTTAATAGAGAGTTTTAAGTAGGAAAATGACTATACCTGGTTGATTAGCTTAAAAGTCATCCCACAATTAGGACAGTGGTTACCCTTAGGGGGAATAGTGACTAGAAAGGGACAGACAGGAGTATCCAGAGTGCTGACAACATGCCATTTCTTCACCAGGGTGCTGCTTATGCGGCTGCCTTCCATTTGTGAAAATTCATCAAGCTGTGTACTTAAGAGACATGACCGTTTCTGCATATACAGCCTATTTCAAGAAAATATTTACAAAAAATGAAGCTGGGTTCTCCCAAGAAGTTATTTCAGAGCAGCAAGAGGAGGTGGGGAGGTCAATTTGGAAACCTGTGTAGACCTCTGGGGGTGAGAAGTGAGGGCTCTGGGTGGGGCAATGGAGAGATACCTGCCTTCAGACATGCCAGGCCTCCTTTTCTGACTTCATGTCTCCTGGCACCCGGGAAAGGCACTCCATTCCCAAATTGGCCCCAGGGACAGTCCCACCCTGAGCAGTACCACCCTGAACAAGCCCAACATGAGTGGCAGGGGAGAAATTCAGATAATGCAAGAGACACAAATGTTTATCCAACAACAACAAACTTATCCAATATTTGTGAAGCACCCACTATGTCTCAGTTGTTGGGTGTGGCTGGAAAGGAAGAAACGACAGGGTAAGGAAAGGGTTGGACGAGCTGAGAGAGGAGCACTGACAGATACACAGTCACCATGTAAGACAGATGGCTAGGAGCAAGCTGCTGAACCGCGCAGGGAGCTCAGGCTGGTGCTCTGCAGTGACCTCGAGGGCTGGGCTGGGGGGCGAGGGGGAGGGAAAGGCTCAAGAGGGAGGACACACACGAATACTTCCAGCTGATTCACACTGCCGTACAGCAGAAACCAACGCAATACTGTAAAGCAACTATCCTCCAGCTAAAAATACAAATGAAACAGAGGCTGAGAAGGGTAGGGGAGTACGGTGGATGGGGAGAATCAGGGTCAGGTGTAGAGAAGGCAGGTGGGGACCAGGGTTAGCAGGCCCCTGAGACCCTCCGTAGGCAGAGAGGGTAGCCACACAAGCTGAGGGAGTGAGTCTCTGTTCACTATGATCCGTTTGACCACCCAGGGGAATGAACCCCAGGTCCCACCCTGGGATTGCGTCAGTTCTTTGCTGAAGATTGATTCATCCACATCTTTTAGTCCTTTGCTCGAGATCTCGGTTCTGTGTACAGCTTTAAACAACAGACTGCTTTAAAATGAAAAAAAAAAAAAATTTAAAAATAATCCAGTGAGAGCTGAGACCTTAAAAGCAGAGAGCTGGAGAGCCCAAGTTCTCATTTGGAAAGGAAAAGAATAAATTGATCTTGAGAAAAATTTGTACAATGGATTACTCTGAGAATTAATCACCCTGTGAGAAACAGGTCAGGCTAATTATTCCTGGAGTGGGCAAACAGCTCTTGAAATGAGCTCCTAGTTACCAGTCTTTCACACTTAACAGAGTCAGCCATAGCATCTGTTTAAAAAATAAAAACTCATTTGCATGTCACAGTTCAATGCCCAGGGGACATCAACTCATCATCAGGCAAAATATTTACCATTTTCTTGAAAAAGACATTCTTTTCTGACCTCCTACCCAGCCCAACTGGGAAGTTTCCAATCCACTTGAATGCAAACATATCTTCAAGTGTAGATGAGGATGCAACAAAGAAACCCAAATGACAACTACTGACGGAACGGAAACTAAACTTACACTCTGATAACAGAGGACCGGCACACTCTGATAGCGTATGAGATGATGACATCTACTACCTCTTTCAAATCTGTAAGTGGATGATTTTCACTGGATTGGCTGGAAGGCAAAATGAACACTTACAAGCAACCCTTCAATGAACATGGACCCACCCTAGAAAACAAATGCAATCTATCCGGCACTAAAGGGTACCAGGAACTACTGATGGGCCATGTAGAAATGGGGCTCCTCTAAACCTGCAAACAGGGGACTAGAACATTTTCACACGGGATAATGAGAACATACTTGTCTTAGAAATCAGAAATTGTTCATTTCTTTCCATCCCATTCTGTTCTATGTTATGTAAGATAAAGGGCATCTAAGGGTCAGAAAACTGGATGAAGAAATTATGAAATTTGAGGCTGCATGGAAAAGAAAGGATAGAGGTGAAAAGAGAGGAAGTCAGAAAAAATGCAGGATTGCTTTCAAAAAAAGAACCTAGTACCCCTGAAGTGAAAATAAAATCAACATGGGAGTACAAGAAAGGTCTCTTTTGGATGAATCTCTCCAGCTTCAAAAGGACTACTTCAAAAAGTGAACTGAAGCTCAAGAGTTAAAGAGGGAGATTCCTACACAACTTTTATTAACCCCAGATGGTCCAAGGAGGCTTTCAAAATAAAGTCAGTTGACGTTTCCTCCACCCCTGAATGCTGGGGTTTTGGGGACCGCTCATTTATGACACATGTGTTTCTCCTGCTTTAATTAAACTCCTTCTCTCGTCAAGGGAAGGGAAGATAATCCCAATCGAACGTCTCATCCATGTTGAACTCTGCTGCCTCTCTTCTGTTTCCAAACGAATTTGGCTTATTAAAAAAGTAATGAGCTATTAATTAACTCTACACTCACATAAAGCTGTTTAATTCTCAATCTAATTAGCAGCAATCTGTTGAAGGGTTCTAACGATTATTTTAGATTTGCTAACAGAGACATCTTTTCACTTTTCATAAGTTATTTATAGAGGAACTCACATTGGATCCTGCTTGCTTTTTAATTTGATAACATATTTATTAAATGCACCACTCTTCTCCCATCTGCGTGTGACAGGGTTTAGAACCGTCACCCTCGGAAAGCTCAGAAATAGTATCCGGGGTCAGCGACATGGCCTGGCACTCTTCTGTCTTTGAAAGAACCTCCAAAGGATGAGCCACATATGAAAGACCTCTGTCCTGATGTCATTCTCCAAGAGGGGGCAAAACTCAAGGACGGCAAGCTTCTGGCAGAAAGACTGAAGGCTTTGAGTTACTGGTGGGACTGGATGTGACAGGAAGGAAAGCACAGCATGACACCCTCAGGCGCGTGTTTTTGTAAATGATGTAACACAGAACATTCCCGTGAGCTTCTGTGGCTCTGCATCCAGGGGTGAAGATCCTGCTCTTCCACTGCAGGGGTCACGGGTTCAACCCCCAGCCGAGGAACTAAGAGTCCCACATGCCGTGCAGCGTGGTCAAAACATACAAGAAATAAAATAAAAAATTAAATAAAAAGAACATCCCGGAACCTCTTGCTAAGAAACAACACACATTGAATCGCGTTTCATTTCTCTGTAGGACTGTTACTAAATCACTACAGTGAAACGTAAAAATATCAAATGATATTTTATATGCATGCTGTTTGCATTTCTGTACACATTATAAGTCTCTATGTACATATTAATGTAAAGGGCTGTATATTACAAATTACATACCAAATAAATATGCATTCATATGTATACACACACACACAAATTCAACATAAAATAAAATGTGTTTATTCAGAAGCATCTTTATTCTTCCATATAAAATAAGAGATTAGATTATTGTTGATATGCCACTTTCTCTAAGCCTCCAAAATCTAATGCGCAGTAAAACTATTTTGCAGTGAGCATCACCACGGAGAAATAGCTGGGAAAGCAGCTGAGAGACGAAGTGGACGATTCATTAGCTTTCCCCTAACATCTGAGAGGAAACTGTTTCCTGTACCACCTCTCACCTTTCCTCCTTGGTACATGAAGAGGCAACAGGCATATGGTTAAGAAAACAAATTCTCGAGCTAAACTGCCTGGGCTTGAATCTCACCTCTGTACTTACTAGGCTGTGTATCTTTGGGCAAGTTATCAAACCTCTCTGTGCCTCGGATTACTCATTTGAAAACTGGGAACAATAACAGTACCTACTTCATGGGATCGTTATGCTAATTAAATGAACTAAGACCTCTAAAGCCCTTAGAATAAAGTCTGGTACGTAGTATGAAAAGTTTTCGCTCCTCAGTCATTTCCGACTGTTTCAGACCCTATGGACTATAGCCCACCAGGCTCCTCTGTCCATGGAATTCTCTAGGCAAGAATACGGGAGTGGGTAGCCACTCCCTTCTCCAGAGGATCTTTCCAGCCCAGGGATCGAACCCGGATCTTCTGCATTGCAGGCAGATTCTTTACCACCGAAGCCACCATGCTCTGTTATTTCCAAATAAAATTAACTCTAGTTAGGCACTTCTCCCTGTAAAACAGGAAGAACTGAGAATGCTGCAAAGCCATTATTCCACACACAACACTACTTTAAAAAAATTCAGAAGCTCAAATTACAGAGACCATTTGGTCACAGTGTAGAGTTTCTTGTAGGCATTTTTTCCTTTCTTTACGGAGAAAACACAGGTAAGATGTTAATTCAAATTCCCTATATTTTGAGCCCTCACTAGTGTTATTATTTATTAAATGTCATTATTCATTAAAATGCTAATAATTCACTAGGTTTTTAAAAAATTAAATAGAGAACCTTGAAAAAATTTAATTTAAATAAGTTGAATATTAATGGGGCAGGAAGCCTGGAGGAGTGTTTTCAGGAAACTAGTTATTTATTTATTTTACAAAAAAGAGTCACAGTTATAAATAGTATTAATAATAACAGTAATAATCACCTGCATTTATTAAGCATTTTCCACATGCCAGGCACTACGCTCAGTGAGTTACATGCACCATTTCATTGCATGTGACAAGTGCAAAGGCGAGCACACTGGTGTTCCTCTCCTCGCTGGATTATCCCCCTCTCTTACATCTCCTTCCCCCAATTACTCAAACCCTTCAGTAGTACCCTGAGCAGACAGTTGGACACTTGTTGGAAGGAGATGGTCATTTCCAACATCTCCATATATATGCATTCATATGTATACACGTGACCTCCTGAAAGTCATGGAGGAACTGAGAAGATACCCAGGAGAGAGAGGGTACCACACAGATGGCAGGATGCCAGGGTTAGCCCTTAAATTGGGGGCCAAGGTCTTCCCCTGGGCCTGTGTGTCCAGATAGTCAGTCCCAGAGCACAAACAGGCACTTCAATCCACAGCCCCATCACAGACTATTGTCCACTCTGCCCATGTCCCTGCATCAGAGATCCTGGTGTCCACTGGTTATTCCATCAACAAGGTCAGAGAGCATGGTTCTCACCCAGGGGTGGTTTTGTCACTTCCAGGGCTCTTATAATATCTGGAGACTTTCTTGGTTGTCAAAACTGGGAAGGGAAGAGTTCCCACTAGCATCTAGTGAGTGAATTGCTGTCAAAGACCCTCCAATGTACAGGAGAGCTCCCATTCTCCCAGCAAAGAACTACCCAACAGAAAAAGTCAATTCAAATTCCAATTTAAGCCCAGGATGAGAACCTGTGTCCTTGAATGGTTTACAAACAGCATGGGGTTTGGGTCCAGACAGGCCTGGCCATGGCTCAATTACAACTGTCAAAGAGCCTTGGGTAAGTAACTCACTGAGCCTCACTTCTCTCATCCACAAAATAAGAGCCTGAAAAAGTCAGTTGAAAAATCCCCGAGCACAGCCCTGTGAACTCTGCAAACTACAGCTATTATTATCTCAGCAAACTGCAGCTTTTATTATTATGGGTTTCTCCTCATAGAAATCATACAATCCACTTTCTGTCAGTATCACCTCTGGGTACTAGTTGCAAACCTTACCTTTGAGTAATGAATTTCAAACCATGACTCTAACAGATCCATGCAGGGGACTGAACTCATAACTTTGGCCTCATTAGTACCACTGAGTTGTCCAAAAGAAGGTACATAAGAATCCCTCTTTCCACTTAACAACACCCGGCAACTGACCACACAATCAGAGCGCACGGACCACGGGATCAGCCCTCTAGAATCAGGAGTCTAACTTCCTGACTCCCAGGTATTCCCATTGGGCCAGCATGTCTTAATGGATATTATAAACCAGAACACACAGGTGGTGGGGATAAATGAGATAAGGCTGGCAAAACACTCAAGGCCTTGTCTTAAACAGTGTTCATTAAATGTAGTTAATATAAATATCATAAAATTAATGACAGTGCACCAAACCCCAACAGTTATTTACCAGACTCCCCTGTGTAGTAATAAATAACAGCAATGCTCACCCCGCTTGCCATATCTACCCAGATCAGACCTACTCATGCCTTTTAGTTCACATATCATCAGCCCCAGGAGGCCCTACCTGACCCTAGGTCTGCCATTCTGCGTTCTGGCAATTCACTGGGCTTACCTACCACCATCACAACTGCCTTCTCATGTTATGCAACTGTCTTTTTTTTTCCCCTTTTTTCATCACAAATTTGTGGGGTCCTGATGGCAGGGACCCCAGTTAGAACTGGACATGGAACAACAGACTGGTTCCAAATAGGAAAAGGAGTACGTCAAGACTATATATTCTCATCCTGCTTATTTAACTCATGTGCAGAGTATATCATGAGAAACACTGGGCTGAAGAAGCACAAGCTGGAATCAAGATTGCTGGGAAAAATATCAATAACCTCAGATATGCAGATGACACCACCCTTATGGCAAAAAGTGAAGCGGAACTAAAAAGCCTCTTGATGAAAGTGAAAGAGGAGAGTGAAAAAGTTGGCTTAAAGCTCAACATTCAGAAAACGAAGATCATGGCATCTGGTCCCATCACTTCATGGGAAATAGATGGGGAAACAGTGGAAACAGTGTCAGACTTTATTTTGGGGGGCTCCAAAATCACTGCAGATGGTGATTGCAGCCATGAAATTAAAAGACGCTTACTCCTTGGAAGGAAAGTTATGTCCAACCTAGATGCATATTAAAAGCAGAGACATTACTTTGCCAACAAAGGTCCATCTAGTCAAGGCTATGGTTTTTCCAGTGGTCATGTATGGATTTGAGAGTCGGACTGTGAAGAAAGATGAGTGCCGAAGAACTGATGCTTTCGAACGGTGGTGCTGAAGACTCTTGAGAGTCCCTTGGACTGCAAGGAGATCGAACCAGTCCATCCTAAAGGAGATCAGTCCTGGGTGTTCACTGGAAGGACTGATGCTGAGGCTGAAACTCCAGTACTTTGGCCACCTGATGCAAAGAGTTGACTCATTGGAAAAGACCCTGATGCTGGGAGGGATTGGGGGCAGGAGGAGAAGGGGACGACCGAGGATGAGATGGCTGGATGGCATTACTGACTCGATGGACATGAGTTTGAGTGAACTCTGGGAGTTGGTGATAGACAGGGAGGCCTGGCGTGCTGCGATTCATGGGGTTGCAAAGAGTCGGACACAACTGAGCGACTGAACTGAACTGATGGCAGGGAATACATTTTTGTTCATGCCTATGTTTGCAGCATATGGCACAGGGCTAGTATACGACACAGAATAGCCATCCAGTGTGGATTTCATGTGGGTTGAGACATTAATGTATCAGATGGCTCCTGCCACAAAAACACTGGCCTTAAACTAAATGCCTTAAAGCAAAAAACATGACTCATGATCCACTCAAGAGGATCATGGATGTATAGGTTGTCTGGGGGCCAGCTGACCTGGATGTGGCTCAGTCAGACTTGCCTTGGGCTTCAGCTTGGGTCCGGATTTATCCCATGTGACTCTCATCCTCCTTGGACCAGTGGACTTGCCACTCATGTTCCTTTCACTGCAACGACTGGATACGAAAGTGGTGAACAGAAACATGCGGTGTTTCTTGGGTTTCAGAAGACATGTCCCCCTATATTTTACTGGTTTAAGCAAGTCACATGGATGATGCCAAGCTCACTGGTTGAAGAAGAAGGCCATCTCTCTACTGGGAAGCAGTGCAAAGATGTAACCAGAGGGTGGGATGAAGAACTGGGAATGACAATGGGAACTCTTGTATTCAAAGCAGAAGGCTGTTCCTACCTACTCCTAGGATCTGTGTGTAGTTATGAAATGCTATCCCCAGCTGTCCCATTGGAAGTTAGAGCCTGCGATATTCCACTCCAGTGTCTACCGCTGTGCCCACAGGTTATTAATCAGCCCAAGCACTCACAACTGGAGAAGGGTCATGATGCACGCTGCCCAAGGTCTGTCTCATGCCAAAGCACCCCACAGTTACTGCTTCCCAACAAGACCAAGTCAAGCAGAAAATATAATCCTGAAGCCTTCCTCCAGTGATATTTTCCTTCCCAAACTTAATTTCTGAAGTACTTTGGAAGCAGTGTGACACAGTCAGGAGAACTATGAAGGGGAGGTGGACAAACAGCCAAAGCCAGCTTTGTGAACTCATCACACCCCCAAGTTCAATCTCCATCCACACAACAAAAGGACAGGGTGACAGAACCCCTGGGACACTTTGGAATTCAAGTTCAAGGCATTCTGATCCAGAATTGGTTTCAAAAAGTAGGTTCATTTAGTGGAAAGAGGTAGAGTCCCTCATTCTAATGACAAATGCTTCTAAAACATTCCCAACCAAGCCAGGTTTTGTTCTGAAACACAGACAACACAGATTAAAAGCATCTCACTCTCATCTGAGGTCAACCTGGCTTTTTCCCAAGGAAATCTAAAAAGATCTGTGTGTCAACCCAAGTTAGAGGTCTAAACCTTCTAGTTCCTTTTGTAACAACAAAGCATCCACATTTCATAGGTAGAACAGTCACCTTGCTTGGGTCTAACCCCTATCACAGAAACATACTTTTAGGTGTGTGTCACTTTTCAAAATGTTTAATATGTAAAAATCAATATGCCAAACAGAGGAAATATTATAACAGAATATTAATTTAGTTAACAAAGTGCTCTTTTTAATTGGGTAAATCCCCCATAGCTTTTATGTCTTATTTTCATTATCTTTTGCTATGTGAGGTTTTTTTTAATTGCAGTATAGTTGATTTACAATGTTGTATTAATTTCTGCTGTACAACAAAGTGATTCAGTTATATATATATATATATATATATACACACATACACACATTCTTTTTATATTCTTTCTCTTATGGTTTATCACAGGATATTGAATATAACTCCCTATGCTACACAGTGGGATCTTGTTTATCCATCCTATATATAATAGTTTGCACCTGCTAACCCCTTAGTCCCACTCTATCCTGCTTGTCAATCACAAGTCTGTTCTCTATGTCTGTGAGTCTGTTTCTCATAGAAATATTTTTTCTTTTTTTATATTCTTTTCCAAAATATTTTGATTTTAGATGTATAATGCATGTACCTATCATGACAGGAAGAAATATTTTATGCCTGATTAGACATCAGCAAAGTTTTTCTGTAAAAGGCCAGATAATAAGTATTTTCAGCTCTGCCTCGGCACCATAAAAGGAATCACAGACTATAAACAGACGTGAATAAGAGTGGCTGTATCCCAACAAAATGCTATTCATAAAACAGAAGGTAAGATGACTCTGGCCCATGTATCATACTTTTTGACCCTTAATTGAAAAGAATGAGAATATATTTGGTTCAACTTCTAGAAAATCGGTCAGTATCTCCAAGAAGCCAAAAAAAAAAAAAATGTATAAATTTTAGGTCATTTTTAGGCAGAGTCTGATTTAAGCAGTTCCCGCTTAAGACACCTAGCTATTTATGTCATCCTCCTTACAGGTTGGTGAGACAGAAAATTATATCCCCATTTTGCAGATGAAAACAGTAAGGCTCAGAGTTCAGAGACCCACCCAAGATCACACGCTAGAATACAGTAAGGCCAGGATGTCAGCCAAAGTCTGTGCTCGTTTTAGCTTGGTGATTGTCAAGCATCAGTGGGCATAAAGGTTAGCTACAAAGAACGATCAGAAAAGGTCACTTTTATTCTAAGAAAATCATCAGTGATGAATTCAAACTTGCAAGTAAGATGTCCTTTAAAGCTCTTTTTACAATACAACCAAAGTGGAAACGATCTAAATGTCCAGTATTAAATGGGAAGTTGAACAAATTACTATGGAACCACTGAAAATAGTATTCATAAGAATATGTAATGATGCTAGAAAATGTTCACAATAATGCTATGTGGAAAAAAAAACTAGAAAGCAACACAGTGGCTAAAGCAGGACCCCATTGTTTTAGCATGTGTATTATACAGAAAACTCTCGAAAGCAACACTTTAATTGCATATTATCACTTGGCTCTCTGTGGTTTGGAGACAACTGGTAATTTTGTTTTATTCTTTGAACTTTTTTGGTTTTGCCAAACCCTATTCAATGTATATCTTGAACTTTCATCATCAGTTAAATATGTCTTTAAAAGCCATTTATCCTTTGAAGATGTGATACACACACACACACACACACACACACTCACACACATATACATACAAGAGAATATCACTCAGCCAAAAAAACATGAAATAATGCCACTTGAAGCAACATGGATGGTCTTACACATTATCATTCTAAGTGAAGTAAATCAGAGTAAGAAAGACAAATATCATTTGATATCACTTATATGTGGAATCTAAAAAAAATTATACAAAAGGATTTACTTACAAAACAGAGACTCACAGACATAGAAAACAAACTTATGGTTACCAAAGTTTGGGATGGGGAGAGGGATAAATTAAGAGGGATAAATTAAGGGATTAATAAATACTCACTACTTTGGCCACCTCATGTGAAGAGTTGACTCATTGGAAAAGACTCCGATGCTGAGGGATTGGGGGCAGGAGGAAAAGGGGACGAGCGAGGATGATATGACTGGATGGCATCACGGACTCGATGGACGTGAGTCTGAGTGAACTCCGGGAGATGGTGATGAACAGGGGGGCCTGGCGTGCTGCAATTCATGGGGTCGCAAAGAGTCGGACACGACTGAGCAACTGAACTGAACTGAACTATATGTAAAACAACCAACAAGGTCTAACCAACAAGGACCTATTGTATGGCACAGATAACTATACTCAATATTTTGTGATAACCTGGAAAGATGAGGGCAGGAGGAGAACGGGACGACAGAGGATGAGATGGTTGGATGGCATCACCATCTCAATGGACATGGGTTTGGGTGGACTCCAGGAGTTGGTGATGGACAGGGAGGCCTGGCATGCTGCGGTTCATGGGGCTGCAAAGAATTGGACACAACTGAGGGACTGAACTGAACTGAACTGAACTGATTACTATTGTATAGTACTCTTGCCTGGAAAATCCCAGGGACGGAGGAGCCTGGTAGGCTGCAGTCCATGGGGTCGCAAAGAGTCAGACACGACTGAGCGACTTCACTTTCACTTTTGACTTTCATGCGTTGGAGAAAGAAATGGCAACCCATTCCAGTGTTTCTGCCTCGAGAATCCCAGGGACGGGGGAGCCTGGTGGGCTGCCATCTATGGGGTCGCACAGAGTCAGACACGACTGAAGCGACTCAGCAGCAGCAGGACAGGTAACTATACTCAATATTTTGTAATAACCTATTAGGGGAAGAAAAAATACTGATTCTGGGAAAGACTTAAAGTGAAAAGAGAAGGCAGAAGAGGATGAGATGGTTAGATAGCATCACTGACTGAAGGGACATGAATTTGAGCAAACTCCAGGAGACAGTGAAGGACAGGGGAGCCTGACGTGCTACAGTCCATGGAGTCACAAAGATTTGGACACAACTTAGCAACAACAACAACAACAAATAAGGGAAAAGAATCTGAAAAGGTATACATATGTATATATACACACACGTATAACTGAATCACTGTGCTGTGACTTTGTTAATCAACTATATTTCAGTTTTTAAAAATGAAGGAAAACAGGCAATTTATCCTTAATGATTTTCTATTTCCTCCTTTATTGTTCTCTTCTATTCTTTCTTTCTTATAGGAAAGCTTTTCATAAATTAAAATTTGAAAACCAACCATTCCATCCTCTATATTCGTGAGAGAATCCTGTGTATAGGCCTTAATAATGGGCTGCAATGTACACCTGGGTTTATATCTCTAGTCTTTAAAAGGATGAAGCAGTGGTCCTTCAAATGTTTTGAACCATCCTCAAAATCACATATGTACATGAATCCAGTCTTACTGACAAGCCCTTTTGAGTAAAAAGAAATCCTACATCAACATTTGTCCTTTCTAAGATTAATGGCAAAAATAATTACCACTAATAATGGGCATAATATCCCAGTACCATTTGCAATATACCTAACATGCTTGGTGTGGTTTTTAATATTGCCTCAAAGATACATAACGAATCAGGAGTTTCCTCCAAGTATTGAGGAAGTGGCACCATCTAATAGCAGTGTGAGAAAATTAGGTCCAGAAGTACCAGGCTTGAGTACCCAGCAAGGTCACTTAAAGCCAAGTGTTCCTTGGCAAGTCACAAATTCTCATCAGCTTAGCATCCTCATTCTTAACCTAATAATAACCACACTTTCCTTTCAGCACTCACCACAGAATTATTAATATCTAATGAGAAAATAGAGACAAATTACATTAAGTATCTAAACGGTGTTCCTGCCATTACTACCAGTGATAATACTGGGGATGTTTTCTTTACCTGTCACTTTCAGACCCAGGTTTTTAAAAACAGTTTTCTAAGAAATTGGTTGCCTTCTATATTGGAAGAAGACATTGTGGGTATGCCTGTTTGGGGATTGGGGGGGGGGATATGGGTGTGTGTGTGTGTCTCTGTCATCGTGGGTATGCCTGTTGGGGTGTGTATGTGTGTGTATCATCGTGGGCATGTCTATTGGGCTGTGTGTGTGCATTAGTGGGTATGCCTGTTGGATGTGTGTAGTGTATGTGTGTAGGGGGGTGTCATTGTGGGTATGCCTGTTGGGGTGTGTCTGTGTCTGTCATCATGGGTATGCCTGTTGGGGTGTGTGTATGTGTGTGTATTAGTGGGTATGCCTGTTGCATGTGTGTAGTGTATGTGTGTAGGGGGAGTGTCATCATGGGTATGCCTGTTGGGGGTGGTGGTGTGTGTGTATCATCGTGGGCATGTCTGTTGGGGTGCGTATGTGTATTCATGGGTATGCCTGTTGGATGTGTGTATGTGTATGGGGGGGGTGTCATTCATTGTGGGTATGCCTGTTGGGGTGTGTGTGTGATCATAAGTATGCCTGTTGGGGTGTGTGTATGTGTGTGTATTAGTGGGTATGCCTGTTGGGGTGTGTGTATGTGTGTGTATTAGTGGGTATGCTTGTTGCATGTGTGTAGTGTATGTGTGTAGGGGGAGTGTCATCATGGGTATGCATGTTGTGGGGGGGGGTTGTGTGTATCATCGTGGGCATGTCTGTTGGGGTGTGTGTGTGTATTCATGGGTATGCCTGTTGGGTGTGTGTATGTGTATGGGGGGGGGTGTCACTGTGGGTATGCCTGTTGGGGGGTGTGTCTGTCTGTCGTCATGGATCTGCCTGTTGAGGTGTGTGTGTGCATGTCTGTCATTGTGGCCACGCCTGCCAGGGGACGTGCGTCTCTCTGTCATTGTGGGTATGCCTGTTGGTGTGTGTGTGTTGGTTATCCTTGTTTAACTCAGCTGCACATAAATGGGAGTCCAGGAATGTGAAATGATTGACATATCCTTCTAGGTGGGATCCCTCCAAATCTGTGGGGCTTCCCAGGTGGTTCAGTGATAAAGATCTGCCCGCCAATGCAGGAGACACAGGAGACAGGTTCAATCCCTGGGTCGGGAAGATCCCCTAAAGAAGGAAACGGCAACCCACTCTAGTATTCTTGCCTGGAAAATCCTACGGACAGAGGAGCCTGGCGGCTTAGTCCATGGGGTCACAGAGTCAGACACAAATGAGCACTGAGGTAACTGGGTAATTCTTCTAGGTGATGCCAGGCCTATTTCTTCCCTCAAGCATGCTTTTTGCTTTTCTAAACATGCTGCATATTATTGCATAGCTATTTTAAGTACAGTTTTGTGCTAATATAAAGCATAAATACAGAAAAGTGTACAAATCATAGATATACTGATTGATAAACTTTCACAACACACTTAGATAACTGCCAACCAAACCAAGAAAGAAAATATGACTAACATCACAGAAGCATCCTTCATGATCCTTCTCAATTAACATCCTGACATCCCCCCAAGATAACTACTATTTGATTTCTATCACCATAGATTAGTTTTGTCTTGTTTTTGAAATACTAATGGAATCATACACTATTTTACCACCTGTGTCTGGCTTCTCATACCCAAAATCAGCTGAGATTCACCCACTTTGTTGCACAAAACAGTTCATTATCTTTGCTAGAAAGTATTCCTTTGCATAAATATATCACAATTGATTCATTCTACAATGGGTATTGGGGTTGTTTCCAGTCTTTCTCGGTTCTTACAAATAATGCTGCTGGAAATATCCATGTATTTGGCTATGAACTAATATGTTGACCCATTTCTGTTAAGTATATACCCAAAAGTGAAATGACATCTCATAAACTGCATTTATTAGCTTTATTAGATCTGCCAAATTTATACTTCCAGGAGCAGTGTAGGAGAGTTCCAGCTGCTTCACACACTCACCAACATTCAACATCATATCTGTCTCATGTAACGAATCTAGTGAGAGTGCAGTGGAATTTCATCAGTCTTATTTGCATTTCTGGATGACTAGTGAGATTCAGCCGGAGAAGGCAATGGCACCCCACTCCAGTACTCTTGCCTGGAAAATCCATGGACAGAGGAGCCTGGCGGGCTGCAGTCCATGGGGTCGCTAAGAGTTGGACACGACTGAGCGACTTCACTTTCACTTTTCTCTTTCATGCATCGGAGAAGGAAATGGCAACCCACTCCAGTGTTCTTGCCTGGAGAATCTCAGGGACGGCGGAGCCTGGTGGGCTGCTGTCTATGGGGTCGCACAGAGTCGGACACGACTGACGCGACTTAGCAGCAGCAGCAGCAGCAGTGAGATTCAGCACCTTTGTATATGCTTAGTGTCCATATCCTCTCTGGTAAGATCCCTCTTCAAGCCCTTTGACTGCTTTATATTTTAGAAGCAGTTCATGATGTATCCATGCCAAGACAGAAAGGAGTGGCAGGCAAAATGGCAAATGCTTTTTAAAAAATCATTTAAATTTGTCTTTTGGTTACACTTTTTATTCTGGCATTTGAATATGAATTTCTTTGAACTTTTTGAATTCACAATAAAGTCATCCATAGAGAAGCTAGAAAAATAAAGAGAGCTGTCATCTACCAAGCATTTACTTGCATCAAGCCCTTTGTCATCTCACATAAATCTTAAACATATTCTATGAGGCCAGTGCTCACACACTGCTTCCCTTTTTACAGACAAGAAAACTGAAGTTCAGAGAGGTTGGGTAATTTGCCCAACACCACACAGCTACCAAGTGACTGAAGCAGAATTCAGACCTAGTCTGGGGGCTCTAAAACCTGTGCTCCTGATCACCAAGCTATCCCTCATCACTGTAAGATTCTAGTAGATTCCAAACTTTAGCATGCCTCAGAACTCCCTGGAGGGTTTACTAAAACAGACTGCTGGGCCCCGCCCTTAGAGTCCCTGACTCAGTAAGGGCTAGGGCAGGGTCTGACAATTCGCATTTCTAACACGTTCCCAAATGATGCCAGTAGGGTCACACTTTGAAAACCCCTGTTCTAGAAGATGGAGATCATGTCTGACTTTTCTCCATTATCCAAAAGCCCTGGCCCAGTGCCTGGCAGACACCAGACGCAAAAGTGATTACTGAATGATTCCTATCCCCACTTGGCCCTCCAAGCTGGCACAGAAACCCATGGCTCCCAGAAGGCTGCAGGCTAATGTGAGTGAACCCCCTGACCCTTCTGACTTGGTGAGGGCCACGTGAAGTGTCACGAAAGGCCTGTCCACAAATGTGAAGGAGACAACTGACTCCACATAGCTCCCCCACATTTCTTTTTTTTCTCTCTGTTTCTTTATTTGGCTGTGCCAGGTCTTGGCTGCAGCATGCAGGATCTTTTTAGTTGCAGCATGTGGGCTCAGTTCCCTGACCAGTGACCAAATCTGAGGCCCCTCCATCAGGAGCATGCAGTCTTAGCCACTAGACCACCAATCTGTAGACAAGTCAACATGGGTGGAAGAGTAAAACTGTTTCCTGGGTGCATATTGCTCTGTGTGTCAGTGCCTCCAATACCCAGAACGGTTCTGGTAACTGGAAACTGCTGTAACTGACTATATTCAAGCAGACGGGCCCTCACCCTTGCTCAGTGCACTTTCTACACTAGGGTTTCTAGTTGTAGCAGACGCTGTCAGCTGTCTCCTCAGATCTATCTCTCCCTTCTTCATTAAGTAGCAGCACCCCAGTTGTTAGGCAAGCACTACAGTACCTGGGCTTCCCAGGTGGCAGGAGTGGGAAAGAACCCACCTGCCAATGCAGGAGACCTAAGAGACAGGGGTTCGATCCCTAGGTTGGGAAGATCCCTTGGAGGAGGACATGGCAACCCACTCCAGTATTCTTGCCTGGAGAATCCCCATGGACAGAGGAGCCTGAAGGGCTACCATACAAAGGGTCGCAAAGAGTCGGACACACCTGAAGCGACTTAGCACACACCATACCCAGGGAGAAGGCTATTTTTCAGCCTTCCTTGTATTTTGATTTACCCACATGAACATGATTAATTTCCAAGCAAGAACACAAAAACAGAGGCAGACCTTCCAGGAAGTTTTCTTAAAAGAGAGGGAATATGCCCTTCTGTCTCTTTCTCCAGTCTGCTACTTCAGATACAAAGGCTGCAACTCAAGCAGCCACCTGGACTCTGAAGCTCAGGGTCATAGACCATGTGAATGACAGAGGGGTAGATTGGAAGGAGCCATTGGCTTAAAAGTCAACATTCGAAAAACTAAGATCATGGCATCCGGTCCCATCACTTCATGGCAAATAGATGGGGAAACAGTGGAAACAGTGTCAGACTTTATTTTTTTGGGCTCCAAAATCACTGCAGATGGTGACTGCAGCCATGAAATTAAAAGACGCTTGCTCCCTGGAAGAAAAGCTATGAGCGACCTAGACAGCATATTAAAAAGCAGAGACATTACTTTGCCGACAAAGGCGCATATAGTCAAAGCTATGATTTTTCCAATAGTCATATATGAACGTGAGAGTTGGACTATAAAGAAAGCTGAGCGCTGAAGAATTGATGCTTTTGAACTGCGGTGTTGGCAAAGACTCTTGAGAGTCCCTTGGACTACAAGGAGATCTAACCAGTCCATCCTAAAGGAGATCAGTCCTGGGTATTCACTGGAAGGATTGATGCTGAAGCTGAAACTCCAATACTTTGGCCACCTGATGCAAAGAGCTGACACATTTGAAAAGACCCTGATGCTGGGAAAGATTGAGGGCAGGAGGAGAAGGGGACGACAGAGGATGAGATGGTTGGATGGCATCACCAACTCAATGGACATGAGTTTGAGTAACCTCCAAGAGTTGGTGATGAGCAGGGAAGTCTGGCGTGGTGCATTCCATGGGGTCTCAAAGAGTCGAACACAACTGAGCAACTGAACTGAATAAGGAGCCCGGTGGGCTACAGTCCATGGGGTCAAAAAAAAGTCAGACTTAACTGAGTGGCTAACACTACTACTAATGACCCTTTTAACCTTTCATTACCACTAGACAAGCAGGATTGCTTCCTCTAAGATGGCATTTACAAGAAGTGGGAATCAACTTTCATCTCGTGTAAGCCAGTTACTTTGAGGCTTCTCTTTTACACAACAGCACTTCATCTTAACTAGTACATAGATGTTAACAGACAGTATGAGCCAGCTGGAAGACCCGTGGACCCAGTTTAGCCTCCCTCTCTCATAGTATGTCCCAAGCAAGTCACTTCAGTTCCCTGCACCTCTGTTTCTCCATCTATAAAATAGGAAGAAAAACACATGTTGCAATTACTTTAAAAGGCTTTCGCGAGGCCTAGCTGAAATAAGCTTTACGAAATTTAAAGCCCTACAAATATATAAAAGACTTTCATTTCTTACAAACACAAGAATTTTTTTTAAAGAGAAAATGACATAGGAGAAATCCATGTATGAGATGTCTCTTCTAATTAAGCAGAAGGAAGCTGAATCAGACCAACGGTTTCTCTGCTCATCTCTGCCAAGTCACCTCTCTCAGTCCCATTCAGGTCATTCTTTATTTTCCAAATGAGAATTTAATTTTGCTCTAACACCATTATTACATCTAAATTAAATATTTATTGGACTGAATATCAATTGACTTTTAGAAATAAAGATTTGAAATTTATGTGCTAACATAGAGTAATTCAATAATTGTAAATTTCACAACTGAGCTTTGTAATCAATTACTGTTTAGTAATGATATAAATACACATTCTTCTCAGGAGACCCTAGACAACTATAAATTAGATTCTGCACACACAACAATCTGGTAATGTCTCCACACAGGCTTTGTCCCTTCTGAGGAGTAACTGAGGCCAGGGATTCATCCCAGACCAGCTCCCCTGACCATGAATTTAGATCCCAGTTCACTCATCACTCAGGCAGTGCCAAGATTAGAATTAATGAGCACTCACACAAAACACAATTCAGAAGATGAATCACCAGGAATGAAAACCTCACAGCCCAATTCAAAGAGATGCTGTACAATGTGTGGGTAATAGACACGGTCACTCATGCATTCACCCATCCAACATATAATTATTGAGCACCTATTGTATGCTGGGCACCCTGCTACATCAGTGTTGGAAACAAAGGCACCTGCCCTCCTGCAGAGTGGGAATAAGGTGCAGTGAACAATAAATAATAATTAACATAAAGAAGCAAATTAAACTGGGCTGAACATCAACTGACTTTTTAGAAATAAAGATATGAAATATGTGAGCTAACACAGAGTACTGGGCAGTCATAAATGCCCAGCACACTGAAGAGAAATTTGTAAGCTAAGTAGTATCCTAATTTTGTAATTAAGGAAATGATAAAGAAGGGTTCAAAGAAGAGAAGTTAACTCGCTCAAAATTAGAAACGAAGTTAGATTTGGGGTTTGAATTCAGACCAACCTGATGCCCAATTCTGCCCTCATCCTACCTCTCACACCAAATGGGCAGATAAATGACCAAGCTTACACAATCAACTCAGAACTCATTTCTCACAGACTGCAGGACAGAAATCCTTGTTAATATATACCCCCCTCATCAATAAGAGACTCTCTCAGAAAATAAGGCTAAGATTAACAGAATGCCCTATAGCTAGCCTGGACACTGGCACCCATTCTCATCACCATGCTTAAATCTAGACCTGGCCTGAGCAAAATTTCCATTTTAATTTCCATGTGATTAACATTGGCATTATTTTCACTCTGAAAGAACCTTAAAGCAATTGTGTGGATCATTGTTCATTTGAAACCCATTCTTTGTCTTCAAAGGACTGGCCAGCTACAGGAGAATGCATTATAAATTTGGTTTCTATTGGAATTAAGCTTGGGAAAATGGGGTTCTGAAACCCTTGGGGAGACCTCTGTCACAGACCCACAGATTCTGGTAACTGATTAGAAAGCTTTTAAGTGAGCACAGTGATTACATTTTGAATTCTTTTATATTAATTATTAAAGGCAAATTATGTTGTTGAAAAGAAAAGCCAGAGAAAGATGGTAATTTAATGACATAGGAGGGAGGCATTGTGGACAGGGTAATTGATTTAAAAAGTGAAAGGCATTGGGGAGAAGGTTTGTCAAAAACGGACTCAAGCATTTGAAGGCTGTGTACCTCGTCCTTGTTTATGTCTTGCTTGAAGATGGAAAGAAAGGAGCTGAAGATTTGGAGTCTGACCAAATATGAAGGAGAGAAAGTGAAAGTGAAGCCGCTCAGTCGTGTCCGACTCTGTGACCCCATGGACTGTAGCAAACCAGGCTCCTCTGTCCATGGGATTTTCCAGACAAGAATACTGGAGTGGGTTGCCATTTCCTTCTCCAGGGGATCTTCCCAGCCCAGGGATCAAAGCCGGGTCTCCTGCATTGGAGGCAGGTGCTTTTGCCATCTGAGCCACCAGGGAAGTCGGAAAGAAACTGTGGATGAAAGAAACTGGTGTCACATTTGTTAAATGGGCTCGCCCCCTGGTCTAGTCATGCCCGAACGCACAGTCTTGCATCTCTCTCTCTTTACAAATGAAAGAGCACACGTGAAAAAGAAAAAGATTTTCCTGGAATGCTGTCATTTTCTTGAGCTATTCCTTTTCAACGGAGATGCCAATACTTCCCAACAATACAGAAAGATGTTACAAAAGTCAGAGCACAGATTTTAGAGTCACTTTATGATGTAAACGTGGAAAATAAACTTGTGTTCTAAGAATGGCACCAACACCTCCATTTCAGCCCCAGTCTCCCTTCCACTCTCAGTAGGAGACAAAGGCGCCGTGTAATAAATAGTAATAGAAGCAGCAGGAAGAGCAGGAATACCCCATCCAGCAGCGGGGCTTACTAGTAGTAACAAACGTCCCTGGAGTGCAGCTTCTAAGCTGGGTTCCAGAACCATCCCTTAAAGGAAAGCTGCCCAGGTGAGCCACCCAACCTACTATGGATTTTGCAAGAACAAAGAATAGCCATAATTATGACTTTCATTTCTTTTCTGTGCAACAGAAAATGAAACATTGTTTGACAGAATTACTTATGGCTGTAAACTATTTCTCTCTCCTTTGGCTTCCTCCTTAACCCTAGATGAGAAAAAAAAAAAAAAAATGCATCAGAAGAAAGGCTTATCACAAGACACAGCCAGGACACATCAACACCCTCATGCACCTACTAGTACCAAAGCCAAAGAAGACTGGAGGGCCCATCATGTCCAGCAAGTTCCTAGGCCATTCCCTAGCCATGTGATGGCAGCCACAAGCATCACCCATAGGGGATGATAAAGCAGAAAGTCCAGGCCAGTACACTGAGGCATCACTGAGTATCCCTGTGGCATCCTGTTGCCAAGCCAGGTTCAGAAAGAGGTTCAAGAGGCCAGGGCAGGGGGACACAAACCCTTTCTAACTTGACAATCCAAAGAGAATTTCTCCATGGGAGGACATAGGGTCTGAGCTGAGAGAGACTGGGGCCCAGGTCAGATTCTGATGGCAGGGGAGGCTTTTTCTTTGCATGCCGACTTGGGCTAACCTCCACTTCTCACTTAGTTCTGTTGGGTCTCACTTTGATTAATTTTCCCAATATTCTTCCCACAACCACATATCTGAATACTGCTTGATCTGTGTTGACAATTGCCATGGAACAATATGAGCTTCGGAAGAGTTTCATTCTTTCAATTGTAATGATGATGACCCTTTTGAGAATTATACTGTATTTTCAACCATTGAGCAAAGAAAGGCAATGATAATTAGATGAAACATGTATGAAGATGACAAAGACACTGACCGTACAAATAATGAGAAACAGAGCAAATCTGTACCAGTTAATCATGTTAGAGGCAGGCAAAGACAGCCTGAGGCCCTCCACTGGGCCAGTGAGGGGTACTCAGCTGCACACTTTTGTGGACAGCCATCAAAAAGGACAAATAGGTTCAAAAAGTGTTAAGAGAACTTTTAACAATGGAAGATGAAAGAATGACACCTGTTGGCTGGTCTACAAGTCTTGTCTTGGACCAAGTCTTGTCTTGGACCAGTTGTTACATTGAGACTATCACAGATGACAAAATGCAGAGATCTGAAAGGTTAAAGCTCCAGCAACAAATCATATGGCTTACTGCTCTTGACAATCTTAAGAATGCCAACCCACCCTTTCCACCCTGTCCCAGCACCACCAAATTGGGTGTGGGGAGTGGGGTCACAAAACAGGAAAGGACAAAAGGCAGAAGAGCACATTCGCTGGATTAAGGCATCAAAGGAAAAAGTTCCAGCATCAAGAAGAGACTGCTCTAATATTAAGAAGGAGGAGAAGGGATGGAGAACCTCAAGAGACTTCCCAGTTCTACCACTGCACCTGAGTAAATGGATCTGGGCTTTAAGATCACAGGAGTACCCAGTCCTTGGCTTCACACTGTCCTGCAGCACATTTAAAAGAAAACCAAAAATCAGATTGCAGGCTACCAGCCCTAAGTCTACTCTGCCTGAAATTCAGACCTGGCTGGGGCAATGGGCTTCAAAGTTAGGGAACTGTTGGTATCTTTCAACTGCAGCTCCCATGCTGTAAGCCTGGGACAGATGCCCCAGTACATTCTCAGACTATGCATATCACAACAGCACATCAGCACAAGAGCCTCTTCATCACAATCTAAAATAAATTTTTTTCAGTTTAGCTCAGTTACTCAGTCATGTCTGATTCTTTGCAACCCCATGAACCGCAGCATGCCAGGACTCCCTGTCCATCACCAACTCCCGGAGTTTATCCACACTCATGTCCATAGAGTCGGTGATGCCATCCACCCATCTCATCCTCTGTTGTCCCCTTCTCCTCCTGCCTTCAATCTTTCCAAGTATCAGGGTCTTTTCAAATGAGTCAGCTCTTCACATCAGGTGGCCAAAGTGTTGGAGTTTCAGCTTCAACATCAGTCCTTCCAATGAACACCCAGGACTGGATGTTGGACTGGTTGGATCTCCTTGCAGTCCAAGGGACTCTCAGGAATCTTTTCCAACACCACAGTTCAAAAGGATAAATTTGGTGCTCAGCCTGCTTTATGGTCCAACTCTCATATCCATACATGACCACTGGAAAAACCATAGCCTTGACTAGATGGACCTTTGTTGGCAAAGTAATGTCTGCACTTTTTAATATGCAGTCTAGGTTGGTCATAGCTTTTCTTCCAAGGAGCAAGCATCTTTTAATTTCATGGCTGCAATGGAGCCCACAAAAATAAAGTCTGTCACTGTTTCCATTGTTTCCCCATCTATTTGCCATGAAGTGATGGGACCGGATGCCACGATCTTAGGTTTCTGAATGATGAGTTTTAAGCCAGCTTTTTCACTCTCCTCTTTCACCTTCATCAAGAGGTTCTTTAGTTCCTCTTTGCTTTCTGCCATAAGGGTGGTGTCAACTGCATGTCTGAGGTTACTGATATTTCTCCCAGCAATCTTGATTCCAGCTTGCGCTTCATCCAGCCTGGCATTTCACATGATGTACTCTGCATATAAGTTAAATAAGCAGGGTGACAATGTAGAGCCTTGATGTACTCCTTTCCTGATTTGAACCAGTCCCTTGTTCCCTGCCTGGTTCTGTTGCTTCTTGACCTGCATATGCATAGCATTGTGCCTTCTGTCCACCTGTCCTACACAGATGTAAGCTCCACAAGGGTCCTCCCTGAGGGTCCTGTTTCTGTGCTTGTTTTACTCCCTCCCGCCTAGCCCTGAGCCTAGCCAGGTCATTGAGAAATGAGTTCAGTGAATGGTTGAAAGCGACTCTGGCAAAAGGGGGAGGGCATAGAGGTTGAAGGCACAGGTGGCTCCCCCAGTCTTTCAAACCGGCTCTACCCCTCCCCGTGTGAGAAGGAAGGCAGAGCTCTGAGCCCTCATGCCAGGGCTGCCACCCTTGATTCTGCATGGTGCCCCCTGCAGAAGGGCAGGGGAGCTGAAACCCCTCACTCTCCATGTACTCAGCTGCGAGGGTCTGCATCTTTTTCTAATGGACGCAACCACGCGCTGGCTGAGCCCTGCCTCAGTGCCCTTTTCTGATCCCATTATCTTTCTACCCTGATGGGGAAAAAGGACGGATTCTTTGCCAACTTCCTCCCTTCCGATCTTACCAAATGGAACACTGCCTTTAGCTGCTCAGCTCTTCTCCATCTTCATTCCCCCTTCCCAACTCCAAAGAGTTCTTTTGAGGGGATTCTGGGATATAGAATCAAGAGGACACAGAAGAACAGAAAGAGAGAGGCAGAAAACAGAAGCAAACAATCTAGGCCAAAAAAAAAAAAAAAACTAAGCTGAACTAATTTTAAAAGCAACTTGACAAAAAATAAAACAACTTCCCTTCACCAAAATCCCATGGACGGAGGAGCCTGGTAGGCTACAGTCCATGGGGTGGCAAAGAGTCAGACACGACTGAGCGATTTCACTTCACTAAACTTAAGTTTTTTAAAGTTTCTTATTAAAAGTAAAATAAAAATATCCTCTCTCTTGTCAAAGAGCTATCCCTAAAAGAAACATTTAAACATAGATGATTCAGAGGTGATTTACTTTGACAAGCTTTATTTTTTTTAACAGCCAGTATATACTGATAACAATTTAAGAAAGACCAGAAAAAAGAACTCAAAAAAAATCTAACTTATGAACATAAGCAAAAATCCTAATTAAGCACTTATCAAATGGAAACCAGAGAAACATTAAAAAAAAAATAACACACCACGTCCTAATAGGGTTCATCTCAAGAAGAGGACCCATTAAAAATAATCACCATGTTAATACAGCAAAGAGTAAACATTTTATGGTGAATTCAGTAGTTTTAAAAAAAGCATTTAATCAAATTCTTCACTTAGGCCTGAGTTGATAAGAAAAAAAAAAAAAACTCTGGATAAATTAAAACAGAACTCGTGTTTAACTCGATGAAAAACTAGCGCACACACACACACCATTATCACCAACACCATTATCATATCACAACATAATCAACAGAGTATTCAAGGGGGGTGGCCTGTGTTTCCACTAGGCAATGGTTTAAAAAAAAAAAGATGCCCATTTTCACCACCGTTACTTAACACTGTATTCTATGTGCTACCGGATACAATTAGAAAGGAACAAAATAAGAGACTTCCCTAGTGGTCCAGTGGTTAAGAATCTGCCTGCCGAGGCAGGGGATTCAGGTGTGATTCCTGATCAGGGAACTAAGATCCCACACGTGGCAGGGCAACTAAGCCTGCTCACCACACCCGGAGAGCCCACGCATTGCAACGAAGAGCCCTCACGCCACCAGACCCAGAACAGCCAGAAAACTTTACAAAGAACAAAATAAGTAGTAAATACTGGAAAAGAGACAGTAAATTCATCTTTCTTTGTAGCTGATTGTATTAATATACTTGAAAAACCCAAAGCTAATGGAAAAATCTAGATTTCAGTGAGAGAGATGGGTACTATTCTTAGTATTCTACCCTAATAACCATATAGAAAAAATGAGAAAAGATACTTCCCAAAAGGATAAGAATAAACAAAACATCCAGGAATGGATTTTACACAAACATACAAAACTTTAGACGGTTTTACTGGAGGGCAAAAAGGAACCACTGAGTCCACCAAATACGCTGTTCTTGGAAACTTTGTGATATCCAATTTTGTGATGATTGAAGAGGTGATTCCAATCAAAAATTCCAATTTATGAACCTTGACAGTATGATCCCCAAATTCATCTGGAAGAATAAAGTCAGCAAGAATAGTCAGAAAAAAATCTGAAATTGTGGTAACGGTGAAGATTTGGGATAACTTGGACTACCAGATGGTAAAGCACATTGGAATGCTATATGGCAGGAAAAGACAGATAGAATATCCAGATGTAGACTCATGTTTACATGGAAATTTAATATAAGATAAAAGAGGCTTTATTTCAGATGAGTAAGGCAGATAGGCAGGATTCAATAAATGATGTTAGGACAACTAGCTGGTCACTGAAAACATGAACCAAAAGTGTGCGTGTGTGTGTGTGTGCATGCACATACTAATTAAGACTAGAGGAAAATGGGCCTTCCCTGGTGGTTCAGTGGTAAAGAATCTGCCTACCAATGCAGGAGATGCGGGTTCAATCCCTGGGCAGGGAAGGTCCCCTGGAGAAGGAAATGGCAACCCACTCCAGTATTCTCGCCTGGAAAATCCCATGCACAGAGGAGCCTGGCAGGCTACGTCCACGGGGTCGCAAAAGGTCGGAGATGACTTAGCAACTAAACAACAAGAGGAGAAGTAACATATGTTATTGTCTTAGACGGTATAATGAAGTTCCTAACACGAAACTAAATCCGGGAACTGTGTATAAAACAAACGACTATTTTGATTACATACAAAATAAACTAGGCAGAAAAGGACATCATAAGTACAGCTTAAGCACAACTGTTTACTGTGGAAAGCAGGGAGTGAGCACCAACTAGGAGGAGGTACGGGGGAGTGGGATTCTGGAAATGTTCTATATCTTGGCTTGGATGATGGCTGCATGGGTGTATGCATGTGTAAAATTCATTGAGTTGTACAGTTAAGATTTGTGCATGTTATCATGTGTAAGTTATGCCTCAATAAAAAGGAAATAGAAATATAGGGAATAAATCAAGCATTTATCCTGTCTTTCCTACAAATACTGTCCTTCAGGGTAAGCAAAGACAATGAGGGAAAATTCTTCCTCATCCAAAAGTTACAGTTAAATGCTAAACAAAGGAATTTGAAACACCATTTTGCAATCTTCAGTGAAATAAACCATTCTAGAAAATGTCCATCAATGTCTGTTAAAACCATTAGCACACACAGAGTTCATCAAATGGTGGAAATAAAAACTAAAAATTAGCACAGTGATTCTCAAACTCTAGCACACATCGGCATCACTTAGGGTAATGATTAATTTTATGTGTCAACTTGATTGGCCACAGGGTGCCCTGATTTCTGATTAAACATCTTCATGAGGGTTTTCTGGATGAGAGTAACATTTAGCCGAGTAGACGGAGTAAAGCAGATTGCCTCTATAATGCGGGTGGGCCTCATCAAATCAGCTGAAGGTCTGAACAGAACCAAATGGCTGACCTCCCCGCCGTGGCCCTCCCTGCAAGCACGAGGAACTCTGCAGTGCTGGGTCTTTCTCTGGTTCTAAAGCAGACTGCCTCTGGGCTTCATCTGCAGCACTGACTCTGGCACTGTAACTGTGCCATCAGCTCTCTCTAGGTCTCAAGGCTACCAATCTATTCTGCAGACTCTGGACTTGCCAGCCTCCCTAACTGGGTGAACCAATTCCTTTTTATACATCATTCCCTCTTCCTCTCTCTCATTCTCAGTCCTTCTCCCTCCCTCCCTCCCTTCCTCTCTCTCTCTGTTTATATGTTAGAGAACTCCAATACAACTGAAGAGCTCGATAAAACACAAATTGCTGGGTCCTACCCCCGAGTTTCTGATTCAGTAGATCAGGGTAGGGTGCAAGAATTAGAATTTTCACAAGTTCCTAGGTGATGATGGTGCTAATTAAGGGACCACACTGTGAACACCAATGCATTAGACAAAAGGTTGATGGGGACATTTTAAATGGATACATCCGGCTCACAACGCCTGAACTTGCTAATTAATCTGAACTTCAATTTACAAAGAAATTGAGGATTAGAGAGACAGTGATACACTATACCATAAAGATGCGGTCAGCCACATCCAGTGTATGGGAAAGTCTACAGAAAAAAAAATGACCCAGAGTCTTTAACAAATAACTGCCATGGAGAAAAGCAAAGGGGGAATTATCAAGAGATTATAAGAAATTAAAAGACCTTTGGGGAAAGTGAATCAAACTAGCTACACCTATTTTTTTAAACTGAAAAGTGAAAGAAAACTTGGTGACATAAAAGAACTGTTGTTAGTTTTGTTGGATGTGGTAATAGAATTATGCTTGTATTTTTGAAATCTCGATCTGTTAAGACCAGATTTTCTTAGCCTCTGTCTTAGACACTGTTGACATCTGGGGCCAGATAATGCTTTGTTTGGGCTTCCCTGGTGGCTCAGATGGTAAAGCGTCTGCCTACAATGTGGAGGACCAGGGTTCGATCCCTGAGTTGGGAAGATCCCCTGGAGAAGGAAATGGCAACCCACTCCAGTATTCTTGCCTGGAAAATTCCATGGACTGAGGAGCCTGGCAGGCTACAGCTCATGGGGTTGCAAAGAGTCGGACACGACTGAGCAACTTCACTTCACTTCAGCGCTTTGTTTTGGAGGGCAGTCCTTGCACTGCAGGTTGTTGAGCTGCAACCCTAGCTTCCCTGTGCTAGAAGCCAATAGCTACCTTCACCATCCCCAGCAGCAGCAACCCAAACTGCCTCCAGCAACTGCCTTTGTCCCCTGGAGGGAAGAACTGCCCCCAGTTGAGAACTTCCGGCTTAACACATCTTCCGAAGGATTTATAAGTGAAGTGATACGCCTGTATTCTGTTTTTAATCAGAAAAAAACTATGGGGAGTGGTGTGAGGTGTCACTGCTGCTACTGCTGCTAAGTCGCTTCAGTCATGTCCGACCCTGTGCGACCCCGTGGACGGCAGCCCACCAGGCTCCCCCGTCCCTGGGATGCTCCAGGCAAGAACACTGGAGTGGGTTGCCATTTCCTTCTCTAATGCATGAAAGTGAAAAGTGAAAATGCAGTCGCTCAGTCGTGTCCGACTCTTAGCGACTCCATGGACTGCAGCCCACCAGGCTCCTCCGTCCATGGGATTT
Organism: Cephalophus harveyi; assembly: GCA_006410635.1. NCBI lineage: Eukaryota > Metazoa > Chordata > Mammalia > Artiodactyla > Bovidae > Cephalophus > Cephalophus harveyi. Next base: position 75,778 of record SJYT01020219.1, on the reverse strand, counting down.
TCCAGGCAAGAGTACTGGAGTGGGGTGCCAGTGCCTTCTCCGGTGAGGTGTCACTAGAATGGCAGAATGTGACCACTGCTGCAGCTGAGTAGTGAGGGTATTACTCTAGTCCCTCAACTTGAATGTACCTTTGAACCCTTCTGATGCAAGATTTCTGCAAAAACACATGCACACACTTAAAGTACTACTACAGAAACACATTTCTGACAAATATTCGTGATATCAAGTGGGAAAAAAGCACATCACCAGGCAGTATGTACACTGTGACCCCATTTTCATAAAAAAGGAGAGTCAGAGAGAGTATGGATCAGAATATTCACATTAATGGTCTCCAGGAGGTGGAATTGTAGGTAATAATTCTCTTCCTCCAATTTGTAGTTTTCAGAGCTCTCCACATGAGCATATACATATGATTCCATGTGAGCAAACAAATAAAATGAAGACTAATAAAGAAGAAAGGGACTACTACAGAGAGATACAATGCAGGCAAGGAAAAAACAAAAAGACTTCAAAGCAAACATCAAATATCAAAAAGTACAACTATCAGGGAGCCACTGCACACAGGGGCAGAGATATCTCATACCCCCTAAGGAAATGCTGCATTAAAGCAAGCTCACGGCCGCACCTGTGTGTGTGTATGTATGCGTGTGTGTGTTTCCTGATACAGACCTTGGGCATCTCAATTTCATTTGATCTCCTCTGTTTCAGAAGGCAGAGTCACGTGGAGTAAATTTTTAGAAAGCCTTTTCTCTAAACACAGAATGGTACTTTCCCTGCCAGGCAAATGTTTAAAGTTTTTAAAATAATCACGTTGATGCTTAAATCCATAGCCCAGTGGAAGAAAACTCAGCTATTAAGTGAGACTCATGCCCCAAAGGTTCTGAATAGCAGAGGTTTAGCTCTTCTGCTTTTCATCACCAAATATAAATTATTTGCTGTTTAATCACCTGTTATTTTGGCTCACCTGAACGGCTGCAGCCTGACTTTGGCCCAAGTAATTAAGTCAGCCAGAGCTCTCGATGCTATGATTCCTTCTGCAGTACCTGGCCTAACTTTCAGATGCCTGCCTTTACCCTCCCACTTTACCCTTTTACCCTGCTGCACAATCATATCCCTCTTCACGGTCATTGTATTCCACTAGAAAGCAGAGTGCATAAAGACGAAGACTTTGCCTTCTTCACTGCTGGTGCCTGGAAGAGGAATTGCGGCATTGTAGGTACACAATGTACAGTTCCTGGAAAAATGATTCCATTGCATTCCCCTCCCTTTTCCTGATTTCTGGCCTTTTCAGGGAGCATCAGTAATTTCTAAGACCACCAAATGGACTGAATTATCAGTGATATGATTCCATTAATGTGCTGTGCTACATGTGCTAAGTCGCTTTCAGTCACGTTCGACTCTTCGCGAACCCATGGACTGTAGCCCACCAGGCTCCTCTGTCCATGGGATTTTCCAGACAAGAATACTGGAGTGGGTTGTCATTAACATGCTGCTGCTGCTACTGTTGCTGCTAAGTCGCTTCAGTCGTGTCCGACTCTGTGCAACCCCATAGATGGCAGGCCACCAGGCTCCCCCGTCCCTGGGATTCTCCAGGCAAGAGTACTGGAGTGGCTTGCCATTGCCTTCTCAACATTAACATGCTGCTTACCCCCAATTCCAGTGGCTTAATCGAAATGTTAAGACGGGTGCACTCCTCTGGACTACAAACACACACGCATACACGCACGTGCGCACACACAACACTCTGCCACACCCCCAGACACCTTCTCACCCTCGGCCCTGGTAACACTTTCCATTCAGTGCTGTGCCTCCGCCCAGTTTGTGCTCAATCTCATTGTCTTCCTAATAAAACGAATTAATTTCCAGAGTTAAAATTCATGAGGCAGCATATGTAACATCTACAACTAGAGCTGCTTCTGAATTCCCCCTAGCTGCAGACTGTTTTATTCCTCCCACAGAGGTTCCTGAACTTATTTGAAGACATGGCCCCCTGGCTTTCCCCAGGTGCTCAGCAGCCATACAATGGATTTTTCTGTTACTCGCAGACACTCTCTGCTCAATTTACTCCAGTGTTTGGCATAGAAATGTCATCAGATTCTGGAATCAAGGTCAACTCTCAGCTAAACAATTTCCTCCCTGTCTTCTGGCCTTCTACCAGTACCCACTCAGGGTTCCCATATTGTCACCCCAAATCCTCCCCTAACCACCCCTTTAGGGGTCTAGTCCAACTTCCTCCCAAGAAGAGGAAACCGAGGCTCTGGAGAAGCAGGTCAGGGGTAACCTGGTAACTGAGGGCCAGCGCAGGGACTGTGCCCAAGGCCTCCTGACCCTCAAAAGTCCAGTTTGCTTTCTCTAGAGCAGGGATCAGCAAACTAACCCCTATGGGCTACATCTGGCCCCCTGCTTATTTTTGTCAATACGCTTTTTTGGAACACATACACTGCCATTCATTTCCATATTGTCTATAAGGCTTTTCCACTACAATATCAGAACTGACTAGGTGTGACAAAGGCTGTAGAACTGCCAGACTGAAATATTTACTATCCCACTATTTACAGAAAAAGTTGCCTGGCCCCTGCTACAGGGTTCAAAAGAAGAGGAAGGTGGGAAGAAAAGGCCAGTGCAAATACCATGAAAGGTCAGCTGATCACTTTGCTAGTTTCCTCAAAGGTGGCCAGCTCTAAAAGGGGGGACCCTCTTGAAGCAGAACCAGTCATCTCTCTGACCCCTCTTCACCCAGACTACCCTTGGCATCCTGACAGATGCCTTTGCAGAGATTCAGCCTCACACTGTCAAGCACCTCTGGCTGTCCCCTCCAACACACACACACACACAGTTCCAAGTGTGCTGTGGCCTCCATACATAGGTCTGGAAGAGTAACCATGAGCTGCCACAAAGGAGGGCCTGAACTCTACAGCACAGGGAAGAGCAGGAGGCAGGAGACGTGGCCACAGGGAGGACACCTTTCTTTCCAGTTCATTAAAAATAAAAAAGAACCCCAGCCTGGTTTCTGGGGGTCAGGCTGCATGATTCAAGTCCTGTCTACGACTCTCACCCACAGGGTGACCTGGAGTTATTTACTTTCTCTGAGCCCAGGGCTTCTCATCAATAAAATGACAGTGCCTATAGCTGTGAGGACTCAAATGACAGGTATGGAACTCCAGCTCAGGGCCAGCCACAGGGCAAGTGTTGAGGCGGGTGCTGGTGAGAAGCTCTGGGAGGACTGCCTTGGACATCTGGATGTGACTCGGGTGCGCCAAGGTTCCAGTGTCCAGAACAGCCTCAGAAGCTCTGGGTCTGAAGCAGGCTCCTTCCATTCCAAGGGCAACACTCAGAAATGCAAAGCAAAAAGAGGAGTGAGACCAGAACGGGTCACACGGGCCACCCTATTTGGCCTGGAAGACAGAGATGGATGATACGGCAGCTGGGAGCACGGTGGGCACTGGAGCTGAGCCGACCTGAGCTCTTTCTTCCCTCATCCTGAGACACAGAAGCCAGGGGGTCTCCCAGAGCCTGTTTCCTCATCTATAAACAGACAATAGCCTTTAGCCCAAGGCCTTCTGTGAGGACCAACGTCCAAACAATAAATCCCTGAGCCTCAGTACTGAGGTTAGGGAGGGTCCCTCCGCAGATGAGTCGCTGCTGCCATCATTAACCTCAGTAACAATTCCACCTTCTGGCCAGACCACAAAACCCCCTTGCTCGGGACAGGGGCACCAGCACCTTCTCCTGCTCCCCCACACACTGGAGGACCAAAGTGGAACCCCTTTCTTTCCTTTCCCATCCCAGTCTCATGCCGTGTCCCCAGCCATGCCCCACACAGCCTCACAGCCACACCTTGCCATCGACACTGCTAATAACGTGCCAGAGTCATGTCAACGTGACACCAGACCACCACTGGGGGGACACGGAGCCACTGCCACGCAAAACGGCAAGACCAGAGGCCAGGCAGCAGATATGGCGATGAGGCTTAGTCCTGGCTCCCCGCTTCCTTCCTGTGTGACACAGGAGAGCCACTCACCCTCTCTGGACACGCACTCAGGCATTTGTGAACTCATGATTCAGATCAGTTATTCATGAAGTCCCTTCCACCACGTGCATCACTGCGGAGGCTCCACTCGGAAGCCATGAGAAAAGTCGCCCACTGTACTTCACTAACGCCAATGACAGTTTCCACCAAAATAAATCCATTTAGTCTAATAGAGATGCAGTGGGACAGTAAGAGGTGTTGCTTTCCAGTAACGCTGCTAAGGACTCAGCCAGAGCTCCCACCAATTCATCAACATCCTGGCTCCCTTGTACCTCTGACCTTTTTGCTCGTGTCTCCCTCCCCATGCAATTACTATTTTTTAATTTGGCCATGCCACACAGTAGGTGGGATCTTAGTTCCCCAACTAGGTATTGAACCCACACCCCCTGAATTGGAAGCATGGAGTCTTATTCACTGGGCTGCCAGAAAAGTTCCTCTATGCAATTAGCTTTAAATCTTTATGTTCTCCGTTTTTGCTTACATGGAACCATGGTGTTTCTTTGGCATTCTTCTGCACTCCTCAGCTTCCAGGCCTGTGTGATTTCTCCTGGATTAGAATCATAGGACAGGCGATGCTGCTCAGAGACCCCGCTGAGACATCACTGCCTCGCTCAGTATCCCACCTGAGCCCACATGGGCATGGACAACCCCACCATAAAGGCTCGGCTGTGGCTGACAGCGGGCAGTGCCAGGGAGCCTGAGACTGAACCAGACTCAGGGCACGCACATCGTTCACTGCTTATCCCCAGCGGGGGAGAGTGTGGCCTTCCTCTCCGAGGTCATGGATGAGAAATTCAAGGACACAGCATCCAAGGTGGTCCAAGTTCAAAAATGGCCACACCAGGCCCAGCACCCAGAAAGACCCCAAAGCTGGCCTTGTCACTCCTCGGCCACAGTGGGCGCTTCCCTCACCACCTCCTGGATCGGAGTGCCATAACTCATCAGAATGAGGACACAAAAGCCTTCAAGAAGCTTAATATAGAACAGGAGCAATATTTTAAATATGTTTTATATGACTTTCATGAAAATAATCCAGAAATATAGTGAAAAGTAAACACAAAAGAGCATACAGTGAAACCTCCCTCCCGCCCCTGCCCTGCCCGGCAACATACTGACCACAGGCCACCTGGCTCCTACCCCAGGCACTGATGCCTAGCGCTTTCTTGCATTGCCCTCTGGCAGTAAGCTCTGCGTGTAAGTCCATGATGTATTACTGCTGCTAAGTCACTTCAGACATGTCTGACTCTGTGCAACCCCAGAGACGGCAGCCCACCAGGCTCCCCCGTCCCTGGGATTCTCCAGGCAAGAATACTGGAGTAGGTTGCCATATCCTTATCCAATGCATGAAAGTGAAAAGTGAAAGTGAAGTTGCTCAGTCGTGTCCGACTCTTAGCGACCCCATGGACTGCAGCCTACCAGGCTCCTCCGTCCCTGGGATTCTCCAGGCAAGAGTACTGGAGTCGGGTGCCATTGCCTTCTCCCCATGAAGTATTACTAGATACAAATATGTGCATGTGTGTGTTTTGTGTGTGTCCTTTTGTTACATAATTGCTAAACCACTAGACAGAGTCCCATACTTTTTTCAGTTGATATGTCTTGGATCTTGTTCTGTATTAATACTTGGGAGATCTTATTCTTTCTCTTTAACTGTCCTCCATAGAAAGGACATTTACATTATGTCTAGTCTTTTACAAGTACAAGGAAAGCTGCAGTAAATAACCTATTACATACACGTCCTGCACATCAACACACACAAACACAATGAGTCAGGTAGAATTCCTCGAAGTGGAGCTCCTTTTCAATGGACAAGAGTTAGCAAACCTTCTCTGGGTTATGTGTACATGTGTGTATGCGTGTGTGATGTGTACAATGTGCTTTCTTTTTATTAATACAATGGGATGAGATCTTCCGGTTGTAGAATATTAGAGCCAATTTGAACTCCTCCGATTTCACTTCATCTGCTTCTCTTTGAGTCTGTTGTTCCTCAATTTCATCCACACTTTCGGTTATTAATGCCTCCATTCAGTGTTTCATATTCACTAGGCCTTCTTAATCCAGTTTACTTTTTTGAGCCTTAATACCCTTACAGAACCACCATGTGTGAAATTATCTTTTACAATGCTGAATCCAAGCAGTTTGTAGTTTTCAGTCAATTACTCCCAACTGCTGGAGCCATGCTCAGGATATTTCTGGCTACATTTCTTACTTCTTGGATCATGAATTCTCAGACACGACTAACCCTGGTGTCTGGTGTGGTCACTTATTTGGACCCACTCTGGCCAAAGATTCTCTTCCAACTTGGAAATCCATACTCAAAATCCACATGTGTTCTGCAACATTTAAGTACAAATGCTGGGATGATAAACTGGGTGGGTTTTTCACAGGCCCTGAGAAGAGTTACTTTTTAAGAAATCTTGTAGCAAATAGGTTTAATTTTTTTTCCTTAAACCCTTTCAGTTAAGAAAAAAAAAAAAAAAAATCACTGGCCATTAAGTCAACTCTATCAGTTAGATAGATAGCTTTCCCCGTGTAGCAAACTAGTCCTAAAATTCAGCTTCAAACCACCACCATTTATTTGCCCCATGAGTCTGTGGGGCAGGACTTTGATCCAGGCTCAGCTGGGTGGTTCTTCTGCTGATCCAGGTCGGACTCAAGCATGGGTCTGTATCAGTGGCTGCTCAGCTAAGGGAGCTCTGCTTCTAGGCTAGCTGGGGTGTAGGTGGCAGCTGGGTCACATGTCCAACAGACTTCCTCACCTAGAGGCGGCAGCAGGGATCCCAGGGGCAGAAGGGAACCCGCTCCAACGCACAGGCACTTTTCAAACCTCAGCTGGTGTCCCATTTAACACCATCTCATTAGTCAAAACAAGTCATAAGACCAAGCAGCAGCTTCAAAGAGTGGGAAAACAGACTCCTCCCCTTCACGGGAGGAGCTGGCATCTCACTGCAAGTGCCCCGATGCAGGTCAGGGGCAAACAGACAGACATCTTTACAAATGACCACATGGACTATTTACAAACTCATATCTGTGTAAGGCTTTGCAACACAGAGCTGCTTTCAATCGCATTGACTTTATTCCTAGAAGAGTTTCTTGAAACAAAGTCCACATAAAAGCAACCCCTGGAGAGACATCTAAGGCCAATAGTCAGGTATCCACAGAAGGGCTCCAAGTCATCCTATTAAAAGAAGTTAGCACTCGGCTGTGGTGCACTCTGAAGGGCTCCCTGCAAGGCAAGCATGGCACAAAGGGCAGATCACCCCACACGGGTACAGGAGCCTCAAGCTTAATCTCAGCTCTCAAAGCAAGCTGTTTCAATCCTCCCTGTCATCTCTTCCCTCCTCTGCCAATGGGGATGGCAGGAGAGGTGCAAAGGGAGGACTCAAACAAAAGCACCTGTGCCCACGCCACAGGCTCCTGAAGGGTCCAGTGTTGCGTGGAGGAGACCTTGAAACAGCAAATCAGGCCCAAAGTCCTAGAAGGATTTGATAAGGCAAATAAAAATGATAGATGTGAGCAGGAGGCTGGAAGGAAGACCAAGGCTCTAAGCCAGCACTGAAGGGAAATGGAACAAGTGCGGCCACAGAGCTGCACCCCAGGCGGGACTTGAAATTCTAAAGATGGTAGAACTGTGCGTTCTCCACACCCTCCATGGAAACAGACAGGTCTTGGCCCCCATTCTCTCACCAAATGAGAACGAGTCCCCAGGCGTGTCCTTGCTAGGAAAACAGCCCTACCTGATGAAAGCAAAGCATGGGAATTCGTGTGGCTCCATTAAAGACCTGAAGGAATCACACTGCTGCTTATGCTTTACAAAAGAACATAAACCCCTATCACAGCCGCTTTTTGTATTTCTGGGTAAATAACAAGAGTGACAGCTACAATTTGTTGCAGATCAATCACACGGCAGATAGTGCCAGTCAACCACCTGCATTAAACAATTAGGACCCAGGCCACAAGCATCCATTCAGTAGTTTTTGCTGAGCACCTATTATGCACTAGATTCTACCTGAGGGGCTGGAGACACAGTGATGGTAAATGCCAGGTGCCCGCCCAATTAAAGCAGCTAACGCTACCACTGCTGCCTTCACACACCATCAGCAAAAGACTGCACAGAGCCTTTATGAATGCTCACACTTTCTTCAGCTACAGACACGTTTTCTCAAAGACTTCCATGAATACCCCTGGATACAGACACCATGATCTCCACTTTACAATAAGTAAACTGAGGCACTGAGAATCTGTCCGGGAGCCCATAGCCAGCATGTGGCAGAGCCAGATTCAAACCAGGGAGCATCACACTTTTGGGAGAACCTGCCTTAGCAAGAACTCCTCTTCTCCCAATAAGAAGGGGGTCCTGTGGGCCACTGAAGGGTTCCCAGTAGGATCAGAAGCCTCCCCACCCCATCACCGTGAGTTATTTTCCACCCTTCTCTTCTTAGGACTCTTAGACAAAGACAAGTGACACCCATTTCTGTTCTCCCCTCCTCCTAGCGACTTTCCACAGTCTTCAGCAAATTGATCTCAAATAAATTCAACAGCTCACTGACTCTAAATCTCAGCTCTGGTTCTTGGTCTGCCTACAGGGCTCACAGGGTTGCTAACTCGGCACTTGAATAAAATTAACACTTACACATACATGCGTTCACTCACTCATTCCACAAAAACTCGCCAAAGGCCCACCAAGTGCCAGCCCAGAGTGACAGCACCGAGGAGATGCTCAAGAGCTTTTATGAAGCAGGGTGACGGGATTACAACTACCCAGAAAGGCCGCTGGGGGAGCCGGGCGTGGGGTCCAAGAGGTGCCAGCCTGGACAAAGGAGCAATGACAGGGATGGGGGAGAGTGGGCAGGGCCTCTTCTGGCTCAGGTCCAAATCTCAGACCAGGGGTCTCAGGTGGAAGCACAGATTTGGGGGGCCCTGTCGTGTAAAGGTACTGGCTATGCGTGGCATCATGAAGGCTGACCGCTCTCAGCTGAGAGGCGAAATCTAGCCCAAACTCCTTGGGAAGTTTAGTGCAGGCTCCTGTCCCAAGAGATTCTTGTCTCCCTCCCAAGGCAGGAACCAGGCGCTTGAGTTTGCAGAGATTCCCCCATGCAATTTCCCCATCTCAGCTCACCAAGGACCAGTGGCACATGCAAAGCAAACAGGGAAGAGAGAACCTGGGACGGGATCAGGGAGGGGAGAACCGGGGCCGGGCCCCCCCCCCCCCCCCCACACACACACACACACACACACACACACACACACACACACACACACACACTGCAACTGAGACAACAAGCTCACAGAGGAGGCTGGAAAGGAAAGAACTCCCAGAGTCCCCCCACCCAGGACAAGGAAGCCAGAGGAGGAGGAGCAATAGGCAAGAAGCATCAAGTGTTGTGCGGTGTGACTGGGAGAAGACCTGGCGTGAACGGAGAGACATGGCTTTGTGCTCATTTCTTTACTTCAGTTCAGTTCAGTCACTCAGTCAGGTCTCTTTGCCACCCCATGGCCTGCAGCACGCCAGGCTTCCCTGTCCATCACCAACTCCCAGAGTTGCTCAAACTCATGTCCATGGAGTCAGTGATGGCATCCAACCATCTCATCCTCTGTCATCCCCTTCTCCTCCTGCCTTCAATCTTTCCAGGCATCAGGGTGTTTTCCAGTGAGTCAGCCCTTCTCATCAGGTGGCCAAAGTACTGGAGTTTCAGCTCCAGCACCAATCTTTCCAATGAATATACAGGACTGATTTCCTTTAGGATTGACTGGTTGGATCTCCTTGCAGTCCAAGGGACTCTCAAGAGTCTTCTCCAACACCACAGTTCAAAAGCATCAATTCTTTGGCCTTCAGCTTTCTTTATAGTTCAACTCTCACGTCCATACATGACTACTGGAAAAACCATAGCTTTGACTAGACAGATCTTTGTTGGCAAAGTAATGTCTCTGCTTTTTAATATGCTATCTAGGTTGGTTATAGCCTTTCTTTCAAGGAACAAGTGTCTTTTAATTTCATGGCTGTAGCCACCATCTTCAGTGATTTTCGAGCCCAAGAAAATAAAGTCTGTCACCGCTTCCATTGTTTCCCCATCTATTTGCCATGAAGTGATGGGACCAGATGCCATGATCTTCGTTTTCTGAATGCTGAGTTTTAAGCCAACTTTTTCACTCTCCTCTTTCACTTTCATCAAGAGGCTCTTTAAATAGACATTTCCCCAAAGAAGACATACAGATGGCTAACAAACACATGAAAAGATGCTCAACATCACTCATTATCAGAGAAATGCAAATCAAAACCACAATGAGGTACCATTTCATGCCAGTCAGAACGGCTGCGATCCAAAAGTCTACAAGCAATAAATGCTGGAGAGGGTGTGGAGAAAAGGGAACCCTCTTACACTGTTGGTGGGAATGCAAACTAGTACAACCACTATGGAGAACAGTGTGGAGATTCCTTAAAAAACTGCAAATAGAACTGCCTTATGACCCAGCAATCCCACTGCTGGGCATACACACTGAGGAAACCAGAATTGAAAGAGATACGTGTACCCCAATGTTCATCACAGCACTGTTTATAATAGCCAGGACATGGAAGCAACCTAGATGTCCATCAGCCGATGAAGAAAGTCCATGGAAGCAACCTAGATGTCCATCAGCCGGATAAGAAAGCTGTGGAACATATACACAATGGAGTATTACTCAGCCATTAAAAAGAATACATTTGAATCAGTTCTAATGAGGTGGATGAAACTGGAGCCGATTATACAGAGTGAAGCAAGCCAGAAAGAAAAACACCAATACAGTATACTAGCGCATATATATAGAATTTAGAAAGATGGTAACGATAATCCTGTATGCAAGACAACAAAAGAGACACAGATGTATAGAACAGTCTTTTGGACTCTGTGGGAGAGGGCGAGGGTGGGATGATTTGGGAAAATTGCGTTGAAACATGTATAATATCATATATGAAACGAATCGCCAGTCCAGGTTCCATGCATGATTCTGGATGCTTGGGGCTGGTACACTGAGATGACCCAGAGGGATGGGATGGGGAGGGAGAAGGGAGTGGGGTTCAGGATGGGGAACACGTGTATACCTGTGGCAGATTCATGTTGATGTATGGCAAAACCAATACAATATTGTAAAGTAATTAACCTCCAATTAAAATAAATAAATTTATTTTTTAAAAAAAGAGGATCTTTAGTTCCTCTTCGCTTTTTGCCATGAGGGTGGTGTCATCTGCATATCTGAAGTTATTGCTATTTTTCCCAGCAATCTTGATTCCAGCTTGGGCTTTATCCAGCCCATCATTTCACATGATGTACTCTGCATAAGCAGGGTGACAATATATAGCTTGACGTACTCCTTTCCCAATTTTGAACCAGTTTGTTGTTCCATGTCTGGTTCTAACTGTTGCTTCTTGACCTGCATACAGATTTCTCAGAAGCCAGGTAAGGTGGTCTCGTATTCCCATTTCTTGAAGAATTTTCCACAGTTTGTTGTGATCTACATAGTCAAAGGCGTTAGTATAGTCAATAAAGCAGAAGCAAATGTTTTTCTGGAATTCTCTTGCCTTTTCTATGAGCCAAAGGATTTTGGCAATTTGATCTCTGGTTCCTCTGCCTTTTCTAAATTCAGCTTGAATATCTGAAAGTTCATGGTTCGTGTACTGTTGAAGCCTGGAGAATTTTGAGCATTACTTTGCTAGCGTGTGAGATGAGTACAATGAGTGCAATTTCTTCCCTTGCTAAGATGAATTAGCTGAGCATATACACATGCTGGTGGGAAGATATATCAAGAGTCTCAAAGACCATCCCTGGGTTTGACGGTTCAAAGCTGGAGGATTCAGCAGACGGCCATATTCATGGCTATGATATATTAGAGCAAAAGGAGACCAAGAAAATCAGCAAAGGAAAATGGTGCATGGGGTGAAGTCTGGAAGAAGCCAAGCACAAACTTCCAGGGTTCTCTTCCAGTGGAGTCACTAAGGACACAATTCTTTCAGCAACAAGAACTCACGTGAAGTGCTGTCCATGAGAAAGATCCGTTACAGAGTCAGTGCCCAGTGTTTGTACCAGAGGCTGGTCATGTAGGCACCCTCTGCCTAGCACATTCCAAAATTCCAGACTCCCAGAAAGAAAGCCGGGCTCAGTACAAACCACATTGTTCGTTCCAACACTTGGTCACAGTCTTTTAAGTTAGGGAGTGGTGGATCTACTCTTGAAATCCAAGTTCCCAGGAAAGGGAAGTCTTACCAAGCAGGTTTCTTATCAAGACAGAAGGAAGGTAAACCCATTTTCAGGATTAAAAGGGGAACATTAATAGTTTCAGCTTCCATTTTTCTCTGGTTCTGACCTGGTTCGTAGGTTAATTTCTGGCACTAGGATCTACAACCAGATAGCAAAGAATCACGCAGAAGAGCCTTCCCCAACTCAAGGAAGCCAGTCAGAATTACTCTCTTCACAATCGTCCATTTTACAATATGTCTAATTATAACTGAATAAATTACTTCTGCCATTCTGCAGAAATACTTAAAATAAATAGCTCTCTTTCCTTGAATTAAAATCATAGTCTTTTGTTCACTGTTTTCTGTTCCATAAAGCAACAGAGTCTGTTGATTAAAGATCATTTATAGGACTTCATTTTCAATCTATTTTATAATATCGCTTTAAAATACCCCCAAATATTCAGCTGCAAAGAAGGATAAGAACTATTGGAAATTGGCTCTTTGAGACTTTTTGATGAGAAATGAAGTTGTGGATGTAACTCTCCACGAATGAACATATATTAGAAAAGCCTATTTTAATAACTGCTTGGTTCTTCTCCCTGGATTTTTTTCTCTACCCAACTTCCTATATTTTTCTTGAGATTACAACATAATCCCCACTGACACACTAAATATTACCTCTCTGTATTGAATGGATGACACTGAGACAATAAATCACTTTGAGCTAACACAATATGCCAACCAGCCCCAGCTAAGCCAAATATTTGACGAAAGACATACAAACTGAAATTTAGCAAGGCAGGAATGCTCGGGGAATTATGCCCTGAATATCAACCATCTCTAGACCCTCTGCAATGAAAAATATATATATAGATGTACAAGGAGGCCGTATTTGAATGCATGAGATGACGCTGTGTTCAGAGTAGCCACAACTAGGCAGCTGATCCTAGGAGACATCCTGGAAAGAAGCTGGTTAGGCCACCCTCCGAATATGGTGGATGTCATGATAAAATAAACGACTGGTCCTCAGTTGTGGTTTAAAATAAAACTGAAACATGAATCATTGTTTTTCTGCACTGGTGCAGAAATAAGCACAATATGGATGGAAAAGACTGCCTGGGGTGGATTTACATGATGCTAACAAAGCTGACACCTCCGGATCCTTCTGTGCACACGTCCCTTTCAAGGCCCTGAATCTCACTTTGTATTTAAAATGTTGTGTTCTGTTTCTTAAAGAGTCCCCTCCATCATGTACACATCTACAAAACCTCCTGGACATGCCCCTGGTGACCCTGCCTCACAAGTGCTTCTAAACAGGACTTTGCAGATGGCCCCAGTTGTCACAAGGCACTAACTGCATTCACAGGTCATGTGAATCCCCTAACAGGAAGGTGGAGCACCCACAGCTAGCACCCTAGAGGCTCCCAGAGCAGTCCAGCAGAACCTCCCTGACTCCAGCCTCACTCCCCCTCACCTTCCACTGAAACATCAATGATAATCACCCCAGTTCTCCTTTAGCTAAACACACTTTGCCTCAGGTTGTCCCTCTGGATATTTCTCCTTCAGGATATTCACTAAAGGGGCACCACCTCTGAGATGCAACTGACTACATCTTCCTCTGTGCCCATCAGCTAGTAACCACCCAGGGTCTGAATTCTGCCTCCTTCACTTACCAGAAACTGCCCCCATGCCTCAGTTTCCTCAACAATGAAATGCGAGACTATAGTACATCTCTCCTAAAATGGACACAAGGATAATCTTTGGGCACAACAGAGACTCAACAAATGCCAGCACATCCATCACCCCTGCCTGGCACGCATTCTCACCAGCTCTCCCCATCCCTAGGACAAAAGGTAACCATGGCAATATTGCCTATCTATTCTTCCTAAATCATCATCTTCATCATCATCATATCGTCTTACACATCCCACAGTCAGAAATCCCTCAACAATTCATTCTCCCTCCCCACAAGGCCAGGGACTTGTTAATGGCAGAGACGTGAGACTGAACACAGAGCCTGACACTCCATAAACGTTTGCTGAACACGAAGGAATTAAGCAATATTTATATCCTGACCAGCACAGGTGGGATTCAATAATGCAGCCCACAGTCTCTGGCTTGCTGACATTTTAAGTCTACATGGGAGAACCTGATGCCAAGTGAGAGGGGACCAGAGGAGAAAGGAGCAAGGCCACTCTGCATTCTGTTCCTCTGCAAATTCCCAAGAGTCGTCCCTCTCCATCTCACGCCTCCAGAGCCCAAAACTGCTAGGTGGCTACAAAATACTCCTCCAAGAGCAGTGCCTTCCCTCCATCTCTGTTTGTGGATAGAGCTCCAAAAAGCCTGTAGATTAAATGTGAACCTGGTGAAAGGCAAAGCCAGCAGCAGACGTTAGGACTCCCGCACTTGGCAACCCGTCCCATGGAATTAGACATCACAGATAACTCTATAATCCAAGACAAGAGATCAAATCCCCAGGTCTCCTCCAGCAAAGCAAAGGCTCTATGGGCAGGAGCAGCAGAGAGGGTTCGAACTGGAAAAGACACGTGCACCCCAATGTTCATAGCCGCACTATTCACAATAGCCAAGAAATGGAAGCACCCTAAATGCCTGTCAACAGAGAAATGGATAAAGAAGATGTGATATGTATGTATATGTGTATGCACATACATACACAATGGAATACTACTCAGTCATAAAAAAGAATGAAATAATGCCATTTGCAGCAATATGGATGGAAATAGAGATCATCACACTAAGTAAAGTAAGTCAGAGAAAGACAAGCAGCATGTGATATCACTTACATGTGATCTACAAATGAGCTTATCTATAAACCAGACAGACTCACAGATGTACAAAAAAAAACTTACGGTTACCAAAGCAGGGAGAGATAAATTAGGAGTATGGGATTAACAGATACACACTACTATATATAAAACAGATAACAACAAGGATTTACTGTATAGTACAGGGAAGTATATTCAATATCTTATAACAAACTATAATGGAAAAGCATTGAGAAAAACATATCTATATATGTATATAACTGAATCATTTTGCTATACACCTGAAACTAACACAATATTGTAAGTCTATAATACTTTAATTCAAAAAAAAAGTTCATGACCTAAACACGGATTACTGATTATCTGCACATCTCGAGGCTGGGAGGTATGATCTCCCTTCGTGCTTGAACCTCATCTCCTATCACACCCTCACACCCGACCTTCACTCTCAACTCCACAGAAATGGCAGCTCTTACAACGTGCCTCAACCATTCACGTCCCACCGGGGGACCCACATTCCCCGGTGCGCCCAACACCCTTGCTTGGCACGCATTCTCATCAACACCTCACCTCATCCCTGGGGCAAGAGGTACCCACCACAGTCCTATCTAGCCCTTCCAAACTCATCACCAGCCTGGGAGGCCTCTGGACTCCTCTTCCTCAGAGCCTCCTAGTTCTTCTCTTGTGGCTCTTAGCACTTTCCATACCACATTATACTTATTTATGTGTCTTTCCCTCACCAGACCAGACTACATCTACATAGAATAGGAACTGGGTATTTCCTCCCTGTAACCCCTGGAGCCCAGCAAGACAGCTGATGCACACAGCAGGAGCTCTATAATTGTCTGAAGGAATGATTCAATGAATAACTCCCCAGAAATCTGAGAATTACATTTCACATAAGCCCTGAATTTCTTAAAAGAAAGTGCATTTCCAAACAATGCATCATTATGCCTAAACCAGCCTAGCTTTTTTTTTTTTTTTTGCAGAAGGAATAAAGAATATGTGGGTTGGTTTCTTCAGGAAGAAATTACCCATAGCAGAACCACTCTGAGGCGCAGGTGCAGTGGTGGTATAGTTTTAGCATGCCTCAAAAATGAACCGTCTGCTACCTTTTTCATAGACAGAAAAAAAAGGCAGCAGAAGTGAAGTAAGATGGGTTTCACTCTCACCTCCAAGACTGCAAAACATCAGTATCTCCTGCTTGAGAAATCGTTAAAGTGCCTGAGGTAGGTCAGGGATGCTTTTTTTTTTTTCAATGTCTGTGTGATATTCGTACTTCTGCAAGGCAAATTAATGCTGCAGAGTAACTGGAGAAAAGGAAAAAAAGTGTTGATTTATGTTCGCTTGGAACACAGTTTGCTTTGCTTGTTTTCTCATGTAATTACATATATTACCAATGTAATTACAAATAAAACATGTATTTGGTTTGTGCAATTATAGAACAGTATATAATTTTTAAATATGGTACTTTTCTTTCTCCAAGATTCCTTTGTGAACAAATCGATTTATCACTTCTAAAAAATATACTTCTGTGCATTACATTTTAATAAAGTAAAAATAGGTAAATATTTGCATTTCTTTTGTATTTTCTCAAAATTAACTTTGTCCTGTCATTCAGGTTTTAAAAGGCTCATTTATGCCATGAAAAAACTGTCTCCACTAGGCTAATTCTACCCACTGGAGCAAAGCCAGCTTCATATTATTATTATTAAGAAAGGTAAAAGAACCTACTATGTGCAAGGCATGCTCCAGGGAGGCCTTTGTAATGGATAGAGGGAAATAACACCTCTATGAACTGGAAACCGCAGAGCCCACACTGTAGTGGAAGACATGGACTAGGAAGCTAGGCTCTGTCCCTTACCAGCCGTGCATCTTTAAGCAAGAGGTCAAACCTCACAGAGCTTCCATAAAGTGGAGGTCATACCACCTCACTCCCTGTACAGCATGAGGATTAAATGAGATACTGTATGTGAAAGGCCCTCATGCAATCTCCGTTGGGCAGTACACACATCAAGCGGTAGGGGCTCTTGCTGTAACAGCATAAATCATAACCCTCATTGACGGCTGTTGTATTTTGATTTGCAAGAACACAGTTTATCGCAAGTGCTGCACAGCCTCTGTAACACTGCGGTCTCTTGGTCTCATATTTTCAGTAGTGAAATGGCAACAACCTAGACTCATTCAAAGTAGAAGGAAAATTGTTAAGGGCCCAGGAGAGGACACTGTGAACACCCTGTAAGTTTGCAGTGAGGAAAGGATGAGGAAGGGAATACAGAATTCTCAACTGGAAAGACCAGAAGGGAATTTCTAGATAATTCTAATCCAACTAGTGGCCCATACTTAGATTCTGTTGGATCCACACTATAGAATATATTTTATTTAAAAAGTGGCCAATATTTAAAATCAGGAGATTTCCCACAAAGAGTTAGATTTAAACATTCTCTTGAAAATACAAGCTTGGGCAAGATTAAGCCCAAGGTGCTTCATGGCAGCACCTGGCTGAGCCAAGGAATATGGCCTTCCAGCTGTTCTCCACTGTGTTCATTATTTGCATAAACTAAGGCACTCCTGAAAGTGGAGAGTGAAAAAGTTGGCTTAAAGCTCTACATTCAGAAAACAAAGTGGCATCCGGTCCCATCACTTCATGGGAAATAGATGGGGAAACAGTGGAAACAGTTTGCGAAGAGTTGACTCATTGGAAAAGACTGATGCTGGGAGGGATTGGGGGCAGGAAGAGAAGGGGACGACAGAGGATGAAATGGCTGGATGGCATCACTGACTCGATGGACATGAGTCTGAGTGAACTCCAGGAGTTGGTGATGGACAGGGAGGCCTGGCATGCTGCGGTTCATGGGGTTGCAAAAAGTCAGACACGACTGAGTGACTGGACTGAACTGAACTGAACTGAAGGCACTCCTGGACTAGAAAACTTGGAGACTCTCAAATGGATCTTAGGACAAAGCAAAAGTGACCTGTAATACTACTGTGCTCTACATCCCTAACCTGTTATATCTGCTGGAGGCTCCTATTTATGTGGTCAGAAATGCCCTTCCCAAAAGCCACAATCACAACTGTTGTCAGGACCCCCAAATGGCCATCAAACATCTGAAGCTCTCTCAGCTCCAAGGAGAAAAGAAAGACTAGAAGAAAATTATTACAGCTCACACAATGGAATGTTCTGCTTCCCTAGAGATGAAGGCAGGCACCGTCTACCTCCATGTTTAACCTCATGTTTGCGAAGGAAATGGACAGACAGATCACAGTTGGGCTGAGATGTCCTGAAGATTCTCCACCTAAATATTAAAGAGTATGTCTTTAATTCTGGCACTCCAATGGGATGAAAATGGCATAGGAACAGAAAGCTTCCAATAAGGAGCATAAATAAAGAACCACAAGGACTCTAACAACGAGAAAACTGAGTCTCAAAAAGTTCTAATAACTCTGAGAATTATGAATTGAATCCAGGAATTCGTCTCCAAATCTGAATAAATAAAACACATTCACGAACTCTTACTTTTCTAATTAAAGGCTTACTCCACTCAATCCACAGATGCATCAGAGTTAAGGGACCAAGAAGCAGAAGACTAGTGAGATTGGAGGCACACTCACGATGGATGGAGTACACTCCTGAGGATGGAGAAGGATGACCTTGGCAAACCCAGCTGCTGGAGCCAACCGCATTCCGGGTCCAGGAAGGGTATTAAGGAACTGACACTGTCTTTTCCACTGACACACGGACAAAGATTAAAGGTTTCATCCTGGATTCATTCCTGATCATAGAAACAATAGTTCCGTCAACTATGGGAACTGCTCAGGAAAAGCCTCTGTCACATGTTCAAGTTTGAGTTTAGGCTCAAAGACTAAATAAATAATCTGACAATTACATTTTAAGAGTAGGCCCAGGACCTACTGCACAGCACAGGGAACTATACTCATTATTGTGTAATAACCTGTGAGGGGAAAGAATCTTAAGATTATATGCAAATATATACATATATATTCCTGTGGAGTAGGAAGGGCAACCAGGCCAGTATTCTTGCCTAGAAAATTCATGGACAGAAGAGCCTGGCAGGCTACAGTCCACAGGGTCACAAAGAGTCAGATATGACTGAGCAACTGAGCGTGCGCACACGCACACACGCGCGCACACACACACACACGTATGTATAGCTGAATCCCTGTGCTGTGTACCTGAAACTAACAACATTGTAAATCAACTACAATTCAGTTTTTTAAAAAAGATTGAAAGAAAATTTACCAAAATACTGAAGTGGCTGCCTCTAGGTAGTAGGATCACTTAACAGATAGCAGATAACCCTTTTTTGCTTTTGTTCTCTAATGTTGTCACTTTCTTAAATGGGCTGATCTTGTTTAACTAATCTATAGTTAGATAAAAAAAATAAAATGAATTAATCTTGTTCAAGTGAGAGTACCCAGTCAGGCATCTATCCAGTCCTGATCTAGGACCCAGATACCTATCCCTGTGGAGCAAGCCTACACGTTTTCTTCTCTGTCCCCTGTCAAACTAGACAAGGTCCCCCAACACTCTGCCATCTCCACTGTACCTCCTAACCTCAGCAACAAGGTCCGCAGCACATAGTAGGTACCAAATAAATAGCAGTTAAATGAAAAAATGCACAGCCTCTTGTATTTCCCTTCACCTACTCTTTCTCTGGGTCTATCAATTTAAAGGATGTTACTCAGGTGAATGATAGTTCCTGGAAGAGACCATCCAATTAATTACCCTTGTAACCTCAAAAATCATATTTGAAATCAAATCTGCACAAGTGACAAGTAAAGGATATAAAAAATGGCACTCTCCTCAGCCTCTTAATTATATCCTATATATCAAACTTCTCCCAAGCTCTGAAAATGTCCCATTTAACATTCTGCACTTGGCATTCAATTCCAAAACCTGAAATGGAGATTGTATTGCTTAAACATTTCCCTGATTTTTTTTACTCACTTGTTCCCCATTTTTACCCTTCAACCAGATTTTATCTACTCCCTCATTCCCTATTAGGCTGTCAGGTACTGGCCAAAAAAATTTAGAGGACGGTTCAGAGGAAGCTGAAATACTTCACTGTCCAAAGACTAAGGGGTATTTACCCAGGGGTAGATATGAACACAAAGTATATGGTGAATACAGTTACCACCTGATACATAAAGACAAAAGAAACACGTGAGGGACTTCCCTGATGGCCCAGTGGTTAAGATTCCGAACTGTCAATGCAGGGGCATGAGTTCAATCCCTGGTCCAGGAACTACGATCCTGCATGCCATGCAGTATGGCCAAAAGATGGCCAATAAAAAAACAGGAAAAAGAGGAAAAAGAAACACAGAAGCAGAGGCATGTTGAAGACAAACAGAATTGTCCCTCTCACCATTCCTTTCCACGAAGCTAAGTACCTTGAGTTTGGAGACCAATGCATATAGCATGACTGAAACATAGTTTAAAAAGTATGTATGTGGCTATTATAAACAGTGCTGCGATGAACATTGGGGTACATGTGTCTCTTTCGATTCTGGTTTCCTCGGTGTGTATGCCCAGCAGTGGGATTGCTGGGTCATAAGGCAGTTCTATTTGCAGTTTTTTAAGGAATCTCCACACTGTTCTCCATAGTGGCTGTACTAGTTTGCATTCCCACCAGCAGTGTAAGAGGGTTCCCTTTTCTCCACACCCTCTTCAGCATTTATTGCTTGTAGATTTTTGGATCGCAGCCATTCTGACTGGTGTGAAATGGTACCTCATTGTGGTCTTGATTTGCATTTCCCTGATAATGAGTGATGTTGAGCATCTTTTCATGTGTTTGTTAGCCATCCGTATGTCTTCTTTGGAAAAATGTCTGTTTAGTTCTTTGGCCCATTTTTTGATTGGGTCTCAGTGGGATTGCTGGGTCATAAGGCAGTTCTATTTGCAGTTTTTTAAGGAATTTCCACACTGTTCTCCATAGTGGCTGTACTAGTTTGCATTCCCACCAGCAGTGTAAGAGGGTTCCCTTTTCTCCACACCCTCTTCAGCACTTATTGCTTGTAGACTTTTGGATCACAGCCATTCTGACTGGTGTGAAATGGTATCTCATTGTGGTCTTGATTTGCATTTCTCTGATAATGAGTGATGTTGAGCATCTTTTCATGTGTTTGTTAGCCATCCGTATGTCTTCTTTGGAGAAATGTCTGTTTAGTTCTTTGGCCCATTTTTTGACTGGGTCATTTATGTTTCTGGAGTTGAGCTGCATGAGTTGCTTGTATATTTTTGAGATTAGTTGTTTGTCAGTTGCTTCATTTGCTATTGTTTTCTCCCATTCAGAAGGCAGTCTTTTTACCTTGCTTATAGTTTCCTTTGTTGTGCAGAAGCTTTTAATTTTAATTAGATCCCATTTGTTTACTTTTGCTTTTATTTCAAGTATCCTAGGAGGTGGGTCATAGAGGATCCTATTGTGGTTTATGTCAGAAAGTGTTTTGCTTATAGAAAATGCTTATAGAAGTACCCAGTACATATTAAAGACTATATATGCTATAAGCTAAATTTCAATCTTAATCTTGGCAAGAAAGATATGTGCAACTAAGATATACTTGATAAATTGAGGTATTAATGTTTACATTCAGAAATACTAAAGGCTTGCTGCTGCTAAGTCGCTTCAGTTGTGTCCAACTCTGCGACCCCAGAGATGGCAGCCCACCAGGCTCTGCCGTCCCTGGGATTCTCCAGGCAAGAACACTGGAGTGGGTTGCCATTTCCTTCTTCAATGCATGGAAGTGAAAAGTGAAAGAAGTTGCTTAGTCGTGTCCGACTCTTTGCAACCCCATGGACTGCAGACTCCCAGGCTCCTGTGTCCATGGGATTTTCCAGGCAAGAGTACTGGAGTGGGGTGCCATTATCTTCTTCA
Organism: Cephalophus harveyi; assembly: GCA_006410635.1. Lineage (NCBI taxonomy): Eukaryota > Metazoa > Chordata > Mammalia > Artiodactyla > Bovidae > Cephalophus > Cephalophus harveyi. Next base: position 53,860 of record SJYT01020219.1, on the reverse strand, counting down.
ACTAAAGGCTTGAGCAGCATCAAAATACCAGAGTGATTCCTGTGGTGTGTAGAGAAGTCTATTTTAGGGTTAGGATAAATGAATTCCCATGACATTATTTACATAATATATGATTTAAAAAATCATAAGCCCTTCTTTAAACAAAGATAATAATAATGACCCTAAACCATATAATTAGGAGAATTTGATGGAATAACAATGTGTTTTAAAAACTTCTGGTTATTTACTCTTGAAATGGGAGTTCAGGAGCCAGTTTCTGCAATGGGATTCTAATGTTTAGGGTTGGATATCAGAGCGCAGGACCTGTCCCATGCTCTTGGGACAAAAGGATGGCAAAGTTGGTTTGAAGCCACAGGAGAGGCAGGTGGAAAGAAAGCACAGGATCAGAAAAGATGGGTCTGTAAAAGGCAGACAAAGTGAAATGTACAGGTTCAATGAATAATCTAGAGAGGCTAAGAACGGAAAGGTCTTTTTAAAATCCACAAATAGAAAGGGAATGTTTTAGTGCACTCAACTGGATCAGCCTGAATACTTTAAAGAATGAAGCATAAGTCATGTATTAAATAGCAACTTTCCACCCCATTCAATGGTGCCTTAGGCAGACTATTATTCTCTTCCCTGGTAGCTCATTGGAATGGAGAAAGCAATGGCAACCCACTCCAGTACTCTTGCCTGGAAAATCCCCTGGATGGAGGAGGCTGGTAGGCTGCAGTCCATGGGGCCGCAAAGAGTCGGACACGACTGAGCGACTTCACTTTCATGCATTGGAGAAGGAAATGGCACCCCACTCCAGTGTTCTTGCCTGGAGAATCCCAGGGATGGGGGAGCCTGGTGGGCTGCCGTCTGTGGGGTCACACAGAGTCCGACACGAATGAAGCGACTTAGTAGCAGCAGCATCAGCTCATTGGTAAAGAATTCACCTGCCAAGCAGGAGATACAGGTTCAATCCCTGGTTTGGGAAGATCCCTTGGGGGAAGAAATAGCAACACACTCCACTTATTCTTCCTTGGGAAATCCCATGGATAGAGAAGTTTGGTTGGCTACAGTCCATGTGGTCACAAAAGAGCCAGACAGAACTTAGCAACTAAATGATAATTATTATTTTCACAAAAGGGAAGCATCTACTGTCTTCCCCCATTAATTAATTCATATGAAATAATACATTCAAAGTAGAAGGTCGCTTCAGCTCTCAGCTGTGGATCCCCTGTTTTTTTAAGGCTAGTTCCTCTTCAAGGCATTTAGACACAAGGCATACAAGTGAAGTGGTGTCAGTGCTGTGTTTCTTAGTCCATTCTGGGTAATTTTCTCAACATAGTAGACTATCAAAATCTTCCTGGACCTGCCATACTTTCAATTAGGGGCTTCCATCTGTGACTTACAGCTGATCCTGATTATCTTATTTTCTCCTTTAGACTAGGTTGCATTTATAATTTTTTTCTTCTTCTTTCAGCATCTATCTTTTCTACTTTGGAGCTTAAGACAGATGATATTTTCTAAAAATGTACACACTAACAAATATATATATTTATTTTTTCTTATCATTTCATGTTAATACCCTTCTTTTGAGAGATGAAGGTCTATATCTTCTATTCTTGAAACAGTAGACCCTGTAATGATTTTGATCAATATATGATAATGAAAGTGGTGCTATGTGACTTCTAAGATTTCTACCTGACTCTCCTTTAAAAAGTTTTTTTTTTTTATTTATTTTTAACTGGAGGATAATTGTTTTACAATATTCTGTTGGTTTCTGTCATACAAGTAGAATAGTCCATAAGTATGAGTATGTTCCTTTCATCCTGAACCTCCCTCCCACCCCACTCCCTATCCCACTCCTCGAGGCTGTTGCAGAGACGGGTTGGGCTCCCTGTACTGTACAGCAAATTCCACTAGTTATCTGTTTTACATATGGTAACATATATATTTCAATGCTACTCTCTCAATTCATCCCACTATCTCCTTCCCCTGCTGTGTCCACAATTCTATTCTCAATGTCTATGTTTCTATTGTTGCTTTACATATAGGCCTATTCTCTTGAACAAGAGTTTGAGGAGCCATGAGTTGGAATATAAGAAATATGATTACACTGAAATCACTATCCTGGAGAGACCACATGAAGAGGCCACACGGAGTTAGAGCTGCCTGAGGAAATCCAAGAATTCTATCCCCTAGGTGTTCTATGTTCTCAGCATGCCTTCAGGTGATTCTAGTCCCATTCTCCAAGACACCTTAGGTTATGCAGAGTACAGTAGATAATCTGTCCTAAGCAAAATGACTTTTGTTGTGTTAAGCCACTAAGTTGTTGAGTGATTTGGTATACAGCCCTAATAACTGGGACTGGGCTTTTCAGAAATTGATTTGTAGAATGAATAATGAGAGCATGTTTATATTTGTGACAGCATAATACTGCATTTTCCACTCCAATCTGGCTCTCTTCTTTGGGTCACTGAGAAACCAGACCTTACTATTAAAGCTTGTTTAAATTAAGTTGACATTTGTATGTTAACTATATTTATCTTACATCTAAACTTTGTTCTCTCCCTTTTGTGACCATCATATGAAGAAGTGTTAACCAAGTATATTTAAATTTTTCACATATATTTATGAAAAATCTAGTAGAACTTTTCTAGGATATTGTGAGCAGTAGCATTGATATATAAAATGCTTTTGTTCAAATCATTCTAATTTGAATAAGATGACAGTCCTGTCCAACTGCTAAAGTAAATATAGCTAAAATAATACCATGTGTCTAACAAAATGATATATTTAACATGACCTGCGTTTTCTTCTGGATTAAGTCCAGCAATTTATCAATTGCCTTCTGGCTAGCAACACATAGTGCAATCGAACAGTTTTGACAAAATTCCAAAACTAAATCTGAAATTAATATAATTCAGCAGCGATATGTCACTTTTATTAAAGAATAAGATATTAAAATTTAATTCAAAATTGTATGCCAATTAAATTTTATTTTCTATATATTTCATAGTTATATTAAAGCACATATGTAAATCTATTTATATATATAATTTCATTTGATAAAATATTTATTAACAAACTCTCAAATAATAAAATGCGAGGTTGTTTATGCTTTGATAAATTGGTGAAATTAAATGAAGAGATAAAGATCAAGACAATATGTAGAAGTAAAGTTATATGTGGTTTTGTCAAGGGTAAAATTCCCTTTGGTGAGTTATATGTATTAGTTGCAGCTCAGTGAATGAACTTAGGAAGTAGGCACTTTTACATCTGGACACAGGTATGTTTCTTTGAAAGAAGAGGAAGCAGAAGTTAGACAGGGTTGTATTACAAAAAGAAAATAAAGTCAATTCCTGTCTCTTATACACATCTCTTTAAGTCTTTAAGTCCATGCAAATGTATGAAGAAATTAAATAAATCACTAAGAAAATTACAAATATTCTAAGAAAAAATGGCATTAAATATCTATGTTGACATGCAGATATCTACATCTATCTATCTATTTGGGACATGCACATGGTCAAGAACATATGAAGAGATGTTCAAGCTCATTAGTGTTCAAGGAAATAAAAATCACAGCAATGTTAGTATAATATTGTGTACTCATGTTATTAGCAGAAACTGAAAGGTTATAATGAAAAATAAACCTGATGATAACACATTTGAAGAGAATATATATCCACTGGAATCCATTCTTAATGAGAGAATTATATAGCCACTTTTAAAAAGTTTGGTGCTGCAGTTTAACATGTTCTTATAATTATGAATCTGTGCAAGCCCTTCTCTCTAGGAATGTAACTGAAAGGTGTCTGGGTGTCTGTTCAAGGGAACTATTTCCCATGTACTCCATGACACAAGCATAAAGATTTCCATAGATTACTACTCTCAAAAGCAAATTCCTGGGGAAATTGTCAAACATTCATAAATGAGAAAGTAATTTTAAATAATAAAAAACAGATGTGCATTCACACAACTGACTATATCAAAAATATAGAGGATTCTTAGCAATAAAATGAATAGTTCTCAAATACATAGAAATATGATATCAAGAATACAAAGTACCATGTGCAAAACTTGCCTATAGCTGAAAGTAAAGATAACACTGAAGAAAAGATATGAGGTAACAGTTTCCAGGCATTATACCTGAAGAACTGAGGAACTTTTACCACTGAAAGAAGGGAAACACACAAGGTAAGCCTGAGGTAGATTATGACCACTGTATTTCTCTCCAGGGACACTTCCTGGGGTACAGAGTGAGGAGTAAGGAAGTGGTGATTTGATCTTGTGATAAACAAGCTCTAGTATAAGACCCTCTGCTTAAGAGTGGGCTAGCTCTCTTGAATTGCTTTTATGGGATAGTATACAGAAAATATGATGATGTCTTTTTTGAGATTAGGTTAAAAAGAATGACTTCCATTTCACAGCCAACTCACTGTACAGCCTTGCTGGCTTGCACAGTTTGATGAAGCAATCTGCTATATTGGAGAGAGGCATGGGACAATGAATTGATGACAGCATCTGGCCAAAACCCAGTAAGGAACACAGGCCCTCAGTCTAACTGCCTGACTAGAATCTAATTCTGCCAATAACCATATGAGTTTGAATGTGAATTCTTGAGATTCAGATGACTGCAATGAAATGACATTTTGATTGCAACTTGTGACAGATCCTGAGATAGAAAACCTTGCTAAGTTTTGCCTGGATACCTGACCTATACAAACTATGAGAAAATAAGTGTATATTTTAAGTTTCATGGTAATTTGATATATAGCAAAATATAACTACTATACCTCTTAAGTATACAGTGGATATTCACTAAGGTATATCATATTCAGAGTCATAAAACAAGCCTGATGATATTTAAAAGAACAAAAATTATACCAAGTATGTTTACAGAGCATAATGGAATTAAGCTAGAAATTAGTAACAGAAAGACATATGATAATACACACAAATCTGATAATTAAGCATCACATGGAACAAAGGAGAAATATGCAGACAAATTGAAATGTATTTTGAATTAAAATCAAAATTCATTGTACAAATATTTGTGGAAAGAAAGGATCAGCCAAGACAGTGTAGTAGAAAGACCCTGAGTTCTCTCAACAACCACAATAAAACCACAACTACTTACAGAGAAACCGTCTAAGAAAAAGACTGAAGCCTATGAAAACAAATTTCTCCAGCTAGATATAAAGAAAGAACCATAGTGAGACAGGTAAGAAGGGTGCACTCTCAATATAATCAAGTCCCCCTCAGGTGGGTTACCCATAAACTAGAGAATAATTAAAGTACAGAAATTCTCCCACAGGAGTAAGAGTTCTGAGCTTCAGACTCAGTTCCCCAGCTCAGGAGTCCTGCACTGAAAGAACTGCTAGGGCATTTTAAGGTCAGTTCAGTTCAGTTGCTCAGTCGTGTCCAACTCTTTGCGACCCCATGAATCATCATCCTGGAGACATAGACACTGTCAGCAACCATATTTGTGAGCTGATTTTACAGTATAAACATGCTGCTGGCAGCTGCTTTATTGGTTCGTTAACACCAAGATCCGGCTGCACCCAACAGCCTATGAGCAGAAGTGCTGGGACACCTTAGGTCAAACAACTAACTGAATGGGTACACAGCCCCAGTCATCACCAGACAGGTGTCTAAAAATTTCCTAAGTCCTCCAGACATGCTTCTTCACACAGCCCTGCCCACCAGAGGCCAAAGCCCAACTCTACCCACCAGTGGGCAGGCTCTGCTCTACCATCAAGAAACCTGCACTAGCCTCTAGACTAGCCTTACCTACCAGGGGGCAGACACCAGGTGGAAGGAAACCACAATCCAGCAGCTTGGGACCCAGACCACACAGCAGGCTACACCCTAACCTGGGACCAGTGGGGCACTGGCCTTGTCCACTAGCAGGTCAACACAAGCTTTGTGACAACCATGACCTCATACCCAACTCTTCCAGAAACAGGCCCTCCCCTCCTCAAAGATCAAATATGTGCTCTGGAGCCCAGAGCCCTGTGGCCAGACTCTAGGACCTGACTCTGTCTGCATGTAGTCTGGCACTAACCCTAGGACCTTGTTTCACCTGCATGTGGTGGAAGGAAATAGCACCAGAGTCTTCTGAACCCTGACTCTACCCAAGAGTGAGCCAGCACTAGCCTCAGAGCCCCCTGGGGTTCTTCAGTCAGCAGTCTCACTACTAGCAGCCAGCACCATCCGGACAAGGAAGGTCCTGGGAACCAGTCAGGATAAGGGTCAACCAAGGCTGTCAAGACTGATCACCCAGCTCACCAAAACAGAAGTACCCACACAACCCTTTGAGGGGGAATCCCTAGAACATATAACTTGGGTGATGACAGAGGAGTGTACTGCAGGGACACATACATACACAAAAATGTGGGATGCCTCTTATATACAAAAAAATACCAATAGCAACTTAGACAAAATGAAGCAGCTGAGGAACATGTTTTAGACTAACGAATAAGATAAAACCTCAGAAGAAAAACTAAGTGAAGAAAGTTTACCCAAGAAAAGAGTCCAGAATCATGACTGTAAAGATGATCAAAGAACTTAGGGAAATAATGGATGCACAGAATGATAGGTTAGAAGTTTTCAACCAATAGCTAGAAAATATAAAAAATAACTGATCAGAGATGCAAAATACAACAGCTAAAATGACAAATATACTAGAAGTGATCAATAGTAGACCAAATGATAAGAAGAATGGATCAGTGAGCTGGAAGACAATATAGAAATCATTGCCACTGTACAGAAAAAAGAATGAAAAGACATGAGACATCTACAGCAACATCAAGCACACTAATATTTGCATTATAGGGTTCCAAATGGAGATGAGAAAGAAAAAAAAATGGGCTAAGAACATATCTGAAATATATGTTATTTATCTATTCAATATAATAGCTGAAATATAAAATAAAATATAATAAATATTTTATTATAAATAAATAAAATATAAAATAATAAAATATAATAGCTGAAATTTTTCCTAACTTGGGAAATCTTCCTAAATTTTTCCTGGGAAATTTCCTAAAAATTTCCTGGGCAATTTTTCCAAAAATAATAAATATATATAAAAAATAAAATATAAAAGCTGAAATTTTTCCTAACCTGGGAAAGGGACAGTTACCCAAGTCTAAAAAGCACAGATACTCCCATACAGTATGAATCCAAAGAGCAAGACTCCAAGATGCATTGTAATTAGAATGACAAAAATTAATGTTAAAGAATAGTAAAAGCAACAAAAGAAAAGTAACAAATAATATACAAGAAAACTCCTGTAGGTTATTTAGCTGATCTTTTGGCAGAAACTCTGCAGGATAGAAGGGACTGATATGATATACTCAAAGTCATGAAAGGGGAAAAGCTGTGATCAAGGACTCTACCCAGCAAAGTTCAAAGTTTGGTAGAAGGAAAGAAATAAAAATCAGAGCAGGAATTAATAAAATAGCAAATAAAAGACAATAGAAAAGATTAATGAAATTAAAAGCTAGTCCTTTTGAAAAGATTAAAAAAAAAAAAAACTGATAAGCTTTCAGCAAGAATCATAAAAAAAAAAAAAAAAGGGGGAAAGTGTCCAAATCAATAAAATTGTAAATCAAAATGAATAAGTTACAGTTGACATTACAGAAATGCAAAGAATCACAAGGGACTACTGTGAGCAATTATGTGCCAATAAAATTGGCAACACAAAAGAAATGGACAAATACTTGAAAAGTACACTCTTCCAAGACTGAGCCAGGAAGAAATAGAAAATGTGAACACATCAATTACCACTGCTGAATTTGAATCAGTAATTTGAAAACTCCCAACAAAAATCCAGGACCAGATGACTTCACAGGTGAATTCAATCAAATATTAAGAAACAAAATAACACTCATTCTTTGGAAACTATTCCAAAAAAAATTTCAGAGAAAGGAACACTCCCAAACTCATTCTGTGAGGCCATCATCATCTTGACACCAAAACTAGACAAAGATATCAAAAAAAGGTTATAGACCAATATCACTGATGAACATAGATGCAAAAATCCTCAACAAAATACTAGGAAACTGAATCTAACCATACTTTACAAGGATCATACACCACAACCAAGTGTAATTTATCCAAAATATGCAAGCATTTTTTCAGTATTTGCAAATTAATTAATGGGATTAACCTCATTAACACATTGAAGAATAAAAACAATATAATTATATAAATAGATGCAGAAAAAGCTTTTGATAAAAGTCAACATTTCTTTGTGATAAAAAGTATTCAGAAAGCAAGCATAGAGGAAACATTCTCAACATAAAGTCAATATATGACAAACCTGCAGCTAACATCATACTTAATTTAGAAAAACTGAAAGCATTCTAAGATCAGGAATGCCCACTCTAGCCACTTATACTAAATATAATTTTTGAAGTCTAGTAACAGCAAATAGAGAAGAAAAACAAATGAAAGAAATCCAAGTTGGAAAAGAAGAAGTAAAACTGTCACTGCAGATGAAATGATAATATTTGTATATAATCCTAAAGATTCACCAGAAAAGTGCTAGAGCTAAGCAATGCATTCAGTAAAGTTACAGGATACACAATTAATATGCAGAAATCAGTTGCTTATCTATACACTAACAACAAAATATCAGAAAAAGAAATTAAGGAAATAATTCCATTTATCACTGAATCAAAAAGAATAACATACCTGGCAATAAACCTACCTAAGGAGGCAAAAGACCTGTATTCTGAAAACTGTAAGATGCTGGTGAAATAAATTGAAGACAAGACAAATGCATGGAAAGGTATTACTGTATTCTTGGATTGTAATAATCAATATTGTTAATATGACCATACTACCCAAGGCAATCTACAGATTTAATGTACTACATATCAAGTTAACAACAGCATTTTTCATAGAATGGGAACAAAAAATAATTTGTATGGAAACACAAAAGATCCTGAATAGCCAAAACAATCTTCAGAAAAACAGAGCTGGAGGAATCATGCTCCCTGACTTCAGACTATACTGCAAATCTAAAGTAAGCAAAACAGTATGGGACTGGCATAAAAACAGACACAGATTGGTGGAAGAGAATAGAGAGCCCAGAGATAACCTCACACACATATGGTCAATTCATCTACAACAAAGGAGGCAAGAAAATACAAAGTAGAAAAGAAAATTTCTTCAATAAGTGGTGCTGGGAAAACTGGACAGCTACATGCTAAATAATAAAATTATAACATTCCCTAACACCATATACAAAAATAAACTCAAAATGGATTAAAGACCTAAATGTAAGGCTGGATAGTATAAAACTCCTAGAAGAAAACATAGGCAGAACAATCTGACATAAACCACAGCAATATTTTTTGAATCCATCCCTTAGAATAATAGAAACAAAAGCAAAAATAAACAAATGGCACCTAATTGAGCTTAAATGTGTTTCATTAGCAATGGAAACCATAAACAAAGTGACAAAAATAGTCTATAGAATGGTTACAAACATTTGCAAATGATGTGACTGACAAGTGCTTAATTACCAAAATGTATGAACAGCTCATACAATTCAATAACAAACAACGCAAAGAATGGGGAGAGGAACTAAACATTGATTTCTCCAAAGAAGGAATACAAATGGCCAACGGGCACATAAAAAGATACTCAGAATTGCTAATTATTGGAGAAATACAAACCAAAACTACAAGGTATCATATCACATCAGCAGTCTGGCCAACATCAAGGCATCTACAAATTATAAATTATGGAGTGGGTATGGAGAAAAGGGAACTCTCCTACACTGTTGGTGGGAATGTGAACTGCTGAAACCTCTATAGAGGACAGTATGGAGGCTCCTAATAAAACTAAAAATAGATTTACTATATGATCCAGTCATCCCACTCTTAGTTATACACCTGGAAATTCAAAAAGAATATTGTACCCCAATATTCACAGCAGCACTGTTTACAATAGCCAAGACATGTTAATAATCTAAATATCTAAATGTCCATTGACAGATGAATGGATTTACAAGATGTGGCATACACCCCATACTTACAAACACACACATATATAATTAAATTCTGTTTAGTTGCTAAGTCGTGTCTGACTTTTACGACCCCATGGGCTGTGGCCCTCCAGGCACCTTCTGTCCATGGGATTTCCCAGGCAAGAATACTCGAGTGGATTGTCATTTCCTTCTCTAGGCGATTTTAGAGAACCCATATCTCCCATGTTG